>JBBGZY010002141.1:0-342231 GCA_037952925.1 Lithobates clamitans | reverse complement strand
GGTGTGGGAGAAAAAAAAAGGGAAAAGAGGAATTAGAGAGTGAGCATGAAAGAAGGAAGAAGTGTGAAAGAAAAAGGTGACAGAGAGAGAGTCCAGAAGAGACGTAGAAAAGGAGGAGAGAGGGGAAGAAGGGGGACAGAGAGTGAGACAAAGGAGGGAGAAGAGAAGGAGACGGGAGGATAAAGAAGAGAGGAAAGAGGGATAAGTGTAGTAAGCAAGGAATAAGGGAGGAGAGAGAGAAGGAACACAGAGAGAACGTAGAGAGAAAAGAAATACCCTTCAATTTTGTGGGACTTTATGAATGACAACACAGACGATATGCTCCAAGAAATATCAAAAAATACAAAACTTTATTGAACAACAATCATATTTTATTATTAATATTTTTAATATTATTTTTATTGTTTAATACAGTTTTGTATTTTTTGATATTTCCTGGAGCATATTGTCTGTGTTGCCATTCATAAAGCCCCACAAAGTTGGAGGATATTCCTTTTCTTTCTACATTGGGATGAAGGCACTTCCATCCTTCCACCATACTCCTATGTCTGGAGGGACAAGGGAGGGATAAGGGTAGTGAGGGAGGAAGAAGGGAGAAGAGAGGGGAAAAGAAAGCAAACAGAGAAAGAATGGAGGAGAGAGAAACCTTGATGGGTTACCTTAAATAAATCATATATAATAGAGGAGCATCTTAATGAGACACAATGTACAGGGATAGGGACAATTGTAGACACTCACTCAGGATGGACTGGATGCACTGGTGTCTTTATTCAACCTTACTAACTATGTAACTATGTAAGAAAAGAATGAAGGAGAGAGAAAGAAAGAAGAGAAAAGATAGTGAGAAATCGAGGGAGAAAAAGGAAGAAAGAAGAAGTGAGGGCTAAGGGAGGAAAGTGAGAAAGAAAAAAGGGTGAAAAGAGAGAGGAAGGAGAAAGGGAGAATGAAGGATAGAAGAATGGAGAATCACAAAGAAAGAGAG
This sequence comes from Lithobates clamitans, assembly GCA_037952925.1. NCBI lineage: Eukaryota > Metazoa > Chordata > Amphibia > Anura > Ranidae > Lithobates > Lithobates clamitans. The sequence goes on along the minus strand of JBBGZY010002141.1, from coordinate 341,249 downwards.
AGAGAAAAAAGTAGAAGAACTCCTTTAGGTTATGACAAGCTAATTCATATTTGATTGCACATTCCCGACAAGCTTGTCACATCCCAGTGCGGTCCTGCTGACACACACCAGCTGTACTCTAATATATTTGGCAGAGTTTAGAGCTGGATGATGTGCAATGTGCTCACCCCCAATACTCGTCTGATTTTGTCCTGCTCTACAGCTACATTCCAGGACCAGCTGCAGCAACCGAGTGTTCTATCTCCAGAAAGACAGAAGGGAAATGTCTTTGGGAGCAGAGGGACACAAGCTGAGCTTTGGACGTGACGATAAGTTGGCACATACCCTTGTTGTCTGCAGAGCATGTCCCAGCAGAACATATCTTAGAGGGCCAAAAGGTTGTGGATACCTGAACATTAAACCTATATGAACTTGTTGGACACCACATTCCAAAACCTTGGGGGCTAATATGGAGTCCCCCCCCCCCCATCTTCATGGCCATTGATATGAAGTTGTCCCTTTGTGGTTATAACAGCTTCCGCTCTTCTGGGAAGACTTTCCACAAGGTTTTGGATGGTGCTTGTGGGAATCTGTGTTCATTTGTGAGGTCAGGTACTGATGTTGGATGAAAAGACCTGGCTCACCATTGGCATTCCAAATCATCCTAAAAGGTGTTCAGTAGGGTTGAGGTCAGGGCTCCGTGCAGGACACTTGATTTCCTCCACACCAAACTGGTCATACCATGTCTTTATGGAGCTGGCTTTGTACACAGGGGGACAGTCATCCTGGAACAGAAAAGGGTCTTCACCAAACTGTTACCACAAGGATGGAAGAGCACAATTGTCCAAAATGTCCTTGTCCAGTGCACATAAAAGGTGAACTTAGCTTTAGAATGGAACTGTAGCCAGAACTTTTCTTTTTGATGGACAAGGAAAGTGTTAGAACTTGTCTTTATTACTATCTGTGTACCCAATCTGGAGATATCCTATAAATTGGATTACAAATGATACTGGTCATCAAGACAAGAGTGGAGGAAATCTCTTCAAACAAAGACACGGGCTGACTGAATGGATGAGAGAGCCAAAGTGTATAGATCAGCCCAGATGTTATCTATGTTTGTCTCAATAAAGGAGTTGATAGTCAACCACTTCAGGGATTATGTGCAAATTCCTCTTCATCAGAGCTTAGGTTGACTGTGCAGGAAGATTCTGGAGAGTGGTTAATCCTGGGGTTTCATTTTTAGTAAGTATAGAGGATCTTAGAGGCTCATTTATTTCAGTTGTCTGGCAGATGTTGGTGAACGTCTGTAAAAGTTTAGATATGTTTTGTCCAATGACAATGGTCACCATGACCAATATAGAGGGCAAAGCTCCCCAGCATGGACACAGCCACTAAAACCTCACAAAAGGAGGAGGCAGCCGGGTTGGGTAAAATGCCCAAAATAGGCAGAAACTAAGGAGCTTCAAAAGTTGTGGCTGATTTATGATTGAATTTAGGATTGAATTAGCCCCTAAAAATATCCCACCAAATCTGTACCTATGCAATGGCAGTCCATTGTTAATACATAGGCACACATTTTCTGTTCTTTAGGCCTTTTTTTCCACATTTCTCAGTTTAGGATTGTGATATTTGGTGAGTGGGCCCTTTTGTTTTCTCCTCTTCCTTGACCTTCCGGCATAGGTTTTTATATCCAGCTGACTTACTCAGTGACGGCATCTTCTAGACTCTTCCTTTGTTACGGCTTTGTGTATGGTTTCACATTATTTCTATGCATGTGAGTCAATAAGCTTCATATTAATGCAATAATATTGTAAGTGTGTCCTTCAGGTGCATATACTGTACTTATTGACATCTGCTTGGTTACAGATGCCTTTTATACTTCTCCGCTCTACACCCCCGAAGAAAGAAAAAGTCTGAAACGCGTCGGGTGCTCCTCTGCTTACTGGGCCCCTTTTAGAGGCCCTTTTCGTATGTGATGGGGAGGATGTGGATCAACCATATTATTTTATGCATGATTCCTTAAGATATATACCATTGGTTCCATATCTACAAAGCCATATATCTGCAATCTTTTAATATTGTAAAAAAAATAAAGTGTTGTATATTTTTATACATTAGGATTGTGTTTACCTTCAAAGTCCCAGCAGGGATTTTGTTTAAGAAAAGTGGAAGTTACCGCGCTAAAGAAAACCTAAAGACCTAAATAAAAGATATATAAAGCTGCTATCAAAAATGTGAGATACACACAAATACAGATACCAGGATACAATGTGACAGCGCTAAATTAAGATATATATATATATAAATAAAAAAAACAAAAAAAACAAAAACAAATAAAAAGCAGCAATAAAGGTGAGTGAACTAAACCACAAACAACATGTGAAAATTGGTCAACAGTCCATATGGAACTTCAATGTAGGTTCTTAGTGAAATACACCTCTCAAAGACTTTGCACCTCCACCACACAAATTGCGCACTTACCAAAAGGCAAGGTTAAGCAAGCCTGCGGCTAATTACCCAGCCAGGGCCTCTATCCAGGGAGATGCTGGAAATCCACAGGGAGGGCCACTTGTATAGGACACCAAAAACGACCAGGTAAACTTGAACATCAACCACCAAGACGGTGGATGAGACTTTACCCAGAAAAGCAAGAAGACTCTCTATAGTGTAAAATTGTTACAAAGATTTACGTAAACGAATAAAAATGCACTTACATGAAAGTGGAAATAACTATCATAGAAAGCACAGCCGGCCGGCTTGCGAACACCTGTCCACCAGATAGGCGCGATGACATCAGCATGTCAACCTCCCTATGCGCGTTTCGTCATATACTGACGTCTCCTCAGTGGATTTTGTTTGCTCTTACATAGTTACATAGTTAGTAAGGTTGAATAAAGACACCAGTCCATCCAGTTCAACCTGAGAGAGTGTGGGTGCGTGTCTAAAATTATCCCTATTTTATTTAAGGTACCCATATAGCGCCATCAATTTACGCAGCACTCCACACATACATTGCACACTCACATTGGTCCCTACCCTCAAGGAGCCCACAATCCAAGGTCCCCAACTCACACTAGGGCCAATTTTGGCCCTAGTGTGAGTTGTATATTTATTAGGGATGGTGGTAAACCTTATTTCTCCGATGACACCTCACTTGTATAAACTGAGACAAGTATAGAGTATGAAGAAATATGCTTTGTTCATATTTCATGTCCGAGGTTTGCAACTACTTTAACCACTTACAGACCCGAAGGATTTGCCCCCTTAGCGACCAGGCCATTTTTTGCGATACAGCACTGCGTTGCTTTAACTGTCAATTGCGCGGTTGTGCTTCGTTGTACCCAAAAAAAAAATTTATGTCCTATTTTCCCACAAATAGAGCTTTCTTTTGGTGGTATTTGATCACCTCTGCGGTTTTTATTTTTTGCGCTATAAACAAAAAATGACCGACAATTATGAAAAAATAACAATATTTTTTACTTTTTGCAATAGATAAATATCAAAAAAAAAATTAAAAAACAAATTTCTTCATCAGTTTAGGCCAATATGTATTCTTCTACATATTTTTAGTAAAAAAACCAAAAAAAACGCAATAAGCGTTAATTGATTGGTTTGCGCAAAAGTTATAGCGTCTACAAAATGGGGATAGATTTATGGCATTTTTATTTATTTTTTTTACTAGTAATGGCAGCAATCTGCGATTTTTAACAGGACTGCGATATCGCAGCGGACAGATCGGACACTTTTTTGGACCATTGACATTTATACAGCGATCAGCGCTATAAAAATGCACTGATTACTGTGTAAATGTCACTGACAGGGAAGGGGTTAACACTAGGGGGGCGATCAAGCGGTTAAATGTGTTCCCTGGGAGGTGTTTCTAACTGCGGGGGGAGGGGACTGACTGGAGGAGGAGACAGATCGCTGTTCCTAATCACTAGGAACAGTGGATCTCTCTCTAACTCCCCTGTCAGAACGGGGATCTGTCTGTTTACATGGACAGATCCCCGTTCTGGCTCTCTTTCCTATGATCGCGGGTGACCGGCAGACATAGCAACGGCCGGCCACGCGTATTGGGTCCCCCGCCGAGCAGCTGGCACGCGCGCGACTGCTGTGGCTCTTGAAGGAGCCGACGTACAGATACAGGAAAGAGCCGACCTGCCGCGGCTGGTCAGCAAGTGGTTAAGACAACAACTGTGCCTACAACGTATAGCCATTGTAATTCAATAAACACCTGACCAGGGGTCTAACCCTTTGACACTCTAGCCAAAAGTAGAAAAAAAATGAACATTTTCTGGTGACTACGAGCATCTGTGCTCCTCAATAAACTTGAAGGTCAACGGGATTCAGAAAACTATAGATCTGGAAAAGCAGGGAAAGGGTTATTGCTGGTGACCTTGTATTACAACCCACCCTACCCCCCCCCCCCCCCCCACCACCCCAGCTCCAGACAACTATAAAAATTTGCTTCATTATGGGAATATGAACTTTTCCTCCAAAAAAAAACAAAAAACAATAAAACCCCAAAAGGCCAAAGATAAAGCAAAAGACCATTTCAGCTAAAGATCTCCTGGCAGAAACCTCACTTAATTCTCTAATAAAATATCTGAAATGATTCTTTTTTAGAAAGACGCGGCTCCTATTAAACAGCATGCAGGCCACTCAGCGTTGGTAATAACGTTCAGCTTAGGAAGAAATAATGTGATAGAAAAATACAAGTAAATTAAATAGCAATGTAAAAGCAGAGAAGACGTCAAACAACAAAATAAAATATAACGATGTGTATCTAGAAGATGGCTTGCTGGGTGGTTTTGTTTTTTTTAACCAGATGATACTTGTTGTGTTATTAACATTTCTTTGATGCACGATGTGAAGTACGAGACACTCAGACGGAGCTGCCACAGATGTAAAATTTGTCAGCGGGGACAAAGTCTGCTGTAATTGTCTTGGTATGAGTTCATCGGAAATGTCCAAAACTTGTTGAAGTTTAAAGTTTACACCCCCCACCCCACCCCCCACCGCCGGCATCAATAAACTATCTCTGGGAAAAACATCAAGATTTGGATGGTTATTTGCCTCATTTATTTATCATTTGCAAAACCTCATGGCTTCATGCACCTCATGCTGACAAATTCCTCTCTCCGTTTTGAGTCTTTACATCATCGGCCATTGTCTTCTTCCTTGTTTTCGAGGTTAGCCCACCGATGACACCTGTGCCAAATCTCACACATGCCCTTTGCGATCTGGTGCAGTTTGTGGATGGTTACCTACCTCCAGGGGCTTTGCTAGGTCTACAAAAGATCTGGGGCTAGAGCCCAAAGCAGCGTAGTAAAGAAAGTCATACGCTTGGGCGGGCATACACATGTATATACAGTAATATATGTGTGTGTGTGTGTGTATATATCCCCAGAGAGCCCCCTACTTACATCAGGTTCCCCCAGAGAGCCCCCCTTACATCAGGTTCCCCCCAGAGAGCCCCCCTTACATCAGGGTCCCCAGAGAGCCCCCCTTACATCAGGGTCCCCAGAGAGCCTCCTCCTTAAATCAGAGAGCCTCCTCCTTACATCAGAGTCCCCAGAGAGCCTCCCCTTGCATCAGGGTACCCAGAGAGCCCCACCACTTACGTCAGGGTTCCCAGAGAGCCCCCCTCACATTAGGGCCCCAATAAAACCTCCCCCTTAAATCAGGGTCCCCAGAGAGCCCCCCACTTACTTCAGGGTCCCCAAAGAGCCTCCCCTCCCTTTGGGGACCCCTGCAAAGACTTGGGGCTATGGGCCCCAGATTCGGGGCTAAAGCCCCAAATGCCACCCCCTAGTGACGCCACTGCCTACCTCATTTATTTATTATTTGTAAAAATCCAATGGCTTCATCCACCCCATGCTGAAAAACTCCCTCCACCATTTTGAATCTTAACCTCCCTGGTGGCCATTGTCGTCTTCCTTGTTTTCTAGGTTGGCCCACCAATGAAACCAGTGCCAGATCTCAAGCATGCACTTTGAGATCCGGTGCAGTTTGTGGATGGTGTCTTGCCTCATTTATTTAACTTTTGCAAAATCTCATGGCTTCATCCACCCCATACTAAAAAACTCTTTCCGCCATTTTGAATCTTTACATCATCGGTGGCCATTGTCTTCTTCCTTGTTTTCAGGGTTGGCCCACCAATGACATCTGTGCCAGATCCCAAGCATGCACTTTGAGATCTGGTGCAGTTTGTGGATGGTTATTTGCCTCATTTCCTTAACTTTTGCAAAACCCAATGGCCTTATCCACCCCATGCTGAAAAACTCTCTCCGCCATTTGGAATCTTTACGTCACTGGTGGCCATTGTCTTCTTCCTTGTTTTCAAGGTTGGCCCACCAATGACACCTGTGCCAGATCCCGAGCATGCATTTTGAGATCCGGTGCAGTTTGTTGATGGTTTCTTGCCTCATTTATTAATCATTTGCAAAATCTAAAGGCTTCATCCACCTCATGCTGAAAAACTCCCTCCGCCATTTTGAATCTTTACATCATCGGTGGCCATTGTCTTCTTCATTGTTTTCAAGGTTGGCCAACCAATGACATCTTGCACTTTGAGATCTGGTTCAGTTTGTGTTTGTTTAACCACTTAAGGACCGGCAGGATTTGCCCCCTTAATGACAGGCCATTTTTTGCGATACGGCACTGAAACGTCCTTATTTCCCACAAATATTTTTAGACAAATAAATTTTGGTGGTATTTGATCACCTCTGCGGTTTTTATTTTTTTCGCTATACACAAAAAAAGACCGACAATTTTGTAAAAAAAAAAAAAACAATATTTTTTTACTTTTTCCTATTATAAAAATGCCAAAAAAAAATTCTTCCTCAGTTTAGGCCTATTTATATTCTTCTACATATTTTTAGTAAAAAAAAAAAAAAAAATCGCAATAAGCGTGTATTGATTGGTTTGCACAAAAGTTATAGTGTCTACAAAATAGAGGATAGATTTACGGCATTTTTATTTATTTATTTATTTATTTTTTAACTAGCAATGGCGGCAATCAGCGATTTTTGGCAAGACTGCGACATTGTGGTGGACAGATCTGACACTTTTGACACTTTTTTGGGACCAGTGACATTTATACAGCGATCAGAGCTAAAAATAGCCACTGATTACTGTATAAATGTCACTGGCAGGGAAGGGGTTAACACTAGGGGGGCTAAATGTGTGTCCTAGGGAGTGATTCTAACTGTGGGGGGGGGGTGGGACTGCCTGGAGGAGGAGACATATCACTGTTCATAACCAGTATGAACAGCAGATCTGTCTCCCCTCTCCTGACAGAACGGAGATCTGTCTGTTTACATTGACAAATCTCCGTTCTGTCTCTTTCAGGAGCGATCGCGGGTGCCATGCGGACATCGCGGCTGCCGGGCACATGCATCGGCTCCGTCATCACGCCGCGGGCGCCCCCCTAGAGCTCTTAAAAGCGCCCGATGTACAGCTACAGTGATTCGCCCAGGAGAGCCAACCTGCCGCAGTGTAACTGCGGCGGCTGGTCCTTAACTGGTTAAAGGGTAACTCCTCTTTTGTGGGGGGAAAAAAAAAAAAGCAAATAAAGAAAAAATTATATAGCGCATATAAGTGCGCCACTAATCATATTGTAATTGAATGTTATTAAAAAAATGACCTTTCCTTTTCAATCTGCAGCCGCTGTAATTTACTGAGAATCCATTGCAATATGGCTACATGGAGTTGTTATGTACATAGAATGTATAATGACCACTCCCCAGAAACATCATTTCCTGCTTGTGTGATTGGCTCCCCAATTTTCCCAGAAGTCTGCCTAAGATACAAGTCAGATTTCAGGCATCCCCTGCAACAAAAATATTATTTTTGGAGAGATACTTTCAATAGGAACACGTCTAAAGGGATGCAGGCCCAGCAACTTTCCTCATTAGTGCTCTGCAGCTGCACACCTGTCAGTTAATTATGAAACCACTCCCATTAGACCCACTCAGAACAGAGGCACAGACAAACACACAGGGATTTCTTCAGAATAACAAAAGGTAGGAATCTGCAACAAAGTTTGTTATAATCCCTGCAATGTACAGAGATCACCCAAATGGGAATGTCTTTTTCTCGACAAATGTGCAACTTTAACCATTTCTCATAAATAGGAGCATAGGCATCATTATGCCACCCAAAACCTCACCAGAAAACTACCTTTTTGTTTTGTGTGTTTTTCCTTTTTCATTTCACTTAAAGCGGAGCTCCGCCTAATTTTTCTTTTTTAAAAGTCAGCAGCTACAAATACTGCAGCTCCTGACTTTCAAAATAAAGACACCTACCTGTCCAGGGCGCCCGCGATGTCAGCACCCGTCCCTCAGCTCTCGGGTGGAGGCGCCGCCATCTTCGGTAAGGTAAGGTTCCCTACTATGCACGCGTGACTTGCGCTGCGCGATCCCACTGGTCCCTGCTGTCTTCTGGGACCTGTGTGTCTCCCAGAAGACAGCGGGGGGGGTGGAGATGGTGCCAGAAGTGGCGTAGATACCCACAGGTGGCTCGGCTATCTATGCTCGGAAGTGGGAGCAAAATACATGTATTAGACAGGTATCTGCTCCCCCCCCCCTGAAAGGTGCCAAATGTGACTCCGGAGGGGGAGAGGATTCCAAAAGGCGGAAGTTCCATTTTTGGGTGGAACTCCGCTTTAAAATGAGGAAATAACTACATTTAGATACATTATAAGGGCTTTCCTGCCTCTCCCCTTTTTTTTCCCCGGTGGATACCTCGGGTATGTTTATGGATCACCAATCTGCAATTTTGGTCTAACCCTTTGAGCCTTCGAGGACCACCACCACCTTAAATCTGTCCTATACTACCACAGAATGGGAGGTGGTTGGGGGGCATTAAAAAGATGGCTTAACTGCCTATATTCACACCCAAGTGTAGACTAAACCTTAGGGTGGCCCATCGACACTTGTTGGCTCTTGCCTGATTTGCGGTCGGTTCCTTAGGCATGCAGAGTCTTCTATGAAGGATGTTTCCATTAACACCGACATCCTCTTACATAGAAAAACAAAACAAAAAAAAAAAATCATTATAGTTTTACAAAAAGGCAACCTGCCAGATTTAACATTGTGGCTTCCTGCCAGAGGAAAGACACATGTGTATTCTACAACTGTTCAATTATCTTAGGACAGAAACATAGAGGAAAACATAAGGAAGGAGATTGTTCAGTGGAAAACAGCCAAAAACAAACAGATTGATTTTTCTGGTAATGTTGGAATTGAAAAAACAAAACAAAAACCAAATCATCTTTCATAGATATAGACACTTCCTCTAGACCCCTACAAATATACCATAGACTTGTAGCGACGATGTCCTCGATATAATTATATAGCCCCTGGGGGGGGTTGGGAGCCCAGAGGTAACACTCTTTAAAGCCTGATGCATTCCTGGCACGTCAAACAAAGGGAGTGCATAGACTTCCAGTTTGTTTTCTTTAGAAAGCAGCCACAGCCTGAGTATAAATGCCTGTCCGCTGCCAGCATGCTGAAATGTGTGACCCTTGCTGTCTGTATGGAAGCAGTGGTCACTCTGCAGAGCTCAAACCTTCTGCCTTTGAAAGGGTATCCGATAATACTGTGCTCTCTGCCTGTGCTGACTGTTATCAGTGTAGCACCCTCTAGTGTGCAACTAGTGTAGGTAAATTTAGTTGTGACTCATGGTAGTTGTGCGAGTCTGTAATTGGAATTGGGTCAGGTTACTGCAGGTCAGGCTGGATGGCTCTACAGAGCAGGTCTCTAGTGCCTCCCCTCTGGATCTAGAGGTTTGGAGATGCTTCTGGAAGTTAGTGGGCGGAGGCCAGGAGGTCCTGATCGACATACTTGAGGGAATCTGGCCAATACCCAATCAGAAGATCCCGGCATTATGGCTGGGTCAGCCCTTAAATATGGGGGAACCTGACCAGCAGGGGATTTGTGTGGAAGATGGAGTGCTGAGGTTGCTGTCGTCTGGCTTGGGAGGGGACCCCGGGGCTGTGGGCCTCTGCCTCCAGGCTGGGAGCAGAGGAAAGGAAGTAGAGGGAGCCTAAGAGAGGAATCTCCATTACCTTTGGACATGGGAAGATCTGATCAGTGGCCTGAACGGAAGTCTTGCCCAGTGCAGCGGGGAGCAAAGGACAGTGTGAGTACCGCAGCACACCCAGGGGCATACAAGGGGAGAGACTGCCAGATGTAACATACTTTCCAGGGACAGCGGTGTGCTAAATCCTGATCCATTGTCCTGGGGCATTCCTCAGAGCAGCCAGGTATTCTGGAAATATCTACAAGATTCGGAACTGTGTGAGGTTCTACTCTACGTCTGCATACAGTTTGCAACTTTGTGTTATTTCTCTAAAGGGGACTGAGAGCTCCTGGTTCATTAAGGACTTTGCCACTGATCCATAAAGACTGCGATCGAATACAGTCCAGAATCTTCATTTTTTTGTGTACATAGAGAAGGAAATTTGTCCCTATCTGTTGTTTATTCAAGACATATTGGGCATCCCATCCCAAACCCTATCCAAGTTGTTTCCTCAATAAAACAACAAAAACAAGCCCATGGAGTGATTTCTTGTATCTGGATACAAGTTGGAAATGCATGTTGCCTGGCTTTGCAGGAATAGGGGGACCAGAAATCCAGCGGCTCCATCAGGGCATAGCGCTACATCAGTAACCTTGCTTTCAGCTATTTCTTAGGATTTCTTAAAGAGGACTTCCCCCAAAATGTAAAGCACCACACACCCTCTTACTCTAATCAGCCTGCCATATTTGCAGCTTTTTTTCTTTTCTTTTTTTTTTTTTTTACTATGTTTGCTTGGCCTACCGGCCTACCGTTCCCCCCCACCACCACCACCACCACCACCGCACGCAGCCTCTTTGGAGTATGCACAGTAAGGAGCTGGCTGTGAGACATCAGGATGTCACAACCAAATCCAAGATGGTGGCACCTGGGAGCTGAGGCACCTGTTGAATCAGCTGTGGGGAGGACAGCTTTGCTCTCCATTGACTGGTATGTATGTGTTTCTTGTGCCACAGCACCATGTGGCTTTTATGCTCCACAATTTTGTATAAGGGTCGGGGACTTCTTTTCTGTGTTTCATGTTTGAAATGAATGGGTTACTGTTGGAAGGCAACATTATTTAATATCCTATTTCTGGAGTTTCTTTCTGGTTGGTACAACAAAGCCTTTTCTTTCTTGGGGGCGGTCTGGAACAGGTTGCGCATCAAAGCTTTATAGCATATCTGAAAGAAGAGATCAGGCCTCCATCAAGGATGAGCAAGCTTGGTTCTGGACCGTCTGATGTTATAACGCTATGCAAGCAAGCTTGAAAGGGACCATAGCTGACAAGATGATTGATGAATATCCTGCTACAGAAGATCAAAGGACCAAAAGGCATTGAAGATATATAGACATGATACATGGACAATGTTGCCCCTAGAGGCCAATACAGTAGGACGGACAGTAATATAATATATTGAGGAGGACTGCCCAGTAACTACATTGACTCGTCAAAGGTCTATATGGGACTGCAATGGGGTTGGGTCTGGATGGTGTATGATTGAAGTATAAAGGGCTGAACGAGTCAGAGAGCTCTCTCTCTATCCCTTTTTCGTTCTTGGCTTGTGCCTGAGCCTCATGGCTCTCTCTAGCATTTTGAGCCGAGCGGAGAAGACCGTGCAATAAGTATCTTTGATGTTCTTGTATTATATGTTCTGGTGTATGCTTTGTAATATCTTTCTTTAGTATTTTCATGTTAGCGTTTTCCTATTTTCTTGGGAAATAAATAAGACGTTGTTTTATTAAGCAGTGTGCTCGTTTTCATAGCTAACCTTGTATCATTGTGATATCAACAGTAACTATCAGAGTTTTAATAGACTAGCTAACTATAGGAATAGACAAATGAATACATATATGGAATAAATAGAGGGAATCCGTAACCACCTCGGATAATATTTATTGTACCAATTACTTCAGTTACGCTACACGCAATGAGCGGAAATGTGCACGCGCCATGGCATCCGTAGGTGTGAACCTAACCTTCAGGACTAGAAGCTACAATGTATTATGTGTTTGTTTTTGGGTTTAGGGAGACTTTAAACTGATCAAATGGAAAGCTAACAAACCATCGTACATCTCTGCGTTATATTCTATGACTATGTACTGCACCGCAGCGATTTATAAGGCCAATGACGGTTAAAGTTGGTCTCTTGAGCACCTTTCTTCCGAATAAGAATCCAACATCTCATATCTCTCTCTTTTGTTTACACATCCTCCGCAGTCTCCGCACCCAGAAGTTCATTTGCCTGCATCACCATTTAAATCTAATTTATTACCCAAGATGGCACTACCATTTAAGCAGTTCTCAGAATATTATTCCTTTGACAGGCAGCAATTTATAATTTTATATATTGCTTCTCAAGGACAATGGACAATATGGGGAATGGAAACAAGCAGCCCTCATATTACATTATAGTAAGAACTCCGCTCTGTCTAATAAAAGTGCAATGAGGCCTCTAAAGCCGGGTGACAGAGCACATGCCACCATGAATTATGGCCATCGGCTCTGTGTATGTGCTTTGGCTATAGAGAGAAGAATACAGGAAAACTGGTCTTCAATCCTCATTACCTCAATGGGTTATTTTGCAATTATAACACTTTTCGAATTCAGTGGTGAAAGCCTTCAGTACCGCTAAAGAGTTCTAATATAACTCAGGATCATGATCCTATGCACTTCTAACAGCTCCTCTACGGCATTATACCCCCCCCCCCAGGTCCGCGCTACCCCTAGATGAACTAAGGCGCCACCTAGGGCGCAGCCACAGCCACTGGTTTAGGAGAGAAATAGAGGGGAAAAGCACCTCTAAGTGCAGACTGGTAAAACATATTTATTGGGTCCAAAAAGACGCCAAAAATGTCCATTCACATTATAGCAGATAAAACAGGCTCATCATAAAGTATGGTGTCTAGGACAAGGAAGCAGATGTCTGCTGCGGAGCCACCTGGATCCGCTACCATGGGTATGGAAGCACAAGAAAGTCAGCAATGGTCCTCCAAGATGACACAGGAGCATGGCGTGGCCCCACAGTGTCTGCAGGATGAGGTCACCAGGACAGGATCAAGCAACGCGTTTCAGAGCATGCGCTGTGCTTTGGATGGGCACACGCGCTCTTTCATGAGGGTGGCTGATATGCTTTCACGATTTGTGGACTCTATAACACTTTTATTTTTTGCCTATACATGTACTGTGTTTTGTGGTTCATTGATTTACTGTTTAATTGATTTAGGTATCCTGTACCTAGATGCGCCTACATCTTTCCTTCTTCTTTTTGTTTACAGCCACTGGTTTCCCTACCCTCTGGCTTCCTAGCACTTGCCGATGTTCCACATACCACTGCAGGATTGGATGATGTTAGCTGGAGACAAAGCCGATGTGACATCACCCCCTGAGGAAGATACGAAATACCCTTGTATCGACACATGTAGGGGAAGGGGACAGGACGGCACGCTTAGCAGATCAGCTGTTAGGAACGATCGGCTTACCATCACGTTACCGGCCGTTTTCAACCATTCGTTTTTTGCTTGATGTAGAATGGCGCAACAAAGCGCCTGGATATTGTGAGTACTCTGTGTGGGGCCTTTTTAATTTTTGCTTCAATAAATTGCATAAGCATACTACACTATGAGATCCTTTTTTCATTGATTTACTGAGGCACATTAGCGATTGATCCAGGTTTCCGGATGCACTGCTGAACCCTGTAGTGGTTCCAAAGCGTGTATTGACCAAGCTTAACAGCAAGCAGGGTTTTTTGGCTGGGCGGTGGGGTTGCGTGGCGGGGGGGTAAGCTTACTTGCTGGTTGCTGCCTGGCTTACCAGTGCCCTTACACACACTGACCTACCTACCTGACACATACACTGACCTACCTACCTGACATGCACTGACCTACCTGACATGCACTGACCTACCTACCTGACATGCACTGACCTACCTGACATGCACTGAGCTACCTACCTGACATGCACTGATCTACCTACCTGACATACACACACTGACTTACCTGACCAGGAGACAGACTTCACATGTCCTGCAGCAGCAGCTCAGCCGTGGTGTGCGAGGCAGCCAGAGTAGAGGAGGAGAGCCGCCCCCCCGAGCCGCGAGCAGGGAGCAATGTGGGGCGGCAGCCGCATTGCAATTCCCGCCTTCTGGAGCCTGCAGCGCCTATGATGGACGTCACACATGCCGCGGTCCCGCCATTGGACCAGTGGGCCGTCCATCATAGGCGCTGCAGGATCCAGAAGGCAGGACCTGCTATGTGACTCGGCCAAACTCGGCCACACTCGGCGACGCTCTGGATCAGATTGGTCCCCGCTCGGCGGCAGGCGGCGGCGCTCGAGGCTAATAATAGAACAGTGCCCACCCGAGACCTGGGGCTTTTTGGGGTTCCACTCGGGGCTTCAGCCACTGTCGGTCCCCCCCCTGCCGACGCCACTGCTATCAACACATAAAATCTACCTTGCTCCTCCTTCCCATTTAAGCCTATTTAAGTCACACATTTGCACATCCTGTTTGCCAGATTAGTGTGCTTTTCTCCAGCCAAAAAGTTGCACTCCTGCTGCCGTACATATCTTTATTACCACTCATTACCAACCTTTGGCTTGTTCCTTGACTACCCTTCCACTTGATCCCAATCTGCAAACATTCTTCCCACTGACCACCAATGTAAGGGACATTCTTCTCACTGATCACCAATGTAAGGAACATTCTTCTCACTGATCACCAATGTAAGGAACATTCTTCTCACTGACCACCAATGTAAGGGACATTCTTCTCACTGATCACCAATGTAAGGTACATTCTTCCCACTGATCACCAATGTAAGGGACATTCTTCTCACTGATCATTAATGTACGGAACATTCTTCTCACTGATCACCAATGTAAGGAGCATTCTTCCCACTGATCACCAATGTAAGGGACATTCTTCTCACTGATCACCAATGTACGGAACATTCTTCTCACTGATCACCAATGTAAGGAACATTCTTCTCACTGATCACCAATGTACGGAACATTCTTCTCACTGATCACCAATGTAAGGGACATTCTTCTCACTGATCACCAATGTAAGGGACATTCTTCTCACTGATCACCAATGTAAGGGACATTCTTCTCACTGATCACCAATGTAAGGAACATTCTTCCCACTGATCACCAATGTAAGGAACATTCTTCCCACTGATCACCAATGTAAGGAACATTCTTCCCACTGATCACCAATGTAAGGAACATTCTTCTCACTGATCACCAATGTAAGGAACATTCTTCTCACTGATCACCAATGTAAGGAACATTCTTCCCACTGATCACCAATGTAAGGAACATTCTTCTCACTGACCACCAATGTACGGAACATTCTTCCCACTGATCACCAATGTAAGGAACATTCTTCCCACTGATCACCAATGTAAGGAACATTCTTCTCACTGATCACCAATGTAAGGAACATTCTTCTCACTGATCACCAATGTAAGGAACATTCTTCTCACTGATCACCAATGTAAGGAACATTCTTCCCACTGATCACCAATGTAAGGAACATTCTTCTCACTGATCACCAATGTAAGGAACATTCTTCTCACTGATCACCAATGTAAGGAACATTCTTCCCACTGATCACCAATGTAAGGAACATTCTTCTCACTGACCACCAATGTACGGAACATTCTTCCCACTGATCACCAATGTAAGGAACATTCTTCCCACTGATCACCAATGTAAGGAACATTCTTCTCACTGATCACTAATGTAAGGAGCATTCTTCTCACTGACCACCAATATAAGGAACATTCTTCCCACTGATCACCAATGTAAGGAACATTCTTCCCACTGATCACCAATGTACGGAACATTCTTCCCACTGATCACCAATGTAAGGAACATTCTTCCCACTGATCACCAATGTAAGGAACATTCTTCTCACTGATCACCAATGTAAGGAACATTCTTCCCACTGATCACCAATGTAAGGAACATTCTTCTCACTGATCACCAATGTAAGGAACATTCTTCTCACTGATCACCAATGTAAGGAACATTCTTCCCACTGATCACCAATGTAAGGAACATTCTTCTCACTGACCACCAATGTACGGAACATTCTTCCCACTGATCACCAATCTATGGAACATTCTTCTCACTGATCACCAATGTAAGGGACATTCTTCTCACTGATCACCAATGTAAGGAACATTCTTCCCACTGATCACCAATCTACGGAACATTCTTCTCACTGATCACCAATGTAAGGAACATTCTTCTCACTGATCACCAATGTAAGGGACATTCTTCTCACTGATCACCAATGTAAGGAACATTCTTCTCACTGATCACCAATGTAAGGGACATTCTTCCCACTGATCACCAATGTAAGGAACATTCTTCTCACTGATCACCAATGTAAGGAACATTCTTCTCACTGATCACCAATCTACGGAACATTCTTCTCACTGATCACCAATGTAAGGAACATTCTTCTCACTGATCACCAATGTAAGGAACATTCTTCTCATTGATCACCAATGTAAGGAACATTCTTCTCACTGATCACCAATGTAAGGAACATTCTTCTCACTGAACACCAATGTGAAGATAATTCTTCAAAAAGCCTAACACAAGAAAACTAATGCATCCACCACATCTAATGATTGGTAAGCGTCAATATGTTACATTTTTGGTTTTGGGTTTAATACCGCTTTAGGACTAAAAAATCCAACACACATTGCAGATCCGGTGACATGGAAC
Organism: Lithobates clamitans; assembly: GCA_037952925.1. Classification (NCBI taxonomy): domain Eukaryota; kingdom Metazoa; phylum Chordata; class Amphibia; order Anura; family Ranidae; genus Lithobates; species Lithobates clamitans. Next base: position 324,466 of record JBBGZY010002141.1, on the reverse strand, counting down.
GTGTTTTAGAATTTACACTGTAATAAATCTTTTAATATTTAGCCAGAACATGATTAGTGAAGCTTTCATTTTGCTATACAGTCACAAGATCAGAAGTGAGATAGTTTGATTAGCATGCTCAGAAAACGAATTCTAAATTATCACTTTTAATTAGGATTGGCGAAAAAAGCCTGTGCAGAATATTAATAAAATGAAACACAAAAATAGATTTTCTTATATAACTCATTTTTCATTTATTCGGCAAAATAATATTTTCTTTTTTTCATTAGATTCTAAATAAAATCTTTCTGTTTTCATTACACATTTTATTGTAGGCCCAGTGATGGGTCTTTGCTCTTCCCTTTGTAATGCAGGCATCATTGAACATTCAAATGGCAAGAGTGTGCAAACCCATAAGGACAAGACTGGATGAAGATGAACGCACTGACAGCACTGACAGCAGTGACAGCACTGACAGCACTGACAGCAGTGACAGCAGTGACAGCGCACCACTGGAGGGCTTCATTTTAAAGGTAAGTCTGTTATAATGTGCTATTATGCTCTGCAAACTCACACATTATGACAATAACCTGCAAGCGCCCAGATATACATTATACAATGGGGAAAATAACAATTTGATCCCCTTCAGATTGTGTAAGTTTGCCCTTTTACAAAGAAATGAAGGATCTATCAATTTTATCATAGGTGTATTTTATATGATAGAGACAGAAAATCAACCAAAAATCCAGAAAAAAACACATGATACAAATGTTATAAATGGAGTTACAGGTCAGTGATTATAATAAATATTTGATCCCCTACCAACCAACAATAATTCTGCCCCCTACAGACCGGCTACAGTAGGTGCTCATGTGGTACACAGATTAGTCCTGTCAATGTAAGAAGGTTCTCCTAACGACAACTCGTTATGTGTATAAAAGACACCTGTCCACAGAATCTCTTTCTTCCATTCAAACCTCACCAGCATGGCCAAGACCAAAGAGCTGTCAAAGGACATCGGGGACAAGATTGCAGAACCTGCACAAGGCTGGAATGGGCTTCTCGGCAAGAAGCTTGGTGAGAAGGAGACAACTGTTGGAGCGATCATTCGCATATGGAAGGAATACAAAATAACCATCAATCTCCCTCGGTCTGGAGCTCCATGGAGAGTTTCTCCTCATTGGGTGAGGATGATCATGAGAAAAGTGAGGGATCAGCCCAGAACTACATGAGAGGAGCTTGTGAAGGATCTCAAGGCAGTTGGGACCACAGTCACCAAACTAACCATTGGTAACACAATACACCGGCCCTGGACTGAAATCCTGCAGCGCCCGCAAGGTCCCCCTCCTCAATAAGACACATGTACAGACCCATCTGAAGGCTGCCAATGAACATCTAAATGATTCAGAGAAGGATTAGGAGAAAGTAATGCGGTCAGATGAGACCAAAATTGAGCTCTTTGGCATTAACTTGGCTCACCGTGTTTGGAGGAAATAAAATGCTGACCATGACCCTAAGAACACCATCCCTACAATCAAGCACGGAGGTGGAACATGATGCTTTGGGGATGTTTCTCTGCTAAAGGTACAGGCCGACTTTACCACATCGAGGGGCCAATGGACGGGGCCATGTATTGTAAAATTTTGGAGGAGAACCTTCTTCCCTCAGCCAGAACACTGAAGATGGGTCTTCCAGTATGACAATGGCCCAAAACATATCGCCAAGGCAACAAATGAGTGACTCAAGAAGAAGCACATTAAGGCCTAGGATATGTAGTCCTTAGGAATGTATTACAAAAACACTGAACTCTGTGTAAAGGGAACAGCGATCTGGCTGTTTTTTCTCCCTGCAAAGCAGGAAGAAGAAACAGACAGATAGTAAAGTAAAAGCAACACACACTACGCATCACTACACATCCTTAGGCATCCTTAGATGTTAACCCCTTCCCAGATAGTGTCATTAGTACAGGGACAGATATTAGCACTGATCACTGTATTAGTGTCACTGTCAATGTCGTTTAGTATACCTCCCAGCCATAGGTGTGCGCAGCCTATTGCATCAGGGTGTGCACCTCAAATGTAATAAAACATGGAGAGTGTTAGTAGAGCAGGGGACTTGTCAGTAGGGCAGTGGATGGTGTCAGTAGGTTTTTATTTTTATTTTTATTTCTTTTTACAATTCTTTTTAGGAGCCCTGTTTAGGGGCTTTGGGGAACTATCAGCAGGGGAACTCTGCGAAACACGGGGTAATTAGGGTGTGCCCAGGCACACCCGGCACACCCCCTGCGCACGCCTATGCTCCCAGCCCGTGTCAGTTTTGCTGGCCGAATTCCAGTCAACAAAAGATTGAGAGCATGTTCTCCATTTTTCGGTCAGAAAAAGTTCCTATCCGAAAATGCGATCGTCTGTACCCATTCCAAAGCGCAAAATTCCCATGCATGCTCAGAAGCATTGAACTTCATTTTCTCGGCTCATCGCAGTAAAGCCATCATATCTTTTTCCGACCAAAATCCCGATCGTGTGTACGCGGCATTATTGTTAATTTTTTTTTTTTTCTTTTTTTTACCAAAGATATGTAGCAGAACACATTTTGTCCTAAATTTATGAAGACATTTTTTATTTTAATTTTTTTAATTGTACAGTGCCTTGAAAAAGTATTCATACCCCTTCAAATTTTCCACATTTTGTCAATACATAAATGTATTTTTTTGGGATTTTATGTGATAGTCAATACTTTGTAGAACCCCCTTTCTCTACAAGTCTTTTTGGGGATGTCTCTACCAGCTTTGCACATCTAGAGAGGACATTTTTGCCCATTCTTCTTTGCAGAATATCTCAGTCTCTGTCAGATTGGATGGAGAGCGTCTGTGAACAGCAATTTCAAAAGTCTTGCCACAGATTCTCAATGTGATTTAGGTCTGGACTGTGACTGGGCCATTCTAACACATGAATATGCTTTGATCTAAACCATTCCATTGTAGCTCTGGCTGTATGTTTCGGGTCGTTGGCAGACTCTTATGCCCCGTACACACGGTCGGACATTGATCGGACATTCCGACAACAAAATCCATGGATTTTTTCCCGACGGATGTTGGCTCAAACTTGTCTTGCATACACACGGTCACACAAAGTTGTCGGAAAATCCGATCGTTCTGACCGCGGTGACGTAAAACACGTACTTCGGGACTATAAATGGGGCAGTGGCCAATAGCTTTCGTCTCTTAATTTATTCTGAGCATGCGTGGCACTTTGTGCGTCGGATTTGTGTACACACGATCGAAAACATTTTTATAGCCTGCTCTCAAACTTTGTGTGTCGGAAATTCCGATGGAAAATGTGTGATGGAGCCTACACACGGTCGGAATTTCCGACAACAAGGTCCCATCACACATTTTCCGTCGGAAAATCCGACCATGTGTACAGGGCATAATAGGTTTTCTTCTAAGATTGTCCTGTATTTGTCTCCATCCATCTTCCCCATCAACTCTGACCAGTTTCCCTGTCCCTGCTGAAGAAAAGCATCCCCACCACATGATGCTGCCACCACCATGTTTCACGGTGGGGATGGTATGCTCAGGGTGATGTGTAGTGTTAGTTTTCCACTACACATAGCGTTTTGTTTTAAGTTAAATTTTGGTCTCATCTGACCAGAGCACCTTCTTCCACATGTTTGCTGTGTCCTCCACATGGCTTTTCGCAAACTGCAAACCAGTGGCGGCTGGTGCTCAAAATTTTGAAATACTGAACCCCCCCCCCCATCGTATGCAGCCACTGTGCCCATCAAATGCAGCCACTGTGCCCACCGCCCCCCCCCCACTCGTGGGGTTTGCGGCTCTGGCAGCACCACCCCCCCGTGCGGATCACAGCTCTGGCACCCATGTGAACGGCTCTGACAGAGCCGAGAGGACTTACCGCAGCACTGCAGCAGCTCCTCAGAGCAGCGGCGACCTCCGCTCCAGTGCGTGTCTCCTCGCTCCTCTTCGTAAGCGCCAGGCATCCAATAGGGTGGTCTGGCGCTTTGGCCAATCAATAAGCAGGTCCGACATCCTGCCTCCTGATTGGCGGGAAGGAAGGTTAGTGTGAAAATAGTGAAAAGTAATTCGCTATCATCACACAATTGGGTGGGATCAGGGCGCACTCTCTGCACCCTGAGCCCACCCTATTTTGAAGCCTATTAGCGCCTCTGGCTCTAATCAGATGCTTCAAAAAGTACCACTCCCTCCCGCCCCCGCAATGAGAATCCATGCGTGCGACGTCCTGAAAGGGGCCAGGCGCATAGATGGGGGGGGGGGGACGCCCTGCACCTACAGCGCACGGGCCTCCACTGCTGCAAACAGGACTTCTTATGACTTTCTTTCACCAATGTCTTTCTTCTTGTCACTCTTCCATAAAGGGCAGATTTGTGGAGAACACGACTAATAGTTGTCCTGTGGACAGATTCTCCCACCTGAGCTGTGGATCTCTGCAGCTCCTCCAGGGTTACCATGGACCTCTTGGCTCTTCCCCGATGAATGCTCTCCTTGCCCGGCCGGTCAGTTTAGGTGGACGGCCATGTCTTGGTAGGTTTGCAGTTGTGCCATACTCTTTCCATTTTCCGATGATGGATTGAACAGAGCTCCGTGAGATGTTCAAAGCTTGGGAGATTTTTTTTTATAACCTAACCCTGCTTTATACTTCTCCACAACTTTATCCCTGACCTGTCTGGTGTGTTCCTTGGCCTTCATGATGCTGTTTGTTCACTTAGGTTCTCTAACAAACCTCTGAGGGCTCCACAGAACAGCTGTATTTACACTGAGATTAAGTTACACACAGGTGGACTCTATTTACTAATTAGGTGACTTCTGAAGTCAATTGGTTCCACTAGATTTTAGTTAGGGGTATCAGAGTAAAGGGGTCTGAATACAAATGCCCCCCCCCCCCACACACACACACACTTTTCACATATTTATTTGTAAAAAAATGTGAAAACCATTTACCATTTTCCTTCCACTTCACAATTATGCGACACTTTGTGTTGGTCTATCACATAAAATCCCAATAAAATACATTTACGTTTTTGGTTGTAACATGACAAAATTTGGAAAATTTCAAGGGGTATAAACACTTTTTCAAGGCACTGTATATGTTTTTTTTAACAGAAGGTATAAAAAAAAATATATATATATATATATATATATATATATATATATATATATATATATATATATATATTTTTTTTTTTTTTTTCCGATCCTTTTTCATTTATATTATAAAAAACTCAGAGGTGATCAAATACCACCAAAAGAAAGCTCTATTTTTGTGAAAAAAAAAAAAAAAACAGTATAAATTTATTTGCATGTAGTGTTGCACGAGTGAACAATAACCAGTTTACATAGCACAGTGCTGAATAGCTAAAAATACTCTGGTCATGAAGGGTGTAAAACTTTCCGGAGGTCAAGGGGTTAAACTGAACATTATTTCATTATCCAGTATTGTAGGTATGCTTTATAAAATATCTGATACAGTGTATATCTCACTAATGTCCGGAGCTATGAAAATTGTGTATATTTTTGTACTCTGCCAGGAATATGTATTCTGCTTTTTGCACACTGTACTAGTTTATGACATGTCCATAAGCCTGGCCTAATGGGCTATTGCTCGGTAGATGTTGGACTAATGAACCTTGACTGATGTAATTATTTAGGCCTCCAAAACTTGAACGTTTTTACCACATCCTACAATGTAGCCATTAACCGTTTACGAGGAACTGTCAGACCACATTTAGATAACCTTCTGCCCTGCTTAGCTCTCTCAATAGGATTTATGATGCTGCCGGGTTTTTATGATCTTCTTCTAAGAAAGTTTAATGGAATTCAAGGTGTCCGTGTGCTGGAGTATGGAAGGTGTCAATTCTCTGCTGACCTACAGATAAAAGATTTCATCTCATATCTGTGAATTTTTTTTAGTGAAATAGGGGTGCTACTGGGTTTTCTGATGTCAGTTTTGGGGTGTCTGGACCTAATTACTGTCACAATCCTTTATTTACTGAAGTTGCACCTTAGCTCTGAGCCCTGCTGGCCACCGACTGACTGACTGAGCTTTTGTTATTAAATACATTATGATCACATGATTACATTGTAAGTGTGGTCCAGGCAGGTCCATGGCATTGCTGTTGGCATTAACTTTGCTAATAAGCAGTGACTCAAGGCATCCTCATTTATAGGTCAGTCCACCCAAAATGAGCACAGGGATGGTGGGAACTCCTCATAATGGGCACAGCGGGTGTACAGACCCGGGAACTCAGCACAGGGATGGTGGGAACTTCTCATAATGGGCACAGCAGGTGTACAGACCCGGGAACTCAGCACAGGGATGGTGGGAACCCCTCATAATGGGCACAGCGGGGGTACAGACCCGGGAACTCCTCACAGGGATGGTGGGAACCCCTCATAATGGGCACAGCGGGTGTACAGACCCGGGAACTCAGCACAGGGATGGTGGGAACCCCTCATAATGGGCACAGCGGGTGTACAGACCCGGGAACTCAGCACAGGGATGGTGGGAAACCCTCATAATGGGCACAGCAGGTGTACAGACCCGGGAACTCAGCACAGGGATGGTGGGAACTCCTCATAATGGGCACAGCGGGTGTACAGACCTGGGAACTCAGCACAGGGATGGTGGGAACTCCTCATAATGGGCACAGCGGGTGTACAGACCTGGGAACTCAGCACAGGGATGGTGGGAACTCCTCATAATGGGCACAGCGGGTGTACAGACCCGGGAACTCAGCACAGGGATGGTGGGAACCCCTCATAATGGGCGCAGCAGGTGTACAGACCCAGGAACTCAGCACAGGGATGGTGGGAACCCCTCATAATGGGCACAGCGGGTGTACAGACCCGGGAACTCAGCACAGGGATGGTGGGAACCCCTCATAATGGGCACAGCAGGTGTACAGACCCGGGAACTCAGCACAGGGATGGTGGGAACTCCTCATAATGGGCACAGCGGGTGTACAGACCTGGGAACTCAGCACAGGGATGGTGGGAACTCCTCATAATGGGCACAGCGGGTGTACAGACCCGGGAACTCAGCACAGGGATGGTGGGAACCCCTCATAATGGGCACAGCGGGGGTACAGACCCGGGAACTCCTCACAGGGATGGTGGGAACCCCTCATAATGGGCACAGCGGGTGTACAGACCCGGGAACTCAGCACAGGGATGGTGGGATCCCCTCATAATGGGCACAGCGGGTGTACAGACCCGGGAACTCAGCACAGGGATGGTGGGAACCCCTCATAATGGGCACAGCGGGTGTACAGACCCGGGAACTCAGCACAGGGATGATGGGAACCCCTCATAATGGGCACAGCAGGTGTACAGACCCGGGAACTCAGCACAGGGATGGTGGGAAACTGCCATTCCACTCCCTGACAGCGAGGTGTGAGGTTGCTGGTTCCTTTGCTCCTGTGCTTCCAGAGACCAGGGACTAGAGTTGCTCCTCTGCCCAGGAGTGATGCAGGATCCTGGGGAGGATCCTGGTGGAGGCCCCCTGGATAGGCCTCAGCCTGTGGACGACACTGGGCCTGGCCCAAGGAAAGATGAGTCCCTGTCTGCCTTTAGACGGAGGGTTATTGAAACGCTGAAGCAGATTGAGAAGGAAGAGGAGAAGTTGGTGGCTTTGAAAAATGAATTTAAAAAGAAAAAGCAGATTTGTGCCAAAGTGTTCAGCAAGAAAAGAGCGGCTCTGAGGCCTGAGCTGAAAGACCTGGAACAAGCTCTGCGGAAGCAGAAAGAACTGGTGAATTCTCTGAAGGAGAATAGTGGAGCATTTAAAGAGAAATATAAGAATGAAGAAAGATTCAGCCAAATGAGAAGAGGAGCCGCTTCCTGCATGGAGGGTGAGGAGACCAGTGAGGAGATGCAGGTACAGACAGCAGAGAGTGAGAAAGTGGGCCCGAAGGATGAGCCCAGCTCTTCAACACCTCAGACATCTGCTGAGTCCTCAGTGGTGGAGGCCTCTGTCCCCTTCTCTCCCCAGCAATGTGGAACATCTGAGCAGGAGGTTGAAGGTTCTGCCATGCTGGATTTCATCAATAAACTTGAATCCACTTCCCAGGATGGTGAGGAAAAGATGGACGCCGTTCCTAGCCCTGTGGAAGAAAGACCTGTGGAGAGACAAGGTGCAGGTACAGTGTGTGTGCAGGATGATGGTGTGAACTTTAATGACAATGTGCTTGCTGAGGGTTGTAGTGCTGCAGGCAGTCAGCCCAGACCCATAGACAATACACAGCATGCAATAACATCTGCTAATAACTGTCAGCTTCAGTCTGCAGAGAGGTCCATGGACAATACAGAGACTTTGCCTGGACCAGGCACAGCGGCTGTTCCTGTGAATGGTGGAGGAGATGCTGGGTGCAGTAGTGCTACAACTTTCCAGGAGTCTGCAGCAGCCATGACTGTGATTGATCCCAGAAAAGAAACCATGTGCTCGGGGGAGGGGGAGGGTCCTGCCTCTAATCAGAAGACTGCTATCCCAGCTGATTCAGACTCTCTGCCAGCAGGTTTGATTGTGTCTAAGGACAAGACTGCAAATGCTGCTGGTGGAAGAAAAACTTATGCTGGTGTTGCTGCTACAAGATCTGGGAAGGGGCAGCAAGCAGGGAGGGAGCATGAAAATGTTTTATCTTCCTCCATGTTTAAAAGGAGGAATGTTGTGCAATTAAAATGGGAAGGCGGTGGAATCCCCCCACATAGGAGGGCAGTGGTGGATAAGATTCTACAGATGGGGTTTACACCCACAGATATCTTCGCCCTGATCAGTCCGGCAGGTTCCTATGAATATGATTTGTCCTTTATCCGTCCGGAGTCTTTGGACATATTTTGGGAGAAGTATGAGCACGTGTGTAGGGGCCTGCCGGACTGGAAAGGGCTCATCCCAAAGCTTGTTTCACGCCAGCCCCTCATTAAAATGGTCACAATTTTGGTCCGCAATGAATCCATACCGCAGGGGGATTTATCTGTATGGTTGAGGAGGTATGGAGACGTCCTGAGCCCCCTAAAAAAGATTGTGGACGATCGGGGAATATGGACGGGGGGATGGTCTGTGCAGCTAAAATTAAAAGTTGTTGACAATGTTGTCCAGCATCTGCCATCCTCAGCTTTCCTGGGGAGGGACAGGCTGACCATCTTCTATCCAGGCCAGCCAAAGCTCTGCAATAAGTGTGGAGATAAAGGACATCTTGCATCCTCCTGTCCAGTGATGAAGTACTCTCTGTGTCAGGGTATAGGACATTTGGCAAAAGACTGTAATATCATCAGGTGCAATCTGTGCAATGCGGTGGGACATCCTTACAGTCAGTGTCCTGAGGCAATGCACAACAATCCTGAGCTCATGAGAGAGTTCTTCCGCATGGACATGGAGGATGCTCGGAGCTCAGCAGCTGGGGTGCCTGTGAGTCCATCTGAGTCTGTGCCAATACCTAATGTGTCTCCCCAGTCTGTGGTGCCCCAGTCTGTGCCAATACCTAATGTGTCTCCCCAATCTGTTGTGCCCCAGTCTGTGCCAATACCTAATGTGTCTGTGTCTCCCCAGTCTGTGTGTTTACCTAGTGTGCCCATGTCTTCTGTAGGTAAGGTATCGGTTGCCAAAAATGTGTCCAATCCTTCTGTGTCTGTGTCTTCTAAAATTGCAGAGGCAGCAAGAGGTGCTGAGGCAGGTGCGTCAGGTGTGGTGCCAACCCCCCTCCCCCGACGCTGCAGGGTTTCTATTGAGGATCATGGGGTGCAGAGGAGTGGGGTGGATGGTGGAGAGGCTGGCCTGGTGGTAGATAAGGGAAGGGGGAGTGGGGGGGTGGGGGGTGAAGGGGAGGATAGGGGTGGGGAGGCTGTTGAGTCTGGTTTGTCTAAGGATGATATGGAGTGGTTGGAGGATAGGAGGAGGAGGGGCAAAAGAAGGAAAAAAGGGGGTTCAGTTACCTTAAATCCTAAATTTTTGCCTTTAGAAAATAAGTTTAAGGTCCTGTCTGATGATGATGATGATGAGGATGAATGGGACTCATTCAGTTCTGCATCCTCTATGGAGGATGAGTGCCAGGGTGCAACAAAGCGAGCTGGTTCTCCAGGAAGAGGGAGTAGTCAGGCTAAGAAACGGCTGCCTCAACTACCCTAATGGCAGTTCCCACTCCATTAAAAGTGGCAACCATTAATGTTGCCAGCTTAAGATCAGTAAGTGCTCATCATATGGCCTTATTTTTGCTCAGCGAGTTTGATGCTGACATTTTGTTTTTGCAAGAAACCCATCTGAGTAGTCTGGCCGATATACATCTGGCAAAGAAGGAGTGGAGACGTGGGCCCTCATTTTGGTCTCTTGCGGCCGAGCCTTACAGCGGAGTTGCAGTCCTTTTTTCTGGTATGGTAACGTGCCGGCGGGTAATTGAGGTAGAGATAGGGAGATGCATGGTCTTAGACGTCTCTGTGAAGGGGCAGGACTTGCGCCTGATTAACATCTATGATCCCCAGACGAAGTGGGACAGGAAATGCCTCTTTACAAAGATTAAGCCTTTTCTTTTTACGGCCCAGCAGGTTATCTTTGGAGGTGATTTCAACACCATTACTAGGTCTAAAGACAGGAGAGGTTTCAGAGATATGCTGGGCTATGACACCCTTTTTCTTAATGCGATAGTTAGGGAAGCAGGTCTGGTAGATGCGCACATTAAGCGCTGCCCAGACAGCACGGGGTTCACTTTTCAGCGGGGTAATAGTCAGAGTAGGATAGATAGGTTTTTTTTTAAAGGGAGACTCCGCTTTTTCAGCACCTGTGTGTCGGGCAGTGGAGTTTTCTGATCACTGTATTCTATCTGTGACTCTGAATGCCCCAGACATGCCACCTAGGGGGAGGGGTATCTGGAGATTAAATTCGTCCCTCCTGGAAGACGAGAGAGTAAGACAATCCTTTGAGGATTTTTTTCAAGCACAGGTAACGATCCTAGACTTTTGCAACAGCAAGTCAGAATGGTGGGAGCTTGTTAAACAGCGGACTGTTGGGCTTTTCAAGGCCATAGGAAGAAAGAAGCAGCAAGATAAGTATATCACCTACCAGCGTTTGCGGAGGAAACTTGACTGCCTTGTTTCGAATGGAGGAGATTCTAGGGCGATCTCTGAGGTGAAGCTCCTCCTTAGGAGACATCAATATGACCGGCACGCCTCTTTGCTTCAGGAGAGGGATTACGGGAAATACCATTCGCCTGACCCTTACCAGAACTGTAAACAGAGCGTAGCAGTTAAGACGGTCAATGGCCTGAGGGACAGTACAGGCTCTCTGACGAAGTCTAGGTCAGGGATCCTGGAGGTTGTCAGGTCATACTATGCCGATCTCCTGGGAGGAAGGAACCTTGATCGGACAAGGATGTTGGGTTTTTTGGACTCTACACCAGGACTGGAAAGTAATGTTCCTTTGATGAATTTGACAGATGAAATCACTGCAGATGAGGTAATTCAGGCTATTGATAAACTAGCTATCAAGAAAACTCCAGGGCCAGATGGTTTGACAGCCGAGTTCTATAAATGTTTTAAAACGATCCTGGCTCCCTACCTTGCGGAGGTTTTTAATGGCTGTTTGAATGAGGGTTCTCTCCCTCCCTCCATGAGGCAATCTGCAGTGATCCTTCTGTCAAAGGGTAAAGATCCTTCCATGATTGGGAATTGGCGCCCCATTAGCCTTCTTAATGTCGATAGAAAGATACTGGCAAAGATTTTCTTCTGGCGATTATCACCAGTTGCAGGCAGTTTGTTATCCCGCCACCAGCACTGTTCGGTCCAAGGTAGAAGCACTTTCTCAGCAGTGTTAGCTGTCCGGGAGGCCTTGGAGCGTTGTAGGGCTGCTGGTTGGGGTAAATTTTTGCTGACATTGGATCAGGCTAAGGCCTTTGATCGGGTTAACAATGAGTACTTGTGGCTCCTTCCTTACAAACATGGCCTGGAGGGGGGTTTCATTGATTGGCTCAAGATTTTGTACAAAGGGGCTGAAAGCTTTCCTCTGGTTAATGGTTGGGTCGGGCAGCCCTTTGCGGTCGGCTCGGGTGTGCGTCAGGGGTGTCCATTGAGTCCTCTGCTATATGTGTTTGCAATCGACCCCGTCATTAGAAGGCTAGAGAGTGGACCATTGTGTGGGGTACCTTTGGGCATCGCTGGTGAGCCTCCTTTGAAGGTTGTGGCCTATGCTGATGATGTTTCTGTTTTTATCTCTGGGACTGCGGAGGCGCAGGAGGTGGTCTCAGTGATGGGGCAGTATGCAGAGGCATCAGGTTCAAAGGTCAACCAGGACAAGTGTGAAGCTTTCTGGATGGGTGTGGAAGGTGAGAGCTTTGTTCTCCCGGATGACTTCCCGGAGCCCCAACAAAAAATTCGAGTTCTAGGCATTGAATTCGGCCCAGGTGACTATGGTCATGCAAATTGGGTGAACAGGCTGGAGAATGCCGATGCCAAGGTGGCAAGCTGGAAAGGTTGGCAGCTTTCCTTGAGGGAAAAGGTTGATCTGATCAAGACTTACCTGATTCCGATTTTTCTGTATGTCAGTTTTGTTTGCGTTTTGCCAGTTTCTCTCTATACCAGGATCTATAGTTGTTTCTTCCAGCTGTTATGGGGGAACAGAATAAACCTTGTCAAAAGGAATGTGACTTACCTTCCTAGGCGGGAGGGTGGTCTAGGGATGGTCAACCCTGTAGTCTTTTTCTCTCTGATGTTTCTGAAGTACAATCTTGGTAACATGTTGGCAGAGAGACCGCCTGGGTGGGTTGGTATTTTCCAGTCCTGGTTTAGGCCCTTTCTGCGAGACTGGGAAAATGGTGGGCCAGTGAAAAGCCTGAGGGTCAGGCATGAACAGCTCCCGGCTTATGTTGCCCCGTGTTTGAAAATGCTTCGGCAGTGGCAAGTAACAGCAGGAGAAGTCAAATCTCTTCCAAGGAAACTTCTTGAGAAGCGGATCATGAGCTCTGCTTTTTGCGAGCCACTGGCCTTGAGGGATTGCCCAAGCCTGGTTTTGGGGGTGGGTTTGCGATTGATTAATTTGGAGAGAATCCCAATGAAGTTTAGGGATCAGGCTTGGCTTGCCTTTCATGGAAAACTATATGTGAAGGGCAACTTGAAGTTTCTTTCCATGAGTGATCGGGGCTGCCCGAGAGTGGAGTGTGGAGGAGTGGTGGAGTCCATGGATCACTTTCTACTTCAATGCCCTTTTAATATAGAGGTGTACAAGAGGGTTGGGAGGGCTCTGAGTATACCCTTCCTCCCCCATATGAGTTATGCAGAGTGGGTGTATGGGGCATTCCAGACTCGTCGGGATTATGATTTGGAAACACTTTTTTTAGTTAGTCTGGTAGTCCGTTATTTCACGTGGAGTGCACGGTGTCAGGTATCCTTACGGGGTAAAATCCTCCCTGTCGAAGTGGTGGTGCAGGACATTCTGGGTGAGGTTGGGAAGATTCGGGGTCTTGAGAAAGGCAGGTGGCAGCAGGAGGCCTGGATAAGGGCGTGGAGGAATATCAGGACTCTGTAGCTGCTGCCTGTTGATCTCGGGGTGTGCGGCTTTTCTTTGTATTCTTCATTCACTCCCCTAGATTTTCAAGATGAAATATATTTTTGATAAAAGGCTACATGCATGGTGACGGTGATGTTCCTTAGTCTGGCTCTCCCATAGGGATTATGTAGTGCGCAATTTGGTTTGTACCATTTATTATGTTCTTGTTTTGTATTATCACATTCAATTATTTTGTAAATATGTTTTATTTATTTATTATGGTTTTATTGTATATAAGTTGTTGTTTGTAAGATTTTTCAATAAACAAAATTAACCCCTCATAATGGGCACAGCAGGTGTACAGACCCGGGAACTCAGCACAGGGATAGTGGGAACCCCTCATAATGGACACCGCAGGTGTACAGACCCGGGAACTCAGCACAGGGATGGTGGGAACCCCTCATAATGGGCACAGCGGGTGTACAGACCCGGGAACTCAGCACAGGGATGGTGGAAACTCCTCATAATGGGCACAGCGGGTGTACAGACCCGGGAACTCAGCACAGGGATAGTGGGAACCCCTCATAATGGACACCGCAGGTGTCCAGACCCGGGAACTCAGCACAGGGATGGTGGGAAACCCTCATAATGGGCACATCAGGTGTACAGACCCAGGAACTCAGCACAGGGATGGTGGGAACCCCTCATAATGGGCACAGCGGGTGTACAGACCCAGGAACTCAGCACAGGGATGGTGGGAACCCCTCATAATGGGCACAGCGGGTGTACAGACCCGGGAACTCAGCACAGGGATGGTGGGAACCCCTCATAATGGGCACAGCAGGTGTACAGACCCAGGAACTCAGCACAGGGATGGTGGGAACTCCTCATAATGGGCACAGCGGGTGTACAGACCTGGGAACTCCTCACAGGGATGGTGGGAACCCCTCATAATGGGCACAGCGGGTGTACAGACCCGGGAACTCAGCACAGGGATGGTGGGAACCCCTCATAATGGGCACAGCGGGTGTACAGACCTGGGAACTCAGCACAGGGATGGTGGGAACCCCTCATAATGGGCACAGCGGGTGTACAGACCCGGGAACTCAGCACAGGGATGGTGGGAAACCCTCATAATGGGCACAGCGGGTGTACAGACCCGGGAACTCAGCACAGGGATGGTGGGAACCCCTCATAATGGGCACAGCAGGTGTACAGACCCAGGAACTCAGCACAGGGATGGTGGGAACCCCTCATAATGGGCACAGCGGGTGTACAGACCCGGGAACTCAGCACAGGGATGGTGGGAACCCCTCATAATGGGCACAGCAGGTGTACAGACCCAGGAACTCAGCACAGGGATGGTGGGAACCCCTCATAATGGGCACAGCGGGTGTACAGACCCGGGAACTCAGCACAGGGATGGTGGGAACCCCTCATAATGGGCACAGCGGGTGTACAGACCCGGGAACTCAGCACAGGGATGGTGGGAACCCCTCATAATGGGCACAGCGGGTGTACAGACAAACATTTACCCTACACAGTGTTGCACTACTAAGCATTGTGGTTTCCAAAAGCACTAAGGCTGGATTCACACCTATGGCATTTTTAGTGCTTTTTGCCTTTTGCAGATTTGCACTACAGCCCATTGAACATGGATTCCTATGGAACACGTTCTGTAATGCAAATCTGCAAAATGCAAAAAGCACTGAAACTGTCATTATGTGTGAATCCGGCCTAAAGCAATACACCTGCAATGCACTACAATGTAGTACTGCGCATTATACTATAATAACAGACCAGGTATCGCAACACAAATGAATGGGCTTCCTTAATGCAATAGAGATTAACGAGAGCAGTAACATGTTTGTGTTAATTCCTCCCTGGCGTTATATTAGCCTTAAAGGGGTTGTAAACCGTTATGTATCCTATGCATAAGGCCCCTTTCACACGATCGGACCGTTCAGGTCTGCCTGTCAGTTTTGACGGCGGACCTGAACGGGCACTCCATGTTAGCCTATGGAGCGACGGATGTCAGCGGAGACATGTCCGCTGACATCCGACCCCGTCCGATCCGCTAAAAGCAGACAGATGGCCCTACGTCCAGGTCCGTCGCTGGCGGATCGGATAGGGTGAGATCTGACGAAAACGGACATGCTGTCCGTTTTCGTCCGATCCCTCCATAGGCGGCAGCGGGGCCTGACAAGCCCCTCCCCGCTCAGTAAGCAGAGAGGGGCCTGTCATCCGCCGGCTCAGCGGAGATCAACGGACTGATCTCCCGCTGAGCCGGCGGACCGAGGCGGGCTCCGTGGAAACGGAGTCTGCCTCGTGTGAAAGGGGCCTTAAGGTGAAAAAACACCTGGCGGTGACCGGCCCCCCAGCCCCCCCATTTACTTACCTGAGCCCCCATATCTCTACAGGCGGGGACGCGGTCTCCTTCTCTCCATGGGGTCTCAGTTCTTGATTGGATAGATTGATAGCAGCGCAGCCATTGGCTCCCGCTGCTGTCAATCAAATCCAATGACGCGGGCGCCGGGGGGAGGGGCCGAGTCTGGCATTCTGTGTCTATAGACGCAAATGCTGGACTCGGGAGCGCGCCCGCAAGGTAAACCCCTCGGGGAGAGCGCTTCTCCTAGGGGGGTTATCTGATGCGGGGGAGGAGCCGCGAGAGCCGCCGGGGGACCCCAGAAGAGGAGGTTCGAGGGGCCACTCTGTGCAAAACGAGCCGCACAGTGGAGGTAAGTATGATATGTTTGTGTTTTAAAAAAAAACAAAAAAAAAAAAACGATATTTTACAATCACTTTAAGTTGCCTATAATAGCATTTCCGGCACTCCAAACAAACGAAGCCTCATTAATGGGAGATTTACATTTGGTGAGTTCATTAATCTGGATTTATTTAGTAACCTGTTTTATAGCCCTGATGAAGTCCATATAATTTCAGGCCAAATCCCGACCTTCCAAGTCCTGGCGGTGTGAGGAGCTATCAATATTTATAGGCTGCTCGGTTCCTATTCAGCGGCTCCAATTGCTTTTTTATGTACTTATAAATTCCAATTCGCCAAAAAATGTATATTTCCTCTCTTTTTTTTTTTTCCCCCCAGGTACTAACCTGACCCATAAAACTGCGATTGTCATTTTATTAGCAGCATCATTTTTGTCTGTTCTCATATCCGTTCCCAGCGGGACCCATAAAAATATTAATGTCCCACCAGGAATACCGCCGACCCCCCTAATTCGTGTCACCTATTTCCAGGCCGCGTTGTTTTATAGGGCGGAAGATTGTCCTCGGCGAGCGCGTTACACCTCCCCCCCCCGGCGTTATAATTAATTGTCGTAACACCTTAGGTGGCATTGCCGGCGGCCGACATTCACCGGGTTGTATATGTTTAAATAGAAGGAGATTAAATACAGAATTACCTCGGAATACGAGCGATCAAATAATGTTATACTCTGAAAATATTATAAACTAAAATGTAATAACGCGTTTCAATAAAACTTTGTGCGGCGATCCTTTGTGAAGTTTGATCGCTTCTACATTTCCTTCCATCTGGTGGAGTCTTTGAGGTATAAAAAAAATTCACCGTATGGCTATCCAAAGCTTTCACAAAGGCGCCATGAGACATGTGCAATTCGTTTCGTTCCGAATTAGTTTTTTAACAAATTTCGACAAATTCGGTAATTCGGATATTTCCGTTTAACAAATTTTTCCGAATATTTGTAAATTTGAATATTCGAAAATTCGAAAATTTGTAAATGCGTACATTCGCACATTCGTAAATTTGTACATTCGTAAATTCTTAAAATCGTACATTTGTAAATTTGTAAATTCGGAAATCTGAAATAATAATCACCTAATAATAACTAACTATTAAATTAGGTATAGGTATTGTAATTTCCTTTCAAATTTGGCTGTTAGTGAAAGTAACGAATACGAATTTATCCGAAGTTACGAATTATCCGAAATAACGAATGCCGCATCTAAACGGGTGAAACGTAATGAATTAATAATAATAAATAACAATAATAATAATTAAAAACATTTTATTATTATTATTATTTATTATTAATTTGATCCATTCAATTTGTTTAGATGCGGCATTCGTTATTTCAGATCATTCGTAACTTTGGATAAATTCGTATTCGTTACGTTCACTGACAGCCAAATTAAAAAAAAGAAAATTACAATACCTATACCGAATTTAATAGTTAGTTACTATTTCAGATTTTCAAATCTGATTTTCCAAAATTCCAAATTTTTCTAATTGACGAATGTACGAATGTACAAATTGCGATCATAATGAATGACCCGAAAAACGGAAAAAAAAAATAACGAATAAAACGAAAACGAACACATTTTTTTTTTTTTGGCAGTGCACATGTCTAGGCGCCATATTGAATGTAATACACATCTAGTGGCCACAATGTGTTTTTTATATATGAGAATATATATATATATATATATATATATATATATATATATATATTTATTTATTATTATTATACAGGATTTATATAGCGCCGACAGTTTACGCAGCGCTTTACAACATTAGGGCAGACAGTACAAGTACAATACAATTCAATTCAATACAGGAGGAATCAGAGGGCCCTGCTCGTTAGAGCTTATAATCTATATATATATATATATATATACAATGGAACCTTGAATTACAAGCATAATCCGTTCCAGGAGAATGCTTGTAATCCAAAGTACTCGCTTATCAAAGCGCCTTTCCCCATAGAAGTCAATGGAAACTAAGATAATTTGTTCTGCATTGACTTCTATTGCATGCAATACCGCATGTGGCCAGAGGTTTGGGGGGGCGCCGGGGAGACTCGAAAATACACGGGGACAGCTCGGCTGAACTCGGAAAGCCTCGAAAAGGCTCGGAAACACTCAAGAACTGAGTATTTCCAAGTGTTTCCGAGTGTTTCCAAGTATTTCTGTCAGGGCTGGGCTCAGCCCTTCCTTCTCTGAGCTGGCCGCTCAGCTGACAACTAATTGCCAGCTCTTATCTCTTCACAGTTACTCAGCTGTTGATGATCCTGCTCGTCAGTCCTGCCTACTTAAGCCGTCCAGTCCAGAGGAGCTCTGCCTTCGCCTTGGTCAACATCACAAGAAAATATCTCCTGTGTTCCTGTTTAAAGACTGGCTTTGCTGACATCCCTTCTGGCTCCGGATCCTGCTTGCTGTTCCACTACATTGATTCCTGACTTCTGGCTTGGCTGACTATCCGTTCCGGTTACTGAACTTTGTCTATGTTTTGACTACGTTTGTTCTTTTTACTTTCATTATTAAACAAGTGTGATTTAACTGTACTTCTGTCTCGGTCTGATTTCATGGTTTCTGACAATTTCCAAACGGCTCCGAATGGCTCAGAACCGCTCCGAGTGTCACCGGCGCCCCCGCACCTCTGGCCAAATGCGGTACTGCACACCCCATTAGCTTGAATTCTGCTCGTTTTGCAAGAACAAAACTCGCAAACCGAGTCAGAATTTAAAAATTTTAAAATTTTAAAAAAAAAGTTGCTCGTCTTTCAAAACACTCGTTAACCGCGCTACAAGGTTTTACTGTAATAGGTATTTTTAGGAAAATACCGCATAGTGGCCACTGGATGGCGCTGACAATCATAGTAGATAATTCTATTATCCACTTAAAGAATGGTAAAGTCTCAAGGTTTCTTTAAAAAAAAAAAACCTTCCGTGCTGTAGCTGCCCCCAGACCCCCCTTCCCTTTTTCTTACCTGAGCACGCATCCAATCCAGCGATGAGCACGAGCCCAGCGGCACCAGCCGCTGTCTCCCTCCTCATTGGACAGATTGATAGCAGCAGGAGCCATTGTCTCCCGCTGCTGTCAATCAAATCGAGTGACACAGGAGCAGGGGGGTGGAGCCGAGTCTGTGTCTTTCCTTGTGGGGGGCACCCGGTGAAGGGGAGGAGCCAGGAGTGGCGGCGGGGCACCTCAGAAGAGGAGGAACCTGGGCTGCTCTGTGCAAAACCCTTGTACAGAGCAGGTAAGTATAACAGGTTTGTTATTTTATTAGAAAAAAAAAAAAAATAAATCTTTACAACCCCTTTAAGGACCCAGGCTTTTTTTGACACTCTTTGCTTACAAGTGAAAAATCTGTATTTTTTGCTAGGAAATTTTGCTAGGAACGCCCAAACGTTATTTTTTTTAATTATTTTTTAGCAGAGGCCCTAGAGAATAAAATGACGGCCATTGCATTTTTTTATGTCACATTGTTTTTGCGCAGCGTTTTTTCAAACGCAGTTTTATTTTGGAAAAAAAAGCCTTTAATGAACTAAAAAAAACCAAAAAAACAAAAAACACATGCAATATATACCCCAATTTTTTGGAAAATATGAAAATGTGATGTTACGGCGAGTAAATAGATACCGAACATGTCACGCTTTAATGTTGCTTACGCTTGTAGAATGGCGCCAGATTTCAGTACTTAAAAATCTCCATAGACGGCGCTTTAAAAATTTCTACAGGTTACATGTTTAGAGTTACAGAGGAGGTTCAGTGGTGAAATTATTGGTCTCGCTATATATATTTATTATTGCATTTTTTTTTTACACTGTCCCTTTAAAAAAATAGTTTTTGATCACTTTTATTGCTATCCCGAGAAATTTTAACGTCCCTTCTGATAAAAATACAGCATGACAGGTCCTCTTTATGGGTAGATCTGCAGTCTAGAAGCCCTCACATCTCTCCTCCACCTTTAAAAGGAAAAGATAACAAGAAAAAAAAAATAGAATCTTATGCTTTATATATATAAAAAAAAAAAAAAGCCCTTGTTTACATTGGACCGGAACCGGCATTGACATTATGACATCGCTCCGGTCCTCCTAAGCCATAGAGATGAGCGGCGGACATCTTTCCTTCACTCCTCTCTGTGACCAGGTGACCACCAGCGCCGGATCGGCTCTCGTTAGCTACCGATCGACAAGGTAAGACCGGGAACCACCCAAAATACGATGGGTTCCCGTCAAAACGTCACTTCCACCCATAGTTCTTAAAGGGCCATTTTTATTTTTTATTTTTTTTCAAATGACATTAAATTTGTATTTTATTTTTTTATTGCATTTTAGTGTAAATATGAGACCTGAAGTCTTTTTGACCCCCCCAGATCTCATATTTAAGAGGTCCTGTCATGCTATTTTCCTATTACTATAAAGGGATGTTTACAAAAAATTAAAAGTGACACAATTTTTTTTTAAAAGAACAGTGTAAAAAAATAAAATAAAAGGTAAAATAAATTATTTTTTTTTTAAATGTGCCCCATCCCGACGAGCTCACGTGAGCAGAGCCCGCATATGAAAACGGTGCTCAAACCACACACGATCGTTAGAGCGAGATCAATAATTCTAGCCCCAGACCTCCTCTGTAACTTAAAACATGCAACCTGTAGAATTTCTTAAACGTCGCGTATGGAGATTTTTTAAGGGTAAAAATTTGTCGCCATTCCACGAGCGGGCGCAATTTTGAAGCGTGATTGTTGATTGTTGATGTTGGGTATCAATTTACTCGGCTGAACATTATCTTTCACAATATTAAAAAAATGTGGCTAACTTTAGTGTTGTCTTATTTTTTAACCAAAAAAAGTGTATTTTTTCCCAAAAAAGTGCGCTTGTAAGACCGCTGCGCAAATAATGGTGTGACAGAAAGTTTTGCAATGACCGCCATTTTATTCTCTAGGGTGTTATAAAAATACACATATATATATATAATGTTTGGGGGTTCTAAGTAATTTTCTAGCAAAAAAAAAAACAGTTTTTAACTTGTAAACACCAAATCTCAGAAAGAGGCTCGGCCTTTAAGTGGTTAAAAGAGAAGTAAAGGATTCCCCCCCCCCCCTTCATACTCGCCTAGGTGGATGCTGCGTCTGTCCCCTGGCGCCTCTACATTGAGAGCTGAGCGATCAAACACCACCAATCGCTCAGTTTTCAGAGCTCTGTGAGCAGAGAGCTGCAGACCTGTCAGTCACCGGCTCTCTGCTCTGCTCCCTCCTCGCTCATTGGAGGGCTGAGTTTTAGAGGGGGTGGGGCAGGTTGTCTCAGGCTCTCAGTGGCTCCCTGAGAGGCTGAGCCGGGTCTCAGTCCAGGCACCTGGCGGATCCAGGCTCTGTGGTCGTGATGACGCGGCGCTTGGACCGATGTTGGTGACGTCAGCAGAGAGCGGAGTTCAGACCGCTCTCTGCTTAAAAAACAGGTCACAGGAGTGCAAAACGATTTCGCCTTCCTGTGATCCACGGGAGAAAGTACAAAAAAAACGAGCTTTGGCTGGACTTCTCCTTTAAGCTTTGACAATAAAACCTGGAAGCTGATTGGTTTCTACACACAGCTGCACCAGATTTTGCACTCCCCAGTTTTAGTAAATCTGCGCCAATGTAACAATTCTAGAGAACACTAGAGGGAATTAGCAAATAAAAGTTACTGTAATAAAAGAACATTCATTCAAAATAGAAGATAGCATTGAGGACATTCTTTTTTGCCTAATTCACACACAACGAATCACCGTGCAGATTTGTAGGATAAATAGCTATGCAAGTTTTAGATCTCTATATGTCCTGAAATAACTTTTTTTTTTTTTTTTTTTTTTTCTTGAACTCCTTTTTACTAACTGCATGGATCGTCTATAAACGTATTTTGGAGACCAATAAACTGACCGGCTCTTGGGGTCCGCGCAGTGATGTGACAGTGACGGTCCCCTCCCCCACTGGTTTGTCGTTATATCCCTGCTTATGGATTTGGGTAAAACAAAACAAAAAGAGAAATTGATCACAATAATGAGTTTTGTTGCGTTTTGTTTAATTAGCTTCTGCTGACAATGATGAATCGTCCATCAGAAAACGTTTTCCCTCTTTCTCTGAGCCGACCTTTGCAGACTGATCGATGAGTCGCGGTGTAAAGTTCGGAACGTTGGTCATTGTTTTCTTGTAGTCCGAGACGCGTCACGCGTTATTTGTCAAATAATTTGCAATGAAAAATAGAAAGAGGCCAATTTCCTGCGAGAGAAGGTGTGAGAGATGAGAAGACTCACACACTACAGCACAACGGCACTGCATGCAGAGACAGAGCCCACGTGCAGAGACGCAGCCCGTGTGCAGACAGAGCCTGCGTGCAGACAGAGCCCACGTGCAGAGACAGAGCCTGCGCACAGAGACAGAGCCCGCATGCAGAGAGAGAGCCCATGTGCAGATACAGAGCCTGCGCACAGAGACAGAGCCTGCGTGCAGAGACAGAGCCCGCGTGCAGAGAGAGAGCCCATGTGCAGATACAGAGCCTGCGCACAGAGACAGACCCTGCACACAGAGACAGAGCCTGCGCACAGAGACAGAGCCTGCGTGCAGACAGAGCCTGCGCACAGAGACAGAGCCCACGTGCAGAGAGAGAGCCCATGTGCAGATACAGAGCCTGCGTGCAGACAGAGCCTGCGCACAGAGACAGAGCCTGCGTGCAGACAGAACCTGCGCACAGAGACAGAGCCTGCGTGCAGAGACAGAGCCCGCGCGCAGACACAGCCCGCGCCCAAGAGACAGAGCCCGTGTGCAGAGACACAGCCTGCGCACAGAGACAGAGCCTGCGCAAAGAGACAGAGCCTGCGTGCAGACAGAGCCTGCGAACAGGGACAGAGCCCGCGTGCAGAGAGAGAGCCCATGTGCAGATACAGAGCCTGCGTGCAGACAGAGCCTGCGCACAGAGACAGAGCCTGTGTGCAGACAGAGCCTGCACACAGAGACAGAGCCTGCGTGCAGACAGAGCCTGCGCACAGAGACAGAGCCTGTGTGCAGACAGAGCCTGCACACAGAGACAGAGCCTGCGTGCAGACAGAGCCTGCACACAGAGACAGAGCCTGCATGCAGAGACAGAGCCCGCGCGCAGACACAGCCCGCGCACAGAGACACAGCCCGCGTGCAGAGACGCAGCCCGTGCGCAGAGACATCAGAGCCCGCATGCAAAGACAGAGCCTGCCGTGCAGAGACCACGTGCAGAGACACAGCCCGCACGCAGATACAGAGCCGGCGGGCAGATACAGAGCCCGCACGCAGAGACACAGCCCACGCACAGAGACAGAGCCCGTGTGCAGAGACACAGCCCACGCACAGAGACAGAGCCTGCGCACAGAGACAGAGCTCGCATGCAGAGACAGAGCCCGTGTGCAGAGACAGAGCCCATGTGCAGAGACACAGCCTGGGCACAGAGACAGTGCCCGCGCAGAGACACAGCCCACGCACAGAGACAGAGCCCGCGTTCAGAGACAGAGCCATCGTTCAGAGACACAGCCCACGTGCAAATACAGAGCTCATGCACAGAGACAGAGTCTGCGCGCAGAGACAGAGCCCCATCAGTATTCATGCACAGGGGGCCCCCATCACAATTCATGCACAGGGTGCCCCATCACAATTCATGTGCCCCATCACTGTTCATGCACGTGGGCCCCCATCACTATTCATGCACGTGGGCCCCCATCACTATTCATGCACGTGGGCCCCCATCACTATTCATGCACGTGGGCCCCCATCACTATTCATGCACGTGGGCCCCCATCACTATTCATGCACGTGGGCCCCCATCACTATTCATGCATGGGGCCCCCATCACTATTCATGCACGGGGCCCCACCTGTAGCTACTCCCTCGCATTCCTTCTAAAAATGGACTCAGACGAAGGAGAGTGACCCGGACACGTGCCATACTGAATATTGATAAAAATAAAGCTGCGTCTCTCAGCGGATGATACAATAATCAGAATATTTGAATCATTATATATCCATCGCGGTGACTTTCATCGGCCCAGGAAACGATCGGCTAATTATTGCGTACCTCGCATTGCTTACGGCTCATTAGTACGGCTCGTCTGCGCTATTCAATTATCCCGCTAATATTTTCCAAATCAGATAAGTACATTGTGTAGCGATATAATTATCCTTTTAACACATTTCTTCAAAATTCGACAAAAGCTTTTACTTTTTCCGTGCGCCATTAATAAGCAGAAAGTATTCGGTGATGATTATTTGTATGAATGTTATTGTTCTGCCCCAATTAGAAGACTTTATAAATAAATGCATTTATATTATATAAAATCAGAAGAAGGTGTAACAAGGGGAGATGGTGGAAGGATGAGTTGCCCTGGGAACGGTGTGACGAAGGGGCACAATGCCAGCAGCACATTGTTTGGCCGCGCTGAGAACCCGCTGGCACTGCTGGTAGACTTCATCATGGGGCTTCATTCTTGACCCCTTTTACATTGGGTAACTCTAATCCTTAAAGGAGGTCTCACTTCAACAATTCTACAATATATGCCCGACAACACAGCTAGCTAGGAGACGGCTGCTTTGAGAGGCAGCAATTTTCTCCATCTCCAAGCACTTGCTTCAAGATCTCACTTTTCATTGTTAATGTGTTCAGTTCCCCAGGGGGTGCAGTATATGTAATATGTGGCCCCACCTTCCTAGGTGCTGTTTAAGTTTAGCTGTGAGGTCAGACAGAATACCCCTCCTCATTCCTTGGCCATGCGACAACGCAACAAGCAAGGAGTCAACTGCTTTGAGAGGCTGCATTTTTCTCCAAGCACTTGCTTCGACATCTCACTTGGTCCCATCTTCCTAGATGCTGTCTAAGTCCAGCTGTGAGGTCAGACAGGATGCTCCTCCTCCCTCGTTGGTTGTCCGACAACGCAGCTAGCAAGGAGAGGGCTGCTTTGAAAGGCGGTATTTTTCTCCAAGCACTTGCTTCAAGATATCACTTCTCTTTATTAATGTGTTCTGTTCCCAAGGAGGTGAAGCATGTGCAATACTTGGTCCCATTTTCCTAGGTGCCGTCTAAGTCTAGCTGTAAGGTCAGAGAGGACACCCCTCCTCCCTCCTTGACCGTCCGACAACGCAGTTAGCAAGATGGCTGCTTTGATCAAGCGGCATTTTTCTCCAAGCACTTGCTTCAAAATATCACTTCTCTTTATTAATGTGTTCTGTTGCCCAGGGGGTGAAGCACGTGTAATACTTGGTCCCGTCTTCCTAGATGCTGTATAAGTCTAGCTGTGAGGTCAGACAGCATGCCCCTCCTCCCTTTTTTAGCTGTCCGACAACGCAGCTAGCAAGGACACGGCTGCCTTGAGAGGCGGTGCTTTTTCTTCACCTCTAAACACCTACTTAGAGATCCTACTACTCTTTATTAATGTGTCCTGTTCCCCAGGGGATGAAGTTCATGTAATACTTGGTCCCATCTTTCTGGGTGCTCCTCCAGACAACGCAGCTAGCAAGGAGTCGGCTGTTTGAGAGGATGTCTAAGTCTAGCTTCTGTCGAAAGATCATTTTCCTCCATCTCAAAGCACTTGCCCGCTTGCCTGGGACATTTTACCCCAACCCCCCCCCCCCCCCCCGCATTCTTGGTGGGACACCGGCCTCAAGCAAAACAGAGAAATGTGGCATTTGTCATCTCCTGGCTAGCTGCGTTGTTGGACGGTCATGGAGGAAGGACGGCGTCCTGTCCAACCTCAAAGCCAGCCTTAGACATGAACATCATCATCATCTTTCTTGTTAAGGCATGGGCAGCAACAGAGTCCTCTTTACAGATCTTTCCTCTGGCCTTTAAAGCATCAGATCAAACCAAATCTAGGGTGATCTCACAGTCCAGTGACGGCTTGATCTGGGCGAAACCGGAAGTGGCAAATATTTGTCCCTTCCAGTTTTTAAGACCATAGAGTTGATTGAGGATGTTTAGGTCTTCAGTCATCCTTATGGTAAGCTGGTGGAACCACCAGCTTCAGTCTCGTGCTTTCTGGTGGGGGGGATCCAGCAGCTATTTAGCCACTAGGATCACTTTTACACTACACGGCTTTGCTGGGCAAAAAAAGTTTAATACGGGATGATGCCTGCAGCTGCAGGCATTTTCGCAGTGTAACCACCGAAACTCTAGGACAGCCATTCTCAACCAGGGTTCCATTGAACCCCGGGGTTCCTCCAGAGCTTGCTAGGGGGTTCCTTGAGCTGTGGCTGATTGATCTCCTATTTGAGAGTGTCTATTTGACGCAATGCTTTGCGGTTGTGGTTGCGGGTGTGGTGGTTCAACCTTTTTTAGGGTTGAAACAGGTTGTGAGGAGGTGACATATGCTCTTTCAAAAGCCATCCACCAAGGATTCGTTTTTAGAGGGGTGGCGAAGAGCCCTTAAGTAGCAATTTTCCTCCAATCTGTGAGATGCACTAATACTGTGGCTTCTGCTTGTATGCTCCGACATGCACTATATTACCAAAAGTATTGGGACGCCTACCTTTACACACACATGAACTTTAATGGCATCCCAGTCTTAGTCCGAGTTTGGGGTGGGGGAACTTGACTGGCCTGCACAGAGTCCTGACCTCAACCCGATAGAACACCTTTGGGATGAATTAGAGCGGAGACTGCGAGCCAGGCCTTCTCATCCAACATCAGTGCCTGACCTCACAAATGCGGGTCTTCTGGAAGAATGGTCAAACATTCCCATAGACACCCTCCTAAACCTTGTGGACAGCCTGCCCAGCAGCGGTGGTGCGTCCATTAAGGGCACCTGGGCGCCGCTCCTTCTGTCACGCCACCCCCTATATGACTAAAGGATAGATTTGTGCATTGCATGATTCTATCCATGGCCGTCGCTGCCACCCCCTATTCAGGCGTCTGGCGCAGGGAGGCAGGGAGGACAGCACTGATCGTCTCATAAGCTCGCCTCTGTCACCCGTTGCCTGACCCGCCACCAAGATGGGGTAAGTGTCGGGCAGACAGCGGGCAGGCGGGGGTCACAGTGGCTGCATTTGATGGGGTACAAGTGGCTGCATATGATGGGCACAAGTGGCTGCATTTTATGGGGCACAGTGGTTGCATATGATGGGCACAGTGGTTGCATATGATGGGGCACAGTGGCTGCATATGATGGGGCACAGTGGCTGCATTTGATGGGGCACAGTGGCTGCATATGATGGGGCACAGTGGCTGCAGTTGATGGGGCACAGTGGCTGCATTTGATGGGCACAGTGGTTGCATATGATGGGGTACAGTGGCTGAATATGATGGGCACAAGTGGCTGCATTTGATGTGGCACAAGTGGCTGCATTTTATGGGGCACAGTGGCTGCTTTTGATGGGGCAGCACTTTTTGGCACAGTGGCTGCATTTGATAGGGCACAAGTGGCTGCATATGATGGGGCACAAGTGGCTGCATATGATGGGGAACAGTGGCTGCATATGATGGGCACAGTGGCTGCATATGTTGGGGCACAGTTGCTGCATATGATGGGGCACAGTGGCTGCATTTGATGGGGCACAGTGGCTGCATTTGATGGGCAAAAGTGGCTGAATTTGATGGGGCACAGTGGCTGCATTTGATGGGGCACAGTGGCTGCATATGATGGGGCACAGTGGCTGCATTTGATGGGCACAGTGGCTGCATATGATGGGGCACAGTGGCTGCATATGATGGGGCACAGTGGCTGCATATGATGGGGCACAGTGGCTGCATTTGATGGGCACAGTGGCTGCATATGATGGGGCACAGTGGCTGCATATGATGGGGCACAGTGGCTGCATATGATGGGGCACAGTGGCTGCATCTGATGGGGCACAGTGGGTGCATTTGTTGGGCACAGTGGCTGCAATTGATGGGCACAGTGGGTGCATTTGTTGGGCACAGTGGCTGCAATTGATGGGCACAGTGGCTGCATATGATGGGCACAGTGAGGCTGCAATTAATGTTTTTTTTTTTTTGCAGTATTTTTCAGTTTGTTTGCGCCCCCCCAAAAAAATTTGAGCACCAGCCGCCACTGTTTCCCAGAAGAGTTGAAGCTGTTATAGCTGTAAAGGGCGGAGCCAACTCAATATTGAACCCTCCGGACTAAGACTGGGATGCCATTAAAGTTCATGTGTGTGTAAAAGGCAGGCGTCCCAATACTTTTGGTAATATAGGGAACTTGTACATATTGATTTCGGCAATCTGATATCGATCAGGTAGGGCTCTCAATGGTCCAGTTGTGGTATGTGAGCTCTGATTGTGCCCCGGCCCCCGGAGTTCGGTGTTACATTGTGTCATGGGTTTGTAATATTTTTTTCTCCAAACTCTCCCAATTCTCCGATCTCTTGAAACCATAAATCATCAGCCAACTTCGGTCCTCTGCAAATCACGGCACCTTACCGCGTCCGGCGTGTGATCAATCGCCCTACACAATCTGATCCAATCCTAATTTATCAGAATGCGGGGGGGGGGGCTGGTGTGGTGAGTCTTGTAGAATGGACCTCGTAGCCTGCAGAGCCGAGTCGAGCCAAAAATGATTAAATGATTATAACCGTTATAGAAGGAGAGCGGGGGAGGGGCAAGGTCATAACTTTTCCTCTGAAGGGAATTGTAGCCCAAGCAAAGATTGGAATACTAAAAACGACTGGATGTTCTACTTAAAGCTAAACTCCGGGAAAAGTGAATATCATCTAAATCCATCGGTCACGTGTCTTCCTGGATCTCAGTGATCTTTGTGCATTTCTTCCAGATCTGGGCAGTGATTCAGTGTGAGACGTCCCTTAAAAAAAAGACCGCTCACTGGTGCCCTCTCTCCTTGTGCAGAGTGACTGGTCTGTCTCCGCCCCCTCCTGGAGTTTTCTACAGTTAGTAATGGGCAGTGGCGGCTGGTGGGTTTTTATTTAAGGTGGGGCATCAAACAATCCACCCCCCGCCCCCACGGACGGCACATAAGCCCTTACCCCCTCTCTCTCTTTGCAGGGTGATTGGTCTTGTCTCCACCCCGTCCGGTAATTTTCTACAGTTAGTAGTGGGTGGAGCCTCCTGGACCCCTCCCACAACTCTTTTCTCTCTCTCCTTTTGCCAGGTGACTGGTCTTGTCTCCGCCCCTTCTGAAGTTTTCTACAGTTAGTAGTGGGTGGAGCCTGCTGGACCCCTCCCACAGCTGTTCTCTCTCTCTCCTTGTGCAGGGTGACTGGTCTTGTCTCCTCCCCTGTATGGTAATTTTCTACAGTTAGTAGTGGGTGGAGCCTCCTGGACCCCTCCCACAGCTCTTCTCTCTCTCTCTCTCTCTCTCTCTCTCTCTCTCTCCCTGTGCAGGGTGACTGGTCTTGTCTCCACCCCGTCTGTTAATTTTCTACAGTTAGTAGTGGGTGGAGCCTGCTGGACCCCTCCCACAGCTCTTCTCTCTCTCTCCTTGTGCAGGGTGACTGGTCTTGTCTCCTCCCCTGTCCGGTAATTTCCTACAGTTAGTAGTGGGTGGAGCCTGCTGGACCCCTCCCACAGCTCTTCTCTCTCTTTCCTTGTGCAGGGTGACTGGTCTTGTCTCCTCCCCTGTCCGGTAATTTTCTACAGTTAGTAGTGGGTGGAGCCTCCTGGACCCCTCCAACAGCCCCGCTCTCTGCACAGACTATTTACAGCACAGTGATGATGTCACTGCTGCTTTTACAAGGTAATATCTGGGTTTTGCAAAGGCATTTGGTCCACACAAAGTGGATTAATATCCTTTTTGGCTAGAAAAGTTAGAAAACAGCAATATGCTGTAAATAATTTTTTTTATTTTTATTTTTTATTATTATTATTATTATTATTATTATTATTATTATTATTATGTTTTTGTTTAACATTTTAATTTTTTTTAAATTCATGATAATAATAATAATAATATAAATTAAAAAAAAAAATCATTATTATTATTAGTGTAGTGCTTGGCTGGTTGCTACGTACGTTTCGTCATTAGACGTCTTCACAGGGCAGCCCCATTAGGACATCTAACGACGAAACGTACGTAGGGCATGCAGCTTGGAGGTATCATCACCATGCTATATCAGGTGTCTGCTTGTGGTGTTGACAGATCTGGAGCGAGACCGCACATATATTCACGCATATATGCCTGTGTCTTTAGAAACCTTCACATTTTAGCGCAATGCGGTTTTAATAAAATAAGGATTTTATCATAAGGATTTTATGCTATGCTGCTCTTTTTTTCCCACATGTTTTACATTTTCCTGGAGAAACAGAAGAGGGGACAGTAGAGGATCTTTGGGATCATCAATCATCACAGATCCACAGAGTATTGCGCCTCTGCTATACTGTCTATACTGTCATCTGCTATGTTTGGATACATATTATTTTGAGAAATAGAGTGTGGATTTTCAGACACACACACACACATCATGTGTCCTTGGACACGAATATATATATATTTTTTGTGCTTGAGTTTAAACTTATATTTTGCACATGTGAATATCACTGTAGGATCACTGGATATTGTTTTTAAAATGATTATCACTTGATTATTATATGGGACCATTGGGTATTAATATTTAAAGTTGGAGTTATCTTCACTTAGGTTGGTATATGTTTTGAGATTACCACCATTATTCGCATTTATAGAGCGCTGTCACCCTTTTACTTTTTTTAAGATCTTTTATTGAGGTTTCTCAATTTGATAACAGCTGGACAGGATTAATAATTAGCACTATTTTGGCGCGGTCCCTTTTATTTTAAATTTCTCAAAAAAAAAAAAAAATCATGGAGACATGGATTGGATGGATGTGGGGAGTTTGCTTTGAATATTAAAACTAATTAATTAAAGTGGAGTTCCACCCAAAAAATTAACTTTTCATTATTCAGCAGCATTAAACCTAATAAAAAATTTAAAAGAATAAATTTAAAAAAATAAAAAAAATAAAAAAACCTACTTTTTTTTTTAACAGTTGGAACTCCGCTTTAAATAGCATTTTCAGTTTGTGGTGCTCAGATATGCTTTACGTAAGCAAAGAGTAGGGTTGACACCCATATTAGATGATTGTTTCCGGATCCCAAAAAAAAAAAAAAAAAATTGCTAAGTGCCAAATTTTTTTCAATACGAGATGCAGTTTGTCCCAAAATTAAATTGAACTCATTATGTCACACCTTCCCGATGTGCTTGCATGCCGCCCGGTACTGTGACATCAGGACTAGAGGGAGGGGGGGACTCCTCAGCCAATAAGCTTTCACTTTGGAGTCTGCACAGGGAACAGCCAGCATTAGGTCTAATGACTTCCCATGTGTATGGCACCCCCAGTGGACAGTAAGAACTCTTGCACACAGACACCTAAAAATGCCACGTTTTTAGGCGTTTTGGCGGGGCTGATAAAAATGCAGTAAACAGTAAAACAAATACAAAAATCTATGTTGACGGACAACATTTAAGCATGTACTGGTATACTGTATATGCATATGTTTACACGACACACCTAAAGAAAAGCTAAAACATTTTTCACGTGCATGCGCGTGCACGTGCAAAAAAAACGCACAAATCCATACATTTAATCTACAGCCCGTCCTCATGTTATTACACAGGAATTTAGTGCTAGGAATCCGAGGTTCATACATCCATACCCTGTGCAAGTATCCTAGGGGTTCATTTACATTTGCTTTGACTTTAACGCACATTAACCAAGTAAGGACCGAGCCTCTTCCTGAGATTTGTTGTTTACAAGTTAAAAACATTTTTTTTGTTGCTAGAAAATTACTTAGAACCCCCAAACATTATATATATATATATTTTTTAGAGGAGGGGGTCGGGTACCCCAAAAGTCAACCACCTTGTTCCATAATTCAGGGGGACAAGGGCTTCTCCCACACAACCCTAATCTGGGGTTGTGGGGGGCTGCAGACAGGGGGCTTTACGGAATGTGGAAAGCCCCTTTAACCACTTAAGGACCGAGCCTCTTTCTGAGATTTGTTGTTTACAAGTTAAAAACATTTTTTTTTGTTAGAAAATTACTTAGAACCCCCAAACATCATATATATATATTTATTTTTTTCTAACACCCTAGAGAATAAAATGGCGGTCGTTGCAATACTTTCTGTCACACCGTATTTGCGCAGCGGTCTTACAAGCGCACTTTTTTTTTCAGGAAAAAAACAGTAAAGTTAGCCCAATTTTTTTTTATATTCTGAAAGATAATGTTACGCCGAGTACATTGATATCCAACATGTCACGCTTAAAAATCGCGCCCGCTCGTGGAATGGCGAAAAAACGTTTTCGACTTAAAAATCTCCATAGGCGACGTTTAAAAGTGTCTACAGGTTGCATGTTTTGAGTTACAGAGGAGGTCTAGGGCTAGAATTATTGCTCTCGCTCTACCGATCGCAAGAGCAATAATTCTTAGGGGTGTACTCACTTTTGTTGCCAGCGGTTTGAACATTAATGGCTGTGTGTTGCGTTATTTTGAGGGGACAGCAAATTTACACTGTTATGCCTGCGTACACACGATCGGAAAATCGGCCAGCAAAAGACCGATCAGAGCTTTTGGTCGGAAAATGCGACCGTGTGTATGCTCCATCGGACTTTTGCTGGCCGAATTCCAGCCAGCAAAAGATTGAGAGCATGTTTTCAATTTTTCGGTTGGTAAAAGTTCCTATCCGAAAATGCGATCGTCTGTAGCAATTCCGACGCGCAAAATTCCTACGCATGCTCAGAAACAATTTGATGAATGGTCGGAAGCATCGAACTTCGTTTTCTCGGCTCATCGTAGTGTTGTACCTCACCGCGTTCTTGGCGGTTGAAAGGTCAGCGAACTTTTGTGTGACCGTGTGTATGCAAGGCAAGCTTAAGCGGAATCCCATCGGAAAAGTCGTCATATCTTTTTCCGACCAAAATCACGATCGTGTGTACGCGGCAATATACAAGCTGTACACTCACTACTTTACATTGTAGCAAAGTGCCATTTCATTAGTGTTGTCACATGAAAAGATAGAAGAAAAGATTTACAAAAATGATGAGGGGTGTACTTACTTTTGTGGGATACTGTACATCATTCACAAATAAGTTATTCTTATTTATAGGTTTCCAATCCATGACATCATCCAGGAAATTATTTATACATTATTAGCATATCGCTGGGATAGCGTGGAATCAATCACTGCCGCCTGGTCACTTTATGGACTTATTAGCAACAGAATTTACCGTGAAGAGGCCCAGCTCAGTACAGTGCGATCACATTGCTGGCACCTCCTCCCAACATTGTCATTCTGATGGATGTGCTTTCTAAATACGTTCGGTGGAAGCAGCAGGCTAGAGAAGATTTGGCCACAGATAGGTTCAATAGGTAGGAAAAGGTCTCTATAGGATAATGAGTGCCTGAGACTTCCAATGGTGTCCAGGATCTCCCCCTGGAATAGATATCAACCGTCCCGGATTTTCCGGGACAGTCTTGAAGATGCTGTCTCCCGAGATCACAGCATCACCCTTATCTCAACTACTACTCAATCTCTCAAAAAAAGCATTAAGGATGAACTCCTAAAACTCCCCCTTGCGGTGAGGCTGTACTCGCACTGCAAGGGTTAAAAGCAGTAGTAAAGTTTCTGAAATAAAAAAGAAGAAAAAAAAATCTCCCTGCAAGGTAATATTATAATGTGTAGGGTGCATCGCATACTAGGACATTATGAGATAATTACCTTAAAACGAAGCCCTCCAGCGGGACGCTGTCAGCTCTGCAGAGGCTTCCATCCTCACCCGGTCTTCCTTTCGGGTTCGCGGGCTGTGGCCGCTTGAATGGCTGAGCCACGACGGTGTCAAGGTTTACGGCACAGAGCTCTGAAGGAACGGCACAGGTTCCCACATATTGAGGAGAGGACCTCCTGGAAAGAGGTTGTGATCTGGGTGGGACTACCCAGAAGGTGGGCATATCAAGAGTACTCCTTGGGTGGGGACAACTGTGTTCTGGGAGTAGCAGGGAGTTAGAGGTGGAGATAGGAATAACGCTTTCCACCATAGCCTGCCAAGATGCACCATAGAGGGACACCAGGTGGCACTGGGTCCATGCTGTCACTTGGTATACAGACAACAGGTTGGCCACATAAATGGTAGAAGAGGCAATTGCAATTCAGATGTATCCCAGTCACTAGGGGGGAGCCTGGCCTTACCAATCGGCTACATGTTACTCTACATGGGGAACGGGACTAATCTTTTGGTAGGTATATGACAGCGGTGGTCATCCTTCTAGATTTAAAGGTCTTAAGTGCACACCATTGATGTCACTGAAGGTCCACACACCATATGCAGTCGATGTTATATGGGGCACAAAGCCTGGACAACTGACCATCAAACCTAAATGAGCTTGTTGGACATCCCATTTCAAAACCATGGCCATTAATATGGAGTTGCCCCTCTCCTCCATGGTCATTGTTATAAAGTTGCCCTCCTCTCCCCATGGCCATTACCATAAAGTTGCCCCTTTTGCAGCTCTTACGTCTTCCACTCATCTGGGAAGGCTTTCCGCAAGATTTTGGGGAGTGCCTATGGGAATCTGTGATCATTTGTGAGGTTGGGTGCTGATGTTGGATGAGAAGACCTGGCTCACAATTGGCATTCCAATTAATCCTAAAGGTATTCAGTAGGGTAGAGGTCAGGGCTCTGTGCAGCACACTAAAGTACCTCCACACCAAACTGGTCACACCATGTCTTTATGGAGTTGGTGCCACTCTTCTGGGGAGGCTTTCCACAAGATTTTTTTCGGGTGTCTGTGGGAGATTATGCCCATATCTGAGGTCAGATACTGATGTTGGATGAGAGGACCTAGCTCACAATCAGCGTTTCAGTTCATCCCAAAGGTGTTTAGTAGGGTTTAGGTCGGGGCTCGGTGCAGGACACTAGATTCCTCTAAACCAAACTAGTCAAACCATGTCTTATGGATCTGGCACAAACTTGCTAACCCATGCTATTATGGAGCTGATCCACGCTGGTTAAACCATGTCTTTATGGAGCTGGCTCTGTACACAGAGGCACAATCATGGTGGAACAGAAAAGGGTCTTCACCAAACTGTTACCACAATTGTCTACAGTGCCATTGTATGATAGAGTAACTAACATTAACAGGACCCTTCACTGGAAACACCTCAACTCCATCATTGGAAGTAGTGTCCACATCCTTTAGGCCACATAGTGTGTATGTTTGGAGTGAAATTTACCATTATTGATTGATTTCTTTAATAATGAACCTCCAAGGATAAGACTGATGTTGGATGAGTAGACTTGGCTCACAATCAACATTCCGATTCCTCCCAAAGGTGATCAGTAGGTTGAGGTCAGGGCTCCGTTCAGGACACTTGAGTTCCTCCACACCAAACTGGTCACGTCATGTCTTTATGGAGCTGGCTTTGTGCACAGGGGAACAGAAAAGGGTCTTCACCAAACTGTTGCCACAAGCTTGGAAGAGCAAAATGGTCTACAATGTCTAGGTATGATGGAGTATTACCAGAACCCTTCACTGGAGACACCTGAACTCCATCATATGGATGAGGGTCCGTGTACTTTTGTCCATGTTGTGAAGGAGGTGTCTACTAAAAATTGAAATAAAATTTGAAACATGTTTCCAAAACTCACACATAAATATTTTATATGATATATTTTTACAATCCATCTACGATGGAGTTACTTTGTCGCACTGGTGGCTGCAGAGCTCCTGGAGAGTCATCCAGCCTCGTCATCTGGCTGCAGGTTATAGAGTGCAATCCACTCACAATATCAGAATGTAGAAGGACATCTATATATAGAAGCCGGGTGATAACGACCTTCTCCGCCTCTCACTTTCTTGTCGCTCTGCATTCTTCGAGTTCAGCCTCTTTCTTTCAGATAACGTTCTTTGTAACTCCTGCCAAATATCCCTCATCCCGGCACTGACTGATAGCCAGGTCCAGAGATGTCCGGACTTTGTCAGCCACAAGCTGACAGATCACCCCATTGATCCCAGTTACCGCCACCCAACGCCTGGACTCAGCGACCGCACAACCCCCGTCATGTAGACGATAATAACTGAAGCCAATCAGTCAAGAAGTGAAACCAGCAACTACACATTGCAACCGTGCAGAAGTCTACTGAGATGTCTTCACAGCAGAACTCCAGCTCCGTGTAGCTGGGAGGTGGCGGGGGGGGGGGGACACAAGTTTCCGACACACCCAGAAGTTTTGAATTCCAACAAGGCTTAGCCCCCATTCACACCGGTGTGATTTGACAGTTCCAAATAGCATGACAAGTTGCACTCCATTGCCGGCAATGGAAAAAAACACAGCGACTTTGAAAAAGGTTCCCTCACTACTTTTTGCCGATTTTCATTGCGACTTGCATGGACTTCTGTTAAAGTTGTTGTAAAGTCTCAAGGTTTTTCACATTTGAAAAAACTTTCCTGCCCCCCAGAGCCCCCCCCCCCCCCCCCTTTTACTTACCTGCACCCGATCCATTCCAGTAGACATGTGCCGAAAAATTTGTTTTTTATTTTGTTTATCGGATCATTCGTTATGATCAACATTCGTTATTTGGATAATTCGTAACTTCGGATAAATTCGTATTTGTTACGTTCTATTTGTTTAGATGCGACATTCATTATTTCGGGTAAATTGTAACTTTGGATAAGTTCGTATTCGTTATGTTCACTAACAGTCAAATTTGAAAGGAAATTCCAATACCTGTTATTTATTAGTTTATAACTATTTTTATAGTTTTTATTATTATTGTTATTATTTAATATTAATAAATAATATTAATAATAAAAAAAACTATAATAATGCTGAATAATTTAATTAGAATAGAAAATACGAAAAACAAAATTATCCGAATGTTTTTCGTTCTTATTTTCGTATTTTCATTCTTTCTGATTTTCCCATTTCCGTTTTAATTTGATCGTTTATAACTATTATTACAGTTTTTATTACTATGATGATGATTATTAATAATAATAATTTAAAAAACTATAATAATGGTTAATACAAAATTATCCGAATGTTTTTCGTTCTTTCGGATTTCATTCTTATTTTCTGATATTCGTTATTTCTGATTTTCTCATTTTCGTTCTTTCGAATTTTCGTTCCTATTGTCGTATTTTCATTCTTTCCGATTTTTGAATTTTCATTCTTATTTTCATATTTTCATTCTTTCCGATTTTTGAATTTTCATTCTTATTTTCATATTTTCATTCTTTCTGATTTTTGGACTTTCGATTTTTGGGATTTTCATTCTTTTTTTTTTTTTTGGATTTTCGTTCTTTCGAATTTTCATTCTTATTATCGGATTTTCATTCTTTCTGATATTCTGATTTCCGTTTCGATTTAATCGTTTATAATTATTATTATAGTTTGTTATTATGATTATTATTAATAATTATAATTAAAAAACTATATTAATGGTTAATATTTTAATTATAATAGAAAATACTAAATTATCCAAATCTTTTTCATTCTTTCTGATTTTCTAATTTTCGTTCTTATTTTCATATTTTCATTCTTTCTGATTTTTTGATTTTTCCTATTTTTGGATTTTCGTTCTTATTTTCAGATTATCGCTCTTGTTTTCTGATTTTCGTTCTTTAATTCATTAATTAGTTTTCCAAAAAATTCGCCAAATAGTCTTTCGTTCATTCGAATGCTTCTGAATGAACGAATATGCCGAATTTTGACGAAAAACAGATTCGGAACGAAACGAATTGCACATGTCTACGTTCCAGCGATAGGCACGAGCCCAGCGGCTTCAGCCCCTGTCTCTCCCATCATTGGACAGATTAATAGCAGCGGAAGCCATTGTGGCTCCCGCTGGTGGGTCTGAGTCCTGCTGTCTTTGTCAATAGATGCAGCAGTGGGACTCGGGAGCGCGCTCGCACGGGTAACCCCCCATGTAAAGCGGCTCTCCGTGGGGGCACCTGATGGAGGGGGAGGAGCCAAGTGCACCGGCAGGGAACCCCAGAAGAGGAGGATCCGGGCCATTGCACAGAGCAGGTAAGTATAACATGTCTGTTATTTTTATGGAAAAAAACTAACCTTTACAACCCCCTTTTTAAACAAGTCGCAAGCTGGAAGGAAATCGGAGGTGCAAAATGCGCTGATCTGCGGCCCTGAAGAAGCCTCCCGTGCTCCTTCCTCCAGAGTGTGTGTGTGGGGGGGGGGGGGGGCTCTAATATAGGAGGTGTGTTACTGGCCAGATCACCAGGTGAAAATAGAGGGAGGGGGACAAAAAGCCTAAACAAAAAAGAAAACGAATGCAGCCGCCACAACTAACGATTGATAAGCTGCAATTTTTTTCCATTTTTGGTTTTGGGTTTAAAGACGCTCAAAGGCCAAACTTCACTTTTTAATTTAGGGGAATCTTTTCCCCCCTTTATTACATTGTGGCGTATGCAAGAAAATCCCTGATTTTTTTAATAAATGGTCAGTGTAACATAAAGGGGAGTATTTACTTTAAAAAAAAAAATAGAGCTACTAGTCCTGTGAACCAGCGTGTACATTTGTTCTACGTCTCCTCAGGTCGGATGTTCTTCATTTATGACAATAGTTTAACTTAGGAGAATACTACATTGTGGCCAGCAGATGGAGCCGACGATCACAGTGAGTAAATATTTCCTACAATCTTCAGCTCCATCTAGTGGCCATAATGTTGTATTCTCTTCATCGAAACTATTGATATAAGGCAAAGGGTCTCCAGACTTTCTAGGCAAGGGGTTTGTTTCCTGTCTTTCAGACTTTGGGGGGGGGGGCATTGGAAGTAGAATTTGTCTTGGAACCAGTAAGAGTAAACAGTGCATCATTGGTATCAGTGGGAGGAATAGTGTCCCATCATTGGTATCAGTAGGAGGAATAGTGCCCCATCATTGGTGTCAGTG
Organism: Lithobates clamitans; assembly: GCA_037952925.1. NCBI lineage: Eukaryota > Metazoa > Chordata > Amphibia > Anura > Ranidae > Lithobates > Lithobates clamitans. The sequence continues at coordinate 285,371 of JBBGZY010002141.1, read as the reverse complement.
GGAGGAATAGTGCCCCATCATTGGTATCAGTGGGAGGAATAGTGCCCCATCATTAGTGTCAGTGGGAGGAATAGTGCCCCATCATTGGTATCAGTGGGAGGAATAGTGCCCCATCATTGGTATCAGTGGGAGGAATAGTGCCCCATCATTGGTGTAGGCAGGAAAAATAGTGCCCCATCACTGGTGTCAGTGGGAGGAATAGTGCCCCATAATTGGTGTCAATGGGAGGAATAGTGCCCCATGATTGGTGTCAGTGGGAGGAATAGTGCCCCATAATTGGTGTCACTGGGAGGATTAGTGCCCCATCATTGGTATCACTGGGAGGAATAGTGTCTCAAAGGCTTGCATCCGCCCCCCCCCCCGGCCACAGTTTGCAGACAACAGTTATAAGACCACATTCACACGGGATGCACACGTGTTCTGGGCACGTATAGGTTCATAATTGGCCCGTGTATGTAATGTATGCATGATGTGAGATAGGGGGGTCTTAGATTGTGACCTCCTTAGGAGCAGGGACTATTTGTGGAGAGCCATTTGGTTCCTGGGGAAGTTCAGTTAGAGGAAGAACAGAAGGCTTCTGAAGGAATAGGGGCAATGAGGATGTATAGATAATGATGGGCGCCCGTCCGAAATAGCCCTTTGGGTCTGGTATAATTTAAAGGGGAACCCCAAGCTAAAATATATTAAAAAATGTGGACTCCCCATCGTTTTTTGTTTCATTTTTGGCGTGGGGCCCACACCTATTTTTGTATTTTTTTTATTGCCTTCAATGGCTTGCAGCCGGGAAAATCAATTTAAATGTGATTTTTTTTTCTCTACATATGTCAGTTTTGCTGCAGCAGGTTCTATACAGGGTACAGACAGACAGACAGACAGACTAAAATATAAATGAATAGAATAAATTCAGATTCAAACAGAAAAGAATAGAGCAGAAAATAAAAGAATAGAATATAAAAAAACATTTGATTAGAAAGAATATAAACATCTTCTGAAATTTGAATTTCAAATAGAATAAATTTAAATTAAAATACAAATGAAAAGAATAGAATAGAAAAGAATAGCATAGAAAAGAATAGAATAAAATAAAATAGAAAGAAAATTCCAAAATTCAAATTTCGAACAGAATTTATTAAAATTCGAATAGAATAGAAAAGAATAGAATAAAATAGAAAGAAAATTCCAAAAATTCGAATTTCGAACAAAATTTATTAAAATTTGAATAGAATAGAAAAGAATAGAGCAGAAAATAAAAGAATAGAATATAAAAAAAACATTTGAATAGAATGGAATAGAAAGAATATAACCATGTTCTGAAATTCGAATTTCAAATAGAATAAATTCAAATTAAAACACAATAGAAAAGAATAGAATAGCATAGAAAATATTGTGATATCAATAAAGTTTCATGAAAAAAATATATAATACATTTTTTTTTAAATTGCCCAGGGCAGCACATGGTTAATTATTATTAATTTCAGCAGAAATTACAGTTTGATTGAAGAGTTTTTATTAGGATTACCGGCAATAAATAAACGAATCGATGTGGGTCTCGTATTTTATAGGACGATGACACGAGGCGTTGAAAGCGCGGCGGCCATGAAGCTGAGCGCAATCCATCAAGCGGTAATCAATAGGAGGATATGACGGGCGCTAAGCGGTGGTTTCCGCGCTCTAACCTGCGCACACAACAAAGACGTTAATCATCAGAGTGTTGGATAAACCTCCATCTGGGAGCGCTCAGGAGAAATCCTCACAGCCCACAACACAGATGGAGCCGACGGTAAATATCAGCGCCGACGCCAAACCGCTCGGCGAGAGATTCCAACCCTCGTAATACCAGCCGAGTGTTACACAGAAGCTAACACGAAAACAGAGCTACACATACATCACACCAACACATCATATAGGCAGGGAGACTCACACAAAGCAACCTAAAGCCAGTGTGCAGGAGCAATGATAGAGTGCTCAGCATGTGCAGGAGAAATGTCGGGGTGCTCAGCATGTGCAGGAGGAATGTCGGGGTGCTCAGCATGTGCAGGAGAAATGTTGGGGTGCTCAGCATGTACAGAAGAAATGTCAGGGTGCTCAGCATGTACAGGAGAAATGTCAGGGTGCTCAGCATGTACAGGAGAAATGTCAGGGTGCTCAGCATGTACAGGAGAAATGTTGGGGTGCTCAGCATGTACAGAAGAAATGTCGGGGTGTTCAGTATGTGCAGGATAAATGTCAGGGTTCTCAGCATGTACAGGAGGAATGTCGGGGTGCTCAGCATGTACAGGAGGAATATTGGGGTGCTCAGCATGTGCAGGGGGAATGATGGGGTGCTCAGCATGTGCAGGAGGAACGTTGGGGTGCTCAGCATGTGCAGGAGGAATATCGGGGTGATCAGCATGTGCAGGAGGAATGTCGGGGTGCTTAGCATGTGCAGGAGGAATGTCGGGGTGCTCAGCATGTGCAGAAGGAATAGTGGGGTGCTCAGCATGTACAGGAGGAATGTTGGGGTGCTCAGCATGTGCAGGAGGAATGTTGGGGTGCTCTGCATGTGCAGGAGGAATGTCGGGGTGCTTAGCATGTGTAGGAGGAATGTCTGGGTGCTCACCATGTGCAGAAAGTATATTTGGGTGCTCAGCATGTGCAGGAGGGTCAGGGTGCTCAGCACATGTAGAAGGAATGTCAGGGTGGTCAGCGTGTGCATTAGGAATATTGGGGTGCTCGGGATGTGCAGGAGATATGTTATGGTGCTTAGCATAAGCAGGAGGAATGTTGGGGTTTCTCCACATGTGCAGGACAAATATCAGGATGCTCAGCATGTCCAAGGAGGAATATTGGGGCGCTGAGTATGTGCAGGAGAAAGATTTGGATGCTCAGCATGTGTAGGAGGAATTTTGGGGTGCTCAGCACATGTACAGGGAATCTCAGGGTGCTCAGCGTGTGTAGGAGGAATGTCAGGGTGTTTAGCATAAGCAGAAGGAATGTCGGGGTGCTCTACATGTGCATGACAAATATCAGGGTGCTCACCATGTGCAAGGAGGAATATCAGGGTGCTCAGCATGTGCAGAAGGGTCAGGGTGCTCAGCTTGGGTTGCCACCTCATCCTTTTAAAACCAAACATATAATAATTACACAGGTTCTGAGGCTGATTAAGGTGGTAAGTAAATTCACTTGGTGCCTTATCTGCAATAAATTAGCTCCATCACCTGTGTAATAAATATGTGTTCAGCTGTAAGTCCTCATGTACACGGCTGCTGGTAAACGGACGTTCGGAGACAGTTGGCTGCTTTTTTCAGCGGCCCTGAACTCATCCAATGTTATCTTATGTGTACAGTACACCACAGGTTTGTTTTGTTTTTCCGCAGTTGCATTTAGAGGCTTTTCTTTGAAGGCAAAAAAATTAGTTCAGACGCCGAAGTTTCCGACGCCAAATGTGGCTAAACGCGGTAACTCGCGTTTAGCCGCATTTCATTTCCAGGCTTTTTATAATTTTTGGCTATTTTGAAAAAAAAAATACGCTTCCAAAACACGACATGTAAACGCGGCAAAATGGACGTTTTAAAACGTGGGTTACTATCTGTCAAGTTAAATCGTTCAGGAGAGGTTGTAAAAGCGTCCTGTGTACATGAAGTCTTATTGGGATGAGGTGACAACCCTGTGCTCAGCATATGTAGAGGAAATCTCAGGGAGCTCAGCCTGTGCAGGAGATAAGTTGGGGTGTTTAGCATAAGCAGGTGGAATGTTAAGGTGCTCAGCAAATATGTGTGATGAATGTGCAGAAGGAATGTCAGGGTGCTGAGCATGTACAGGAGGAATATTGGGGTGATGAGCATGTACAGGAGGAATATTGGGGTGATGAGCATGTACAGGAGGAATATTGGGGTGCTCAGCATGTACAGGAGGAATATTGGGGTGTTCAGCATGTACAGGAGGAATACTGGGGTGCTGAGCATGTACAGGAGGAATATTGGGGTGATGAGCATGTACAGGAGGAATATTGGGGTGCTGAGCATGTACAGCAGGAATATTGGGGTGCTGACCATGTACAGGAAGAATATTGGGGTGCTCAGCATGTACAGGAGGAATATTGGGGTGTTCAGCATGTACAGGAGGAATACTGGGGTGCTGAGCATGTACAGGAGGAATATTGGGGTGATGAGCATGTACAGGAGGAATATTGGGGTGCTGAGCATGTACAGGAGGAATATTGGGGTGATGAGCATGTACAGGAGGAATATTGGGGTGATCAGCATGTGCAGTAGAAATATTGGGGTGCTCAGCTTGTGCAGGAGATATGTTGGGGGTGTTTAGCATAAGCAGGTGGAATGTTAAGGTGCTCAGCACAAAATGTGGTGATAAATGTGTAGAAGGGAATGTCGGGGTGCTGAGCATGTACAGGGAGAATATTGGGGTGCTCAGCATGTACAGGAGGAATATTGGGGTGCTCAGCATGTACAGTAGGAATATTGGGGTGCTCAGCACATGTCGAAAGAATGTCAGGGAGCTCAGCATGTACAGGAGGAATATTGGGGTGTTCAGCATGTACAGGAGGAATATTGGGGTGTTCAGCATGTACAGGAGGAATATTGGGGTGTTTAGCATAAGCAGGTGGAATGTTAAGGTGCTCAGCACAAAATGTTGTGATGTGTGTGCAGGAGGAAAACTGTGTTGCTTAGCATGTGCAGGAGGAATTTCAAGGTGCTTAATATGTGCAGGAAAAATGCTAGGGTGCCCAGCACACACAAGAGGAATGTCAGGATGCTCAGCATGCGCAGGAGGAATGTCAGGTTGTTCAGCATGCGCAGGAGGAATGTCAGGTTGTTCAGTATCTGTGAGAAGAATGCCGAGGTTCTTAGCATGTGGAGGAGGAATGTTGTGAAGACATCAGAAATCCAGTATGTAATGTCTCTCTTCTAGTACAGGACGGCTGCACAGAGGAATCTCGGTCTAGTGACGGTCCCTTTAATACACAAATATTACACCCCAACAACACGACTACGGGACATGAAATGCCCCCCCGCCCCCCCCCCCCCCACCAAAACAACTCATTGACGGCCTCTGATTTCTGGGCGGATAAGTAAAAACTGAATTCAATGATTTTCAAATCTCATAAATTTTGAATTTTATTCACAATAGAAAACTGAAAACATATCAAATGTTTCAAATGACAAAATGTATCATTTTAAGAAAAAAAAAAAATCAGTTCATATTGCAATGGATGGGCAGCAACAGGTCTCAAAAAAGTTGGAACACGGCAACAATAAGCAGCTGGCAAAGGTTCACCCCTAAACGTTCTGCGTTTTGCAGAAACACACCGGAGTCCATCAAGGCCGGGTTCACACCTATGGAGGCTGCAGATTCCGGGTGCATTTTGCGTTTTTTAAGGCTGGATTCCCACCTATGGCATTTTTAGTGCTTTTTGCATATTTGCACTGCAGTCCATTGAACATGGTTTCCCATGGAACACGTTCTGTAGTTCAAATCTGCAAAATGCAAAAAGCACTAAAAATGCCATAGGTGTGAATCTGGCCTAAGGCTCCATTCACACTAACGCGTTTTTTGATGCATTTTGCATTTTGCAGAAATGCATGGGAATTTTTTAACATGGGTTCCTACGGAACATGTTCATATCAATGCATTTTTGTACCTCTGCGTTTTTGGAAAGGGTCAGGGACTTTTTTTCATGCAAAATGCAGCGTTTTGCATGTAATATAATTCAATGGACAAGCATCAAAAACGCAAGTACAGCGTTTTTACAGCATTTTTATAGCCGTTTTTGCGCCGTTTAGCATTTTTGGCGTTTTTTTTTTCTTAAGACTGTTTACAGTTTTAAAAAAAACTGTATAAAAAAACCCGCAAATGCCGCAAAAATGCCGTAAAAACGCTGCTCAAAAACGTGGCAAGCACCACAAAAAACAGTGCAGAAACGCTCAAAAGCAACATGCATAGATGTGAATCGAGCCTGATACACGTTTTTGATCAATTGAAGTCTATGGAACCAGAAAAAAGTCCAAAAAATGCACAGATGTGAACGTGACCCAAAGGAAACCATGTTACATGGACTGTGGTGTGTTGCTGCAAAACTGAAAACGCGCTAAAAGATGCAGGTGTGAACCCAGGCAACACTATTTCCTACGGGTTCTGTTCACAGCTGTGCTTTTTCAGTCGCTGCGCATTTTGGAAAGGGTCAGGGTCTTCTTTACCTGTGACAGTTTGCGTTCTTGCTTCCATAGAGTTCAATGGAACAGCATCAAAAACGCAAGTGTATTTTTATGCGTTTTCTGCTGCATTTTGTGTTTTATTTTAATCTGCATGGCAACAGACACCTTCCCCTAACAACAAACTTCCCAAAAAACACATCAAAAACGCAAAACACACTGGAAATACGAATCAATCACAACATGCATAGCCTAAGTCAGTGGTGGCTGATTTTTTTTGGGGGGGAGACAAACCCCCCACCCCCGAGCGGCCAGTGGCATCTTCCACCACAACCCCCCCCCCCCCCCTCCCGGCTCGCTGTCTGCCCGTCGGTCCGGCACTTACCCCATCTAGGTGGCAGGTGGTGGGCAGCGGCTCCTGTGTCCTCTCCTCCATCACGGCGGCTTCCGCCGCGCATCTCCTCCCCTCCTCCTAGGCGTCCAATAGGATCGCCTGTCCTTTCATTCAATTGGGTGACGGGTCAAGACCCGCTTCCTGATTGACCGGGAGGAGGCTATTCATTCGCTATTGTAACACACCTGGGTGGGCTTGGTTCTGCTCCCCAAGCCCACCCTATTTTGAAGCCTATTAGAGCCTCTGGCTGTAATCCGGTTCCTTAAAAAAAAAAAAAAAACACCCCCGCCGTTGTAATTCATACGCCTGGCATCCTGCAAGGGGCCGGACACATGGATGGGGGGAGTGGTGATGGATAGGGGGGACGGCGCCCATGCGCCCCCTGAATGGACGGGCCACCCCTGGCCTAAGTGGTACTAACAACACACCTCCCAACTTTTTGAGTTAGGAACAAGCTATTAGAAAAGTATGTAGGCATAGGACACACCCCCTACCACACTCCCTTAAAGGAGAATTATCCAAAAAAAGATTAGTCAAACCCACAAGATCTTTTTTTTTTTTTTTTTACCACTTCTATTCCTTATATTGGCTTTTGACATTTTAAAAATGCAGCAATTTAGAAATTGGATGAAACACTTTTTGTAAAAAAAATAAATAGTGCATTTTATCTACAACTATATAGATCAGACCAAAATGAGGGACAAGTGAGGAGGAAAGAGGGACAGAGGGACATTGCTCCAAATCAGGGACAGTCCCTCGAAATCAGGGACAGTTGGGAGCTATGGTGACACGAAAGAGCTGGAAGAACATTTTTCAACTAATTAGGTTAACTGACAACAGGTCAGTGCCATGATTGGGCATAAAAGAGCATCTTAGAGAGTCAGAGTGCCTCAGAAATAAAGATGGACAGAGGTTCCCCAAGATGTCTAAAATTTGTACCTACAGGTTTAACTACTTGCCGCCCGCCATATAGAAAAATGACGGCGGCAAAAAGTGGTTTCAATATCCTAAACCGGACGTCATATGACGCCGCCGGGGGGGGGGGGGGGAGCATTGCGGCCATCGTTGTTGCGGCATGTCAGTCTGACGCACCGCAACACCAATCTAGGTAAAGAGTCTCTGTCCAATCACGGCTGATCACAGTGTAAACAGGAAGAGCCGTTGATCGGCTTTTATTGAGAGCCGATCAATTGCTCCTCTGACAGGGGGGGCTCTGTGCTGATTGCCTATCAGTGCAGCCCCCCCCCAAGGATGCCCACAATGGACCACCAGGGACGCCACTAGGACCACCAAGGATGTCATCACCAGGTATGCCACCCTAGACCACCAGGGATGCCAATCAGTGCCCACAATGGATGCCAATCAGTGCCCACAATGGGCATCACTGATTGGCAGGCATTATTGTTTGGCACTGATTGGCATCCATCCGTACCATCAATTAGTGTACATCAGTGCCACCTATCAGTGCCCACCCATGCCCCCTATCAGTGCCCATCCATGCCACCTATCAGTGCCCATCTGTGCCGCCTATCAGTGCCCATCTGTACCACCTATCAGTGCCCATCCATGCCACCTATCAGTGCCCATCCATGCTGCCTTTCAGTGCCCATCAGTGCCACCTATGTGTACCCATCAGTGCTGCATATAAGTGCCACCTATCAGTGCACATCAATGCTACATATTAGTGCCCATCATCAGTGGCCATCAGTGCCACCTCATTGGTGCCACCTCATCGGTGCCCATCAGTGCCGCCTTATAAGTGCCAGTCAGTGCAGCCCCATCAGTGCTCATCAGTAAAAGGGGAAACTTACTTATTTACAAAGTTTTGTAACAGAAACAAAAGAAAACATTTTTTTTTTTCAAAATGTTTGATCCTTTTTTTATTTGTTTAACAGAAAAATAAAAATTCCAGAGGTGATCAAATACCACCAAAAGAAAGCTCTATTTGTGGGAACAAAATGATAAAAATTTAGTTTGGGTACAGTGTTACATGACCGCGCAATTGTCATTCAAAGTGCGACAGCGCTGAAAGCTCAAAATTGGTCTGGGCAGGAAGGTGTATAAGTGCCTGGTATTGAAGGGGTTAAATAACGAATTTTTATTTAAAAGAGAAAAAAAAAATCGCTCACAGAATTCAGAAAGTGTGTTTTTCTCCAGCATGAAGACAATGTATCCTAACATCACCGTGGAGACAGTCAGAGCTGACCAATCACAGCCGTGTGAGATGAGATACTTTATGAATGAACGCATTTCTGTATCCAGAGAGAACGATGTGAGTGTTGAGCGCCGATTCCTGGGACTCTCTATGGGAACCTCAGTGGGGGGCTTATTGGGTAATCTGGAGTTTTAGTTGTTTTGTATTCTGTTTCCTGCAGGCGGTATATTGATTACATTGTAAGTAAACCTGACATTGAAATTCTATGAGTTCATTTCTCCCTCCCTACAAATTGTTACAATTTCTTCTTTTATTCATTTAACTGCAATCACAAGTAGGAAATCCCCGGAGATCCTGCCGGTTCTCTTTTCTTCCTCTAGCAATCTGACCATTCCCGAACACAGAAACAAATCCACGCTTGTGTCAGTTGGTGTCGGAGAAAGAGGTCCATCCAAATCACTCTGTGTAGAGCAGGGAAGGGTTAACACCCTTTGGGGGAGATTTCCCTTCACTTCCTGTCTCATAGACCCAACAGGAAGTGAGAGGGAATCCCTCCAAAGTGAAATAAAGGAAAGACAGTTAGACAGTTGTCAGCAGAACGAGTGTCCCCATTGGAAGATCTCCCCATTATTCCTGTTCTGGTGACAACTGTAACATTTTGGATCTCCTCTGTCTGTTCTGATCACAATGGTAGCTGGAATTTTAGGAGTTTAGGTTCAAATTGCAGGACTTGGGGGGGGGTCCTCGGTTTGAATCCCAACCAGTATACTGCCTGCGAGGAGTTTGCATGATCTCTGGTTTCCTCGGGGGTGGGTAGGAGGGCAGCTGCCGCCCTGGGCACTGTGGTTTCATGTGAGGAGGGGGGCCGCTGCAAGGAGATTGAGGAGAAGGGGTTTTGTGTTGGGAGGGGCAATTGGAGGGCATGGCAGAGGGTAAGAGTTGCTAGGAACAGTGATTTAGGGGGATTTGTGTTGGGAGAGGGATGAGGGAAGGGGATTCGTGTTAGCAGGCGGGATTTGAGGAGGTTTGGCCCAAAGTGGGCACAAATAGTTTAAAAAAAAGGGAATGATCTGCATCAGGGTAAAAGGAGACTTGAGATGGATCCCACTCGTGGTGGAGGAAGAATCACCAAGGCCTCAAATGTCCCTCAAGAATCCAGGAGGAATGCAGCCAAGGAAAGCCAGCGAGAAATATATATGACCAGAAGAGGAAAAAAAGACGTCTTTAAGCATGGGAAAGCGAGTCGTAAGGTCCTCTTCTGTGTGGTCCACCTGAGCAGAGGACCTTACAACTCATGGGAACTCTGATAGGTGGAGATCAACATCAACGTCCATACCCACCATCCCACTTTCCCATGCTTGAAGCCATCTTTTTCTTCTTCTGGTCATATATCTTTCTCGCTGGCTTTCCTTGGCTGCATTCCTCTGGATCCTTGTGAGGGACATTTGAGACCTTGCTGTTTCTTCCTCCACCACGAGTGGGATCCATCGCGAGGGAGTTTCCTTTTACCCTGATGCAGATCATTCCCTTTTTTTAACTATTCGTGTCCACTTTGGGCCATGGTGCTAAATGTTTTCTACTTATGATCTTCTCCTCCAAATGCCGATGAAGAAGGGATAAACTTCCATTCCCGAAAAACGCGTCAGTTTAACGAGAAGAAATCATTCCACCATTTGTCAGCTCTACAGGAGCTTTGGTATACTGTATCATCCTATATATGATTATGGTGATTTTTGCATCAATGTTTTTAATGTAGTAATACATTTTGGACTTTTTATAAAAAAATCTACTGTTAATTTATAAGTTTGCCCATAAAGTCCAACAGTACCGGGGGGGTACCTTTGCACACAATCAGGCATCTGTGGGATCTATGGGTCTCTACCCATGGTGCTTTAAAATACCTTACTAAAAACCTGAAAGAGGTTGTAAGCCCTTAACATTCCAACCAAAACTAGTCTAAAACTCCAAAAAAAAAGAAAAAAAAAGAAAAGAAGATTAGCTTTGGATACACGATAACAGTAACAATAATGATTTGTATAGCGCCATCATCTCTCATGGCGTCGTACAATGCAAGATACACAAAAGGTGAAAGGATACATATTATATACAACAATGATATAAAATGTTTCCAGTGAATTACGCCAACACCGGCCGCGGTAGGCAGACGCAGTCACACAGAGACTCCTATCGGTATCAGCTGCAGATTTCACACATTGAGGGTATAGAGGGAATGCGGAAACACGGCTGGAACATTTAACTATTTAAAGGCTTTTAGTAAAGATGAATGCCATCCCGAATGCAAACAAAAACACAACGCAATGAGAGAATAAAGAACCTGCTCAATGAAATATTCTTTATTGGAAGACGACGCGATCTCACCGCCGGCAGATTACGGATCAGCTACACGTGAGATTTCCGGAGCTTTAACCTCTCGCTGACAGCTGAAGTCAATGCATGTGAGTAGTAAGAAGATGGTACTGTCTGTGATACTTTTTTTCATTTGCCCTAACAGTCACATTTTTCAGGACAAGCTTTTGGGGTTCTAGCACCCCCCTTCTTCTCTGTCTAAGCAGTAATAACACCACAAATGTTGAAAGTGCACAAATACGGCTACAATCACCTTTAGTAACAAGGGGTTAACTCACACTCATCGGTGACTAGAATGACCAATGTGGTAGAGGCTGTCCACGGAATGTCACCAATTGCAGAATAGAAACCCGGCTTTCGTCTTCAGAGAACTATCCAATGGTCACTAATTATTGCTGGATTTCCACTACGGAGATGAATAGGGTAAGGTTTCTCAGCCAGGGGTCTATGGAAGCCCAACACTCCTCCAAAGGTTTCTTGGGGTTCCTTGAGCAATGGACAAGTTCTGCCTCTCAGATAAGTTCCCACTGACACCATTGATCTTTTTAGCGATCTGTAAAGGGGGTAATCCTTCCCAACGACCACAAGTGTAAGCAACATTCTTCTCACTCACCATCACACTAATGTTTCCTGAGACCGGACAGTTATTTCAAGGGTTCCTCAATGTTGAAAAGGTTCAGAAAGACTGGTATAAGGGTCCTACCCCAAGGAAAAAGCACTCGAGCATGCAGCGGCTGGATTGACCTCCTGCAGTGTCCAGGCTTCTCAGCTTCACACAACTTTTTGCTCGGAAGTTGGAGAATATACAGAGGCTGCCTTTGCACTGCTGATCACTCAGCAATGGTGGAATCAATTTGAGCATTAGAAGTGATTGTTGTTTGGTTAAATCTGTTCTACAATACTAAGTTTATGCACATGATAGACTCTAATGAACAAGCATGAGCTAAGGACAAGCATTAGCTAAGTGAGTGATTGAAGTACACTGTTCTAGAGATCTCCCAGCATTCTGGGAAGACACTGTGGCCAACGGGGTTAATGAAAAGGGGAGGAGGTTTTAGCTATGAAGTCTAAAGAAGGTCTTTTGGAGGTTCTTCTACCATAGTTAAAAACTCTCCTTTGTACTTTCCAGGGGACAGTCTCCGTTCTCTTGATAGGAAGTTCTTAGACTTCTTAATGACTCTTCCTGGTACTTTCCAGGGGATGGTCTCTGGGAGGTTCTTCAACCATTGTTAACAATAACAACTCTTTCTGGTATCTTCTAGGAGGTGGTCTCCAGGAGGTCCTTCAACCATAGTTAATCACTTTCCCTGGTACTTTACAGGATATGGTCTCTGATCTCCTGACAGGAGGTTCTTCTACCATAATTTATTACCTTCCCTGTTACTCTCCGGGGAACGGTCTCCGAACTCTTGACAGAAAGTTCTTCTACCATAGTTAATGGCTCTCCTTGGTACTTTCCAAGGGATGGTCTCCAATCTCTCGACAGGAGGTTCTTTTACCATAGTTAACAATTCTACCCATTACTCTCTGGGGAACGGTCTCGGATCTCTTGGTAGAAGGTTCCTCTACCATAGTTAATTACTCTCTGTGAAACTTCCAGGGGTTGGTCCCCAGTCTTTTGATGGGAGGTTCTTATTATATCTTATCTTTTCTTATTATAGTTAACAACTCACCCTGGTACTTTTCAGGAGACGGTCTCTAGGAGGTCCTTCAACCATAGGTAATGACTTTCCTTGGTACTTTCCAGGGGACGGTCTCTGATCTCTTGACAGGAGGTTCTTCTACCATAATTAATTACTCTACCTGTTACTCTCCGGGGAACAGTCTCTGATCTCTTGATAGATGGTTCCTCTACCATAGTTATTGACTCTCCTTAGTACTTTCCAGGGAATGGTCTCCGTTCTCTTGACAGGAGGTTCCTCTACCATTGATATAGACTCTGTGTGGTACTTTTAAGGGAACGGTCTCTACTCTCTTGGCAGGAGGTTATTTCACCAGGGTTAACAACTCTACTTCTACTTTCCAGGCGATGGTCTTTGATCTTTTGATGGGAGGTTTTTCTACTGTAGTTGAGGGCTCTCCTTAGTTTGGACTGCCCCAGCTTTGAAGATTTGAGAACTTTTTGTCTCTGGATATTATTTTACATCTCCCTATTAGGGTGAACCTGTTGCTATATAACAGAAACTGCGGGCATAGGGACCATCATTCGCATCCAATCCTCATTACTTAGGGAGTCACTGACCTGGAACCTGTATGTAGGACAGGAATTAGAATTTTTTTAGACTTCACCGTCTCATACTTTTTCCAGGTAAGGGACTCAACAACTAGAGAAACCAAGATCAGAATGACAGTGCTTGGAATCTGCCCGTTTAGGTCAGCAGTGGCTGGCCCCATTACACGTTCCCATTAAAGTAAACCTGTTTCAGGAGTAGCCATTGCAGATCTCCATCTGAAACCCCTAAGCCCCACTGGCTCTCTGGCCTCAGTATTGTCATAGACCTGGATAAAGTATTGAGATCAACAAAGTTGGTGTAATATTAGAGATCTTCAGGATTAGTGATTGAAGTTCACCATGCATTTTCAGAATCAGAAGTAAACAACTAAAGCCTTCATGTTTCTCTTTCCTGTAATGTATTTGTTCTTTTATATGTATTAATGTTTCCTGGAGTATTTACTAAGGAATGGCTTGATAGAGAAATCCTTGGGAAGCTCAGAAGTGTCAGCTCAGTGGGCCAGTCTCCCTGTAGGTTGTCTTAGAATATTGCAAACTCTGAGCCCCTAATATCTTATCAATGACTGCAAATCAGGTGGATATTTGATGGATCTGTCTGTCATGATCCGCTGCCGGAGACTTGGGCCCCTCCAAGGACTTCTAGGGTTCATTGAGTTTCCCTCCCTGGCATGCTGGTACTTGCAGTCCAGCAGGACAATTCTCACCACTTTGCAGTAACACCTGGTCAGGCATCGCGACATGCTCGATCGAGCAGGACGATGTCTACGTAAAGCCTCCGGAGCCGTTGATGCGCAAAAAGGAGGCATCGCCGGCAAGGTGACACCAGAACAGCGACATCAAGGACAGGACAAAACGCCGGGACCCCCAATTCTGCAGGACATAGGGGGGGGGTTAATCTGTCAATTCAATAACATGCACACCGAACACACACCACGTCACGGCTTCACGCCGCCCCAGTTTTATGAATGAATGTGACCCTCCCCCCCCCACCACCACCACCATTAACCCCTGCAATGCCTCAGCTAGGAAAATAATCTCCCTTACCTGTTTATTGGAACCCGAATTCACCATCTCCAGAAGTAGAAAAAAAGTCACAAGGTATCGAGGGGCGATCATGGGTATGGTCCCAGAGAAGAAGGTGAGGAGAGGCTCCAGGGCACCGGGGGGGCTGGTTCACACAGGTCACTGCAGCCGGTGGAGGGAGACTCAGGGGGGGGTGGGGGGTGATTTGGGATTCAGAAGAGGCAGCAGCAGCAGCTGTGTGCCAGGAAGAAGAGGCTGAGCACTGAGCAGGTGAAGAGTGAGGAGGATGAGCTCTGCGAGGAGCAGAGGAGGAGCAGGTACCGGGGGGCAGCAGGAGCACACAGGGAGCACCGACGGAAGGGAGGAGTGGGGGGCACAGACATGATCTGGGTGAGATTGTACCAGCAGAAGGCACTGGCTGCTGGCAATAAGAGGCACTGTGCGAGGGGGCTGCTGACACCGATAAGGGAGGGATCACAAACAACTTTCCATCCAATGCAATCTGCCCTGCCATGGATTTTATGACTGCATTCGTCTTCATACAATCATAGAGGAACAGCAGAGGGTGCAGGAGCAGAGCGAGGAATCAGAGAGACGAGTTAGAGCAGCACTGCAGAGCTGCACAGATCAATCACTGATAATGAGATCAATCACTGATACACACACAGCACTGATAATGAGATCAATCACTGATACACACACAGCACTGATAATGAGATCAATCACCGATACACACACAGCACTGATAATGAGATCAATCACTGATACACACACAGCACTGATAATGAGATCAATCACTGATACACACACAGCACTGATAATGAGATCAATCACTGATACACACACAGCACTGATAATGAGATCAATCACTGATACACACACAGCACTGATAATGAGATCAATCACTGATACACACACAGCACTGATAATGAGATCAATCACTGATACGTACACAGCACTGATAATGAGATCAATCACTGATACACACACAGCACTGATAATGAGATCAATCACTGATACACACACAGCACTGATAATGAGATCAATCACTGATACACACACAGCACTGATAATGAGATCAATCATTGATACATACACAGCACTGATAATGAGACCAATCACTGATACATACACAGCACTGATAATGAGATCAATCACTGATACATACACAGCACTGATAATGAGATCAATCACTGATACACACACAGCACTGATAATGAGATCAATCACTGATACACACACAGCACTGATAATGAGATCAATCACTGATACACACACAGCACTGATAATGAGATCAATCACTGATACACACACAGCACTGATAATGAGATCAATCACTGATACACACACAGCACTGATAATGAGATCAATCACTGATACACAGCACTGATAATGAGATCAATCACTGATACATACACAGCACTGATAATGAGATCAATCGCTGATACACACACAGCACTGATAATGAGATCAATCGCTGATACATACACAGCACTGATAATGAGATCAATCACTGATACACAGCACTGATAATGAGATCAATCACTGATACATACACAGCACTGATAATGAGATCAATCGCTGATACACACACAGCACTGATAATGAGATCAATCACTGATACACACACAGCACTGATAATGAGATCAATCACTGATACATACACAGCACTGATAATGAGATCAACCACTGATACACACACAGCACTGATAATGAGATCAATCACTGATACGTACACAGCACTGATAATGAGATCAATCACTGATACACACACAGCACTGATAATGAGATCAATCACTGATACACACACAGCACTGATAATGAGATCAATCACTGATACACACACAGCACTGATAATGAGATCAATCACTGATACACACACAGCACTGATAATGAGATCAATCGCTGATACATACACAGCACTGATAATGAGATCAATCGCTGATACACACGCAGCACTGATAATGAGATCAATCACTGATACATACACAGCACTGATAATGAGATCAATCGCTGATACACACACAGCACTGATAATGAGATCAATCACTGATACATACACAGCACTGATAATGAGATCAATCACTGATACGTACACAGCACTGATAATGAGATCAATCGCTGATACACACACAGCACTGATAATGAGATCAATCACCGATACACACACAGCACTGATAATGAGATCAATCACTGATACATACACAGCACTGATAATGAGATCAATCACTGATACACACACAGCACTGATAATGAGATCAATCACTGATACACAGCACTGATAATGAGATCAATCACTGATACATACACAGCACTGATAATGAGATCAATCGCTGATACACACACAGCACTGATAATGAGATCAATCACTGATACATACACAGCACTGATAATGAGATCAATCACTGATACATACACAGCACTGATAATGAGATCAATCACTGATATGCACAGCACTGATAATGAGATCAATCATCTATCATCATCTATCTATCCTTTCATAACTATTTGATTTCCAATCATATTTTTCTATTGATGAATTTTTAAAGACATTCTAGATTCCTTTGTGCCCCCAGACCCCCATTACCATCGGGCCGGGGTTGTGAGGATGAGGCCCTTGTCCTCATCAACAGGAGGCAAGGTGCTTGTCCCCCCTCCCCCCTCCCATTTTCTGGCCACCCAGACTGAGTACTCAGATTTGTTTTTTGGGGGGTTTTTTTGCTTCGGATACCCCCTTAAAATCCATACTAAACTGGCCAATCCTGCTATAGGATGTGTAAAAGTGAAAGTGACATTCCAAAAAAAAAAAAACTTATATGGTTTAAACTGCCAGCAAATTCCATTTCAATGCCATTTTTTTCCCTTGTAGAAAAAGTATACAGACTCCTCGGAGGGGTCGTGTGCTGTGGTGTGTTTTTTTTTTTTTTTTTTTTTTCTTTTTACAGAAGAAGCCAGCAGGAAAATGTCATTTATCAGCGGTTTAAAGCACGTTTTCTCTGTGTGCAGCACTTTCCGTACATTAGAGAGATTTGCCCCTTCACAGGCCGGACAGATTTAATGTTTCATTTTAAGCAATTAAAAAATCACTGAAAGATTTATTTCCACCGGTACATGTTTCCCAGGACAGTGCCCTTCCCCCCCCCTCGTGCTATTTTTTAACTTTTTACATATTAGCCCAGAAAAGGGGTATTTTTTTTTGTATGACAGCTTCAACTCCCATAGACTTCAAGGGGTTTGGGTTCGGCATCTGAACTATTTTCACCACCTGCCTACCGGGCACTTTCACCCCCCTCCTGCCCAGGCCAATTTTCAGCTTTCAGCGCTGTCACACTTTGAATGACAATTGCGCGGTCATGTAACACTGTACTCATGTGGGATGTTTATCTGATGGGCACTGATAGGCGGCATTGATGGGCACCCATAGGTGGCACTGACAGGCTGCACAGTTTGGCAGCACTGGTGGGCACTGATTGGCTGTCAGGGCTGGGCTCAGCCCTTCCTTCTCTCAGCTGTCGGCTAATTGCCAGCCCCTATCTCTCCACAGTGACTCACCTGTTGATGATTTCCTGCTCGTGAGTTCTGCCTACTTAAGCCGTCCAGCCCAGATAATCTCTGCTTTCACCTTGGTCACATCTCTAGAGACACTCTCCTGTGTTCCTGTTAAAAACTTGCTTGGCTGACATTGCTTCTGGCTCCAGATCCTGCTTGCTGTTTTACTATGCTCATCTCTGGCTCCCTGACGCTTTGGCTTGTCTGACTATCCGTTCCGGTTCCAGAACTCTGGCTATGTTTTGACTACGTTTACTCTGTTTACCTTGTTTTATTATTAATAAACAAGTGAGATTTAACTGTGCTTCCGTCTCAGTCTGATTCATGGTTTATGACATTGGCACTGATAGGCAGCAGTGATGGGCACTGTCGGGGCTGCACTGATAATTAGTACACCTATGATCAGTGCCCTGATTATCATTGTAGATGTTCCTATCACACTCACCGATTATCGGCTCTCCTCATGCTGTGTCAGCATGAGGAAAGGAATGCCGATAACCGGCAACTGTGTTTACATCGTGATCAGCTGTGATTTGACACAGCTGATCGCATGTTAAAGAGCCACTGCGATTGTCCCTTTCCCATCATCTGTGATCGGCTGTGTCCAAAGGACACAGCAATCACAGAGCACGCTGGGTGACTGCCGCAGAGGGCACGCGGGGGGTGCAGTTCTGGGTGGATATCAACAGACGTCTTATCAGAACTTAACGACCGTGCTGTAGCCATCATTCAGCTATAGCGCGGTCGGCAAGTGGTTAAACATGTGTAAAGATGACTGACTGCAACTATCCGGGAAATACTGATTTATTTTGGCCCTGAAGAAGCAGATGCTGTCTACGAAACGCTTCGGCATGATCTTGGGAAATTCCTAGATTTGGAAAAACATTAGTCAGTGCTTCTAACTATCAAAGTAAATTAGTATGCTCCCCAGTGCCATCTAGAGGTCATACCACGTTATGGGCACTAGATGGAGCTAATTATCATAGGCAATGGGTATACTCAGTGCTATCTAGTGGTCATACCATATTATGGGCTCTAGATGGAGCTAACTATCACAGGAAATGAGTATGCTCCTCAGTGCCATCTAGTGGTCCTACCACGTTATGGGCATTAGATGGAGCTAACTATCATAGGAAATGAGTATGCTCCTCAGTGCCATCTAGTGGTCATACCACGTTATGGGTACTAGAGGGAGCTATCTATCAAAGGAAATGAGTATGCTCCCCAGTGTCATCTAGTGGTCATGCCACATTATGGGCACTAGATGGAGCCAATTATCATAGGAAATGGGTATACACCTCAGTGCCATCTAGTGGTCATACAATGTTATGGGCACTAGAGGTATTAAACTATCACAGAAAATGAGTATGCTCCTCATTACTATCTAGTGGTCATACCACATTATGGGCACTAGATGGAGGTAAAGGATAACTAAAGGTTCAGTTTAAAAAAAAAAAAAAAACATATCATACTTACCTCCTCTGTGCAGTTGGTTATGCACAGAGTGGCCCCGATCCTCTGGGGGATCCCCCATCCGCACTCCTGGCTCCTCCTCTTCTTGAATGCCCCATCGGAGAAGCGATGTCCCCCTCGGGGCACCCGTGTGGGCGTTCTCCCGTGTCCTGCTGCGTCCATTGACACAGACAGCAGGACTCGGCTCCACCCCCCAGCTCCCGCGTCATTGGATTTGATTGACTGCAGCGGGAGTCAATGGCTGTGTTGCTATCAATCTATCCAAAAAGGACCCGAGACACCGGCTGGAGCGGGTGTGCTCATCCCCGGCGTAGGAACAATCGGGTTGGGCTGGGGGGACTACTAGGGTTTACAACCCCTTTAACGATCACAGAAAATGAGTATGCTCCTCATTGCCATCTAGTGGTCATACCATATTATGGGCTCTAGTTGGAGCTATCACAGGAAAGGAGTATGCTCCTCAGTGCCATCTAGTGGTCCTACCACGTTATGGGCATTCGATGGCGCTAACTATCACAGAAAATGAGTATGCTCCTCATTACTATCTAGTGGTCATACCACATTATGGGCACTAGATGGAGTTAAAGGATAACTAAAGGTTTTTTTTTTAATCAAACATTTTCACCTCCTCTGTGCAGTTGGTTATGCACAGAGTGGCCCCGGTCCCCCAGCAGCACTCCTGGCTCCTCCTCTTCTCGAGTGCCCCATTGGAGAAGCGCTCTCCCCCTCGGGGCACCCATGTGGGCACGCTCCCATGTCCTGCTGCTGCGTCCATTGACACAGACAGCAGGACTTGGCTCCACCCCCCCAGCTCCCGCGTCATTGGATTTGATTGACTGCAGCGGGAGTCAATGGCTGTGTTGCTATCAATCTATCCAATAAGCACCCGAGACACTGGCTGGAGCGGGTGTGCTCATCCCCGGCGCAGGAACGATCGGGCTGGGCTGGGGGGACTACAAGGGTTTACAACCCCTTTAACAATCACAGAAAATGAGTATGCTCCTCATTGCCATCTAGTGGTCATACCATATTATGGGCTCTAGTTGGAGCTATCACAGGAAAGGATTATGCTCCTCAGTGCCATCTAGTGGTCCTACCACGTTATGGGCATTAGATGGAGCTAACTACCATAGGAAAGGAGTATGCTCCTCAGTGCCATCTAGTGGTCATACCACGTTATGGGCACTAGATGGAGCCAATTATCATAGGAAATGGGTATACTCCTCAGTGCCATCTAGTGGTCATACAATGTTAAGGGCACTAGAGGGATCTAACTATCACAGAAAATGAGTATGCTCCTCATTACTATCTAGTGGTCATACCACATTATGGGCACTAGATGAAGTTAAAGGATAACTAAAGGTTCAGGTTTTTTTTTTTAAATCAAACATTTTTACCTCCTCTGTGCAGTTGGTTATGCACAGAGTGGCCCCGGTCCCCCAGCAGCACTCCTGGCTCCTCCTCTTCTCGAGTGCCCCGTTGGAGAAGCGCTCTCCCCCTCAAGGCACCCGTGTGGCCGCGCTCCCATGTCCTGCTGCTGCGTCCATTGACACAGGCAGCAGGACTCGGCTCCACCCTCCCAGCTCCCGCGTCATTGGATTTGATTGACTGCAGCGGGAGTCAATGGCTGTGTTGCTATCAATCTATCCAATAAGGACCCGAGACACCGGCTGGAGCGGGTGTGCTCATCCCCGGCGCAGGAACGATCGGACTGGGCTGAGGGGACTACAAGAGGTTTTTCACCTCAATGCATAGAACGCAATGAGGTGAAAAACCGCAAGGGTTTACAACCCCTTTAACTATCACAGGAAATAAGTATGCTCCTCAGTGCCATCTAGTGGTCATAACAAATTATGGGCACTAGATGGATCTTCCTATCACAGAAAATGAGTATGCTCCTCAGTGCCATCTAGAGGTCATAACAAATTATGGGCACTAGATGGATCTTCCTATCACAGGAAATAAGTATGCTCCTCAGTGCCATCTAGAGGTCATACCGCATTATGAGCACTAGATGGTGCTGCCGACCATCATAGGAACTAAATATACTCTTCATTACCATCTAGTGGCCATAATGCAGTAATTTCCATCTTCACAAATTCGAATAGCAGACAATATAGCCAGAGAACATTCGATTTTGCCCCATTAGCACAGGACGAATTTGCATTCAATTTTGATGGATGAACAGCTACGTGATTTTTTTTTCTTCTCAAAAATACACTCCTTCAAATCATTCCTTCTGGTCTGATAGTTAATCAGATGATCTAATTTATGTCCTCATTTGACTCTATAGAGTGGCACTTGATGCACGATATTATTCAGAGGCTCAGCACACACGTGCCAAGGCTATCGTCGTCATTTGTTCTGCTCACAATCAGCTTTAGAGGTATCCGGTGCCCTGACCGGGCGCAGTGCGGTGACTTATGTACACAGTACATGCCGCAACCCCTAAATGTTTCATATTCCACTTTGTCTTAAAAGCTTGAAGGCTTTTTCATTATTTGCAAAGGATTCGTTTTAGCAGCAGAACATTGTGTGCATCACGTAATACAATATTTCATTGAATGCAAGGTATTGCCATTGAGAAAAATGAGAGCCACTAAAGACGGCAGGACATGAATGATTAAAGGGGAACTCCGGGTCCTCCAGGTTGTACGGTCTATGACACTGTAATGGTGTTACTGAAAATGTACAGAGCTCAGCATAAAAGAGTACACCCCAACAGATTTGTCAGAAAACCTTTACTTTCCTTTCAGAATGAACATTTTCAATGGGACTCTATACTACAAAATCCTCCCACAAATGCGGCCCCATTGATTGCAATCCAGATTTGTCCAAACACAAAAAAGTATTTTTCCTAACAAATTAATTCAAGACAATGGGGGCTGATCTACGAAAGCCGTGCGCCATCAGTGGAGGCGCACGGCGAGGCGCAATGCACATTTTCGAAACGTTTGCGCCAGGAACAGAGCGTGAATCCCCATTTACTATAGCGATCTCGGCGCACTTGAGAATGCAATCTGTGCGCCACTATGGACACTATGGCGCACGGCATCTCCAAATCAATATTAACAGAAGATGGAGGTGCCAATATTATGGGGTGATGTGAGAAAGTTTTGTAACAACTGCCCAAGTAATAGATATGCCCAAAATAGAATGAGAAAGTAACCTTTTCAGAGAAAGCCTGCTGTGCCCGCAAGTACGTTTAGAGCTGCGTGAGATCAATGCAAGCACTGCGCATGCGCAAGCGGCTCTTGCACTCATTCAAATGCGTTTTCACAAAAACCTAGCAAATGTTAGGCAATGTACATGCAATTGCACAGGTTGAAGGGGCGCACCTCTATATTTGACTTTTTTTTAAAAAATTTTATGCTAGTTCACCTTTATGTAGGGAATGAACAAGAAAAAACATCTACTATAACAGTAAACCTAGGTCGGACTTAAAAGGCATAGGAAACAATGAAGAGGTATGAGAATAAACACTATTTATTGAAAAATACACAACATGAATAGAACAGTACAGAAAAGTTAAAAATCATGTATACTGATACATAATGTGCAGTGAGCCCTTGTGTATCTACGCGTTTCACTGTTAGGCTTCTTCAGGATACAGTCAAGGTTCTACAGATAGCAAATAAAGAGAACGGACCTCACTGTCTGAAAAATAGAACATATAGGTTTTTAAAATGATGATATCAACTGTACATTTTAAAAATTGATTTTCGTCAACAGGAAATAACAATAATGCAGGTGGATATATAAAAGAAAAAAAAATGGATACATTTAGATACATTTAAACAGACGGCTATACCTTGCAGAGAGATAAGTCTCAATTATAAGTATCCAGAAACTGGTTCAGAGGGTACCATCCCACTGGAAACAGGTTCTACTACACCACCGTCAGGATCTATGCGCAGATAGGTCAGGCCAGACCAATCTAGTAAACAGTGTGAGACATAGGTGTGCACACAGGGTGTGCCGGGTGTGCCTGGGCACACCCTAATCCCTCAGTATGGTGCAGATTCCCTCTGCTTTCTGCAGTATTACCAGCTTCCCTCCTCTCCTCTCCAGCTGGCTGTGAGGGATGTTTCAGGATGGAAAGCAGGGGAAGGGGCTAGTAAATATTTCATTTACGGGACCCTTCTGTTTCTAAATGGACACAGTGAGTGATCTGTACCGGTTGCTCCTGCACAGAGTCTTTCCCATTCATTCACTGTCACTGTCCAGTGTAGCTGAGGCTGCAAAGAAAGGGCCTGATGAATCTTTGTCCTCAGTCTCTTTCTCTGCTATAAAAGTGGCACATCAGGAGTCTTTTTAGACCCTTGATATGTGACCAAAGCCCCTCAACGGGGCTCCTAAAAAAAATCCATCCACTGCTCTTCTGATATACACGGATGTGTGTTTGTGCTCAGGGGTGCACACCCTAATGCTATAGGCTGCGCACACCAATGGTGTGAGATGATATAAATATATAACTACCAACACACAGAGTAGGCTCCTTTAAAGTATGTTAGTATACAGCACCTAATGACAATGATCATAGGAGAGGGGTACCTGCTAGTAAGAGAAGAGCAGGAAAAGCCAGACGGTTCCAGGGACAGGGGCAAAATAATGCACACAGAGTGGACTCAGAACCAAAGAGGGAGGGGAGCCAACTATGGGCTTCAAAGCCCACCAAGCAATGTGGACACCCACCGGAAAAATAGTCCAAATATGAGACTGAGAGATTATCCACAATGTGTAGCAAAATCTATAAAACAAAAAACAAAACCAAGAAAAATAGTAAGCAAGAGGTTAAGTAACCAAGTGATGCACTAAAAAGTATCCATCTATAGCTACAAAGCAGAAGTACTTACTTTAATATTCAGACAATGATGTATGGCCCCTGGGAGACAGCCTTGCGCTAGTTACAACATGTCCCTGTGTGTGGCGGCCATTTATAGTCCAAATTCGCACCAAAACCGTGGGAAAAACGCCGCCATAATGATGACATCATAAGAGGGCGACGATACACGTATACGGGGTATGTCCACTGACACATCTATTACTGCAACTTCTATGACCCCCCAGAACTGAATTAGATACTCGGTCCGAAATTATTGATGCTGCACAATCCATCGCCCTATCACGACCTCCGACTGTGGCTACAGTGGGGGCGATAAGGAAAGACTCCCAAAAGTGACGTATTGACCAATTTTTCCCAATTGTTAAAACCACAAGGCCGGACACCAATTTGGTCGGGTGTTCCTCCTCCTCTCCCTCTTTATCCCCCAGTGTCCTTGACACTGTGGAATCTGTAGTCTCTGATTCAAACTTGGAGGTTATTAACCTGTCCACATACCCTTTGAGTACTACTGAGATTGAGCTATTGCAACTTGGTCTCAGTTTTTGTCCCAGCTCCCCTCCGAATAGATTTGATGCGATCAAGGACCTTTATCTGTTCGCCAGGAAGTTGACCTATAAATATATGTTTGATAAGGATAGACGAGAGAAACAGACTGAGGTTGCCAATCAAGAGATATGGAAGGATTTCACAGTGGCCGAATTGAAAAATCTGGTCCTCCTATTGCAGGAGAATGAGGATGGGTTAACACAAGTAACCCAACAGGAGTCTGATAAAGCTAGGGGCCTTCAGGTTCAATTGACCCTTTATCAGAATTAAATCAATTAATTGGGGAATGCGGTAAAAAAAAAGTCTACTCAATTTCCCTCTTCACACACCATCCCCAATATTTGGACGTCTCTTACTCAAACAATTAAGGAAATTGAATTAGTTACCTTTTGCCACATCCTTAGTTGCGCACATAGGACTGCACTTCAGGACCTTAGTAAGAACTCCTATTTGGTGATCAAGCCCTCGGACAAGGGCGGAAACGTGGTAGTAATGGATGAGTTACAATATAGAAATATGTGTTGGGACATCCTGGAAAAAACGATCTTGGTATAAACCAATATCCGAAGATGTCATTACTAGATTTAATCAACAGTATGATGACACCATTGCTTCCGCCTTTGCCGATGGCTTGATCACCAAAACAGATTTTTGAGGGCTTGCAGGTTCCATATCCCAAGACCCCTACCTTTTATTCGCTCCACAAAACACATAAAAATCTTTTACACCCCCCAGGACGCCCAATCGTTTCGGGAGTAGGTTCCAAGACCGAGAGAGCTAGCAAATTTGTTGACGAATATCTTTGTCCTCATGTAATTATTCATCCATTCCGCATTGAGGTCATCTTTAGATTTTTGGGGGAAAGAGGACCTAAGTCACAGGGTCTCAACAACTTTGTACTACAACTGTTATCTCATATCCTGACCAAGAATGTGTTTTCCTTCGATGAGTCCCACTTCCTCCAGCTGCAGGGTGTCGCTATGGGCACATGCTGTGCGCCATCCTATGCGAACCTGTACCTGGGGGGTGGGAACGTGATCTGTTTTCAAGTGAGAAGTCTGTGGAGTTTTTGGCCAACGTTCTGTGCTGGTTCCGCTACATAGATGATGTTCTCATGCTGTGGGCAGGACCAGTGGAGGCGCTGGATCAATTTATGAAAATGCTTAGTACCAATGGGTACAACCTTAAAGCGGAGTTCCACACAAAAATGGAACTTCCGCTTTTCGGAACCCTCCCCCCCTCCGGTATCACATTTGGCACCTTTCAGGTGGGAGGGGGGTGCAGATACCTGTCTAAGACAGGTATTTGCACCCACTTCTGGCATAGACTCCCATGGGAGTCTATGCCTCTTCCCGTCCCTTCGCGCTGTCTCCTGGGAAACACACAGCTCCCAGGAGAGAGCGGGGACCACTTAAAATGCGCAGCGCGACTCGCGCATGCGCAGTACGGAACCGGGAAGTGAAGCCGCAATGCTTCACTTCCTGATTCCCTCACCTAGGATGGCGGCGGCAGCTGCCGAGAACCGAGCGGGTTCTTGGCGTCGCCTGCCGACATCGCTGGACCCTGGGACAGGTAAGTGGCCTTGTATTAAAAGTCAGCAGCTGCAGTATTTGTAGCTGCTGGCTTTTAATATTTTTATTTTTTTTGGCGGTGTGGGTGGACCCCCGCTTTAAGTTTAGGATGCAATCGAGTACAACTACAATTGCCTATCTTGATATTACCTTCAACGGATGGTACTATCAGTACATCACTTTATCGCAAGCCCACTGCTGGGAACACGATATTACACGCATCAAGTGCACACCCACACTCTCTGGTCCAAAGTATCCCCTTTGGCCAGTACTTACGCCTGAGGCGGAACTGTTCCAATGAGGCATATTTTAAGCAGGAAGCTGACCTTCTTTATGAACGTTTATTGACTAGAGGATACAGCAGGACATCTTTAAAAAATGCTTTTAATAAAGCCCTAGGCCGTCCTAGGAATGTGGCTTTGCTCCCCAAATCTAAAAAGACTGATTCCAATGTAGTAAGGCTAATCACAACGTACTCTGAGCAACATCAATTGCTTATTCAAAAACACTGACACATATTATCTACAGATTTCAAACCTTCTAATTATTTGGGACCTAGACCTGAGATCACCTTTTGCCGTGCGGGGTCGAGCAGAGATCGCCCAGTACACAGTCATTACCACAAATCAGAAACCAAAAGGGACCAAGCAGGGCTGTTCCAATGTGGCACTTGTAATTTTTGTCATCTGTTGATGGAGGGGGCCTCTATCCCCCTTCCTAATGGCCATACTCACACCCTACGACACCATATTACCTGTCAAACGAGGGGTGTGATTTAGATCTTCTTTTGCCAATGTGGAGCCTTCTACGTTGGCAAGACGATTAGATCGTTTTGGAAACGAATGAAGGACCATGTGTATTATGCCACCAATGGCCTTTTGAATACCACCATGGGCCACAACATGGCTTTCAAACACAAATATGATCCCAGGGTTTTCAAATTTGCCGCCCTCGATCGTGTCTACGATGACCCTCGAGGGGGCAACTTTGATAAGAGGGTGCTCCAAAGGGAGACCCAATGGGTATATGACTTACGAGCAACTCTGTACCCAGGCCTGAATGATATGCTAAATTTTTGATCTTTTCTATAGATATCATCTGATGCCAATAATATTTGTACAATATTCTCCTGATATTGGTCACTTAATTCTGTATGCTTTAAGTACTTAGAGCAATGTATTCCTACTGGATTGACCCTTTCTGCATGGTCTCTGTATATATTATCACTTTCAAAACAGGTATATCTTATAATTTTTATTTTTTTTTTATTTCTATTTATCCCGATACGAAGCCTATGGAGGTCTAATAAGAAATTATATTCATCTATGTTGCTAGAATATAAATATATTATGAATTAATCATATCTATGGAAACAACACTGCTGTAACTGTTTAAAACTCCTTGTATGGACAATGAATGAACATGCACTGGATTTTTATATATGCTGGTCTACTCATGGGATTAGCTGAATGTACAGTGGATATTATGCAACAAGTTTTGTTTTTTTTGTCGTCGCCCTCTTATGAAGTCATCATTATGGCGCCATTTTTCCCATGGTTTTGGCGGGAATTTGGGCTATAAATGGCCGCCACACACAGGGACATGTTGTGACTAGCACAAGGCTGTCTCCCAGGGGCCAAACATCATTGTCTAAATATTAAAGTAAGTACTTCTGCTTTGTAGCTATAGAATCACTTGGTTACTAAACCTCTTGCTTACTATTTTTCTTGGTTTTGTTTTTGTTCTATAGATTTTGCTACACATTGTGGACAATCTCTCAGTCTCATATTTGGACTATTTTCCCGGTGGGTGTCCACATTGCTTGGTGGGCTTTGAAGCCCATGGTTGGCTCCCCTCCCTCTTTGGCTCTGAGTCCACTCTTTGTGCATTATTTTGCCCCTGTCCCTGGAACCGTCTGGCTTTTCCTGCTCTTCTCTTACTATCAGGTACCCCTCTCCTATGACCATTGTCATTAGGTGCTGTATACTAACATACTTTAAAGGAGCCTACTATATGTGTTGGTAGTTATATATTTATATCATCTCACACTGTTTACTAGATTGGTCTGGCCTGACCTATCTGCGCATAGATCCTGACGGTGGTGTAGTAGAACCCGTTTCCAGTGGGACGGTACCCTCTGAACCAGTTTCTGGATACCTATAATTAAGACTTATCTCTCTGCAAGGTATGGCCGTCTGTTTAAATGTATTTAAATGTATCTATTTTTTTTTCTTTTATATATCCACCTGCATTATGGTTATTTCCTGTTGACGAAAATCAATTTTTAAATGTACAGTGGTATATCACCATTTTAAAATATATATGTTCTATTTTCAGACAGTAAGGTCCACTCTCTTTATTTGCTATCTGTAGAACCTTGACTGTATGCTGAAGAAGCCTAACGGTGAAACGCGTAGATACACAAGGGCTCACTGCACATTATGTATCAGTATACATGATTTTTAACTTTTCTGTACTGTTCTCTTCATGTTGTGTATTTTACAATACATAGCGTTTATTCTCATACCTCTTCGTTCTTTCCTATGCCTTTAAAGTCCGGCCTAGGTTTACTGTTATAGTACACCTTTTTTTCTTGTTCATTCCCTCAATTTACGGATGTGTCTATGTGAGTGCGCTTCTTTTCTGTTCGTTATTACTATTTAGGGTGGCAAACACCCTTTTCCTTGTTTATGCACTCTGGGTGAATCATGCTTTAATTTTATTGATCCGCCTGATTCTCTGTCTTAAATGTGTTTTTATATGCACATTATTTGTTGTATCAATTTATTGATTTTTCTTTTGTTTTCTTTTTGATAGTACTGTTATATATTTTGACAATGGCGTACTTCATAGGAAACAACTGGGAAGGTTTCATGCTGGGTATCAAGCAGACATGTTCTGTGACCAAGGGTAAGAATGTAGAAATGGAAATTGTATATCAGAAACTTTTACAAACTTTTGAACGAAAAGCTATTTTTTTCTGGCATGTTAAATCCTTTGAGCAATATATTGCCGAGGATTTAAACCCGAAGGGTCTGAGAGTACAGGTGTTCCCGAACATTTGGGCACTTGATCTTCACCTCAAGACCTGACGGAAACTTAACCTTCAGCAGTGTTCCAAAAAAATGATGGACTTAATGATAGAATATTACATGAAGGAACTTAAACTAGGAGACTGTGAAATAAAACAAATCTACAATGAAAATTCTTTAATATTAAATAATCCTGATTTTGGCACTTTTGACACGCGCCTTAAAGTGGATGTAAACCCAAATTTTTTTTATTTATTTTTTTTGATGTCATAATGTAGAGTATAAGATTTCCTATCATTTGAGCCCAGTCTTGCCACAAAGAGTTAATCCATCTCTGAGCAATCCTCTTTTATTGTTCAGTGAGATAAATCTGGACAAACAGAGAAAAACTTTGTCAGATCCTCCCCCTTGCTGTGAGTGACAGGTGATTTACATATCTGGTGCACTAGCCTAAGACATGCATTGTTTTTTAATTCCCACCCCCACTCCTTTCTTCAGCAGCTCTGCAAGGATTGGCTGTTCCACACCTCACCATGATTTGGCATGCTGAAGTCATGTGGTTACTTTCCTGTCTTTTCACTGGATGTTAGAGATCATAGCAGAAGTTCAGTGTAAGAAATACACAGGAGAAAATGCATATTGACAAGGGGAGTGTAGAGGTGGGCGGGGAGTCTACTGACATCACGACTCCACCCACCGAGCTCCAGACAACAGACCCCACCCACAGAATCTGCAGTTTTTCGGGTCTCATAACAGACAGAGGGGAGACATTTGACAGGTAAAGATACATGCAGGAGACTTGTATATCCTTATAGATAACCCCTATGGCAGGAGTTTAGAAAGGATGACATTGGGTTTACATCCACTTTAAGGAACATATTCAAGCTTTTACTAGAGAATTGCTCCAAAAAAAGAGGATAAACTATCACGAGACAAATTAGCCTTTGCCGGCAAGTATGCCTATTATTGGCCGCAAAACAATGGCCAATGGAGTGGCCGCAAGTATGCAGGCCCCCAAAGGAGCCATGTATCTAAAAAATCTAGAGAGAAAGCTAATGATTCAGATTCCTCCACTAATTCCCATGTCTCACAGAACTCGCGGACCTCAGATCGAGGACGACAAAGGTGCCGAAACTCAAAAAAATGACCACAGACCAGGGGGTGGGTATCAAACAGGTACTGACAAAAAACGATTAGTGGTTGACCCCACTTTGCCAGCAGGCATAGGCGTGCGCACAGGGTGTGCCGGGTGTGCCCAGGCACACCCTAATCACCCCATGCGCATCAGTATTATCGCTCTGTGTAGCAGCAGGAACATGTGAAAGATCTACCTCTTACTGGCTCTGCCATAAGAGAAGTGTCTATGCTCTTCTCTTTCACTGTGCCGGCAGAGAGATCAATTTGCCGGGGTCATATATATGTAGACACACACACATGCATGTGTGTTTGAGCTTTAGGGTGCACACCCTAATGCAATAGTCTGCGCACACCTATGCCAGCAGGTAACCATTTTACAGACTGTGCAACTAGGGATGCCACCTCATCGGTGAATAAAGGTATCTCTACAGCATGTTTTCAGATATATGTATACGGGGTATGTCTACCGACACATTTATTACTGCAACTTCTATGACCCCCAGAACTTAATTAGATACTCGGTCCCAAATTATTGATGCTGCACAATCCATCGCCCTATCACGACCTCCGACTGTGGCTACAGTTTGGACGATAAGGAAAGACTCCCAAAAGTGACGTACTGACCAATTTTTCCCAATTGTTAAAACCACAAGGCCGGACACCAATTTGGTCGGAAGTACCTCCATCTCTCCCTCTTTATCTCCCTGTGTCCTTGACACTGTGAATCTGCTGTTTCTGATTCAAACTTAAAGGTTATTAACCTGTCCACATACCCTTTGAGTACTACTGAGATTGAGCTATTGTAACTTGGTCTCAGTTTTTGTCCCAGCTCCCCTCCGAATAGATTTGATGCGATCAAGGACCTTTATCTGTTCGCCAGGAAGTTGACCTATAAATATATGTTTGATAAGGATAGACGAGAGAAACAGACTGAGGTTGCCAATCAAGAGATATGGAAGGATTTCACAGTGGCCGAATTTAGAGCACTGAGAAATCTGGTCCTCCTATTTGAGGGCATGGCTCCGTTCCCAGTGGAAGCCTGTTTAGGGGAAACGCGTCGGGTGGAGCAATTGGCTGTGACGCCATCACGTCCTTTTTCCTTTGCAGTCAGCTTGGTTTGATCCGCTGCTGTTTTTTATGCCAATAAGAAAAAGTTGCTATTTGGTTCCTTGTTCCTGTGGAGTGCCGTGGGTTTTAAAGATTTTTTGATGTTTGCTGTGAAAATCTTTGCCGTGACAGTCTGCTGTGAAAACGAGTGATATTTTAAATAAATATTCCCTTTTTGAATACATCTGCACTATGAGATCTCCTTAATTTATCTCCGCTGAGGGACTGATATCAGGACGGTGTTGAGAGAGCTAATCGCTGTAAGAGGATCACCGCTCTTTGTATCTGTGGATCCCAGCTGTGAGAGACCTGAAACACCGACTACTGCCATCGGATGAGGATATCTATCGCTCAGGAGTGAAGTGGAGGTGGAGACCCTTGGTGCCGGCAGGCTTATGCACCTGGCGCATTAGATCTCTATAACCTGAGATCCGACGTATCTGGTAAGCGGCTATTTCTTAACATCTTTGGATGGGAAAGCAGTGACACTCTCGCACAGTTCAGAAGATTCACAGCTGATATATATGTCTTATGGGACTATTTTTTATTGTGTTTATTATTAATATTTTTTTGTTTCATAGTATTGATTTTTCACTAATTCAGCAGTGTTTTTAAATTGTATCTTTTTTGTTTCGCAATAGAATCAAGCACAGATTGTGGCAAATAGTGTCTTTAGGTAGACTTTTTCTGCACCACCAGCTGATTGGGTGTGCTGCAATTAGGACCTACCGCTGAGGTTCATATTGCAATATCACATGCAGTGAACACTTATCACATCGGACACTTTTGACACATTTTTGGGACCATTGACATCTATACAGCGATCAGTGCTATAAAAATGCATTGATTACTGTAAAAATGTCACTGGCAGGGAAGGGGTTAACACTAGGGGGCGATCAAGGGGTTAATTGTGTTCCCTAGGAGGTGATTCTAACTGAAGGGGGAGGGGACTGTGTAGGGGAGATGACAGATCGCTGTTCATACTCAGTATGAACAGACGCTCTGTCTCTTCTCCCCTCAGAGAGACGGATTAGCCAGCCATGAGTCAGCTGTACCTCGTTAGCTAAACCATTGTGTGATGTTTTTGGTAAGTATTTGGGTCATTGTAAATGTAGTGAGTGACCACCTTCTCTAAATGCTTGTATTCTTGTTCAAATAAACAGCTCTTATTCTGGTTTACTCCAAAACTGGTGTTGCCTAGTTCTTGGGGTAACTATAGCCAGATTCGCCGGTCTCATTTTACAGAGTTTAGGAAGCGAATTCTTGGCGGAGATACCCAGTCAGGGTGTCCGGAGTCCGTTATACACTGTCCTTACAAATCATGGAGGTCATACAAAATACTAGCTGGAGTCATTTCTGTTGTGCGATATGTTCATTTTTGCATCAACTAATTTAAGTAAAACTGAAGATTTTGTAATAGAAGTCATATTATTAACCTTACTTGTAAGTAATGTAAGTTTCATGTAATGAGCTAAACAAATCTTCTATAAAACTCAGTTTTGGATTCTAAGGGGACCCCGACGCAATTTTGTTTAAATTTTGATTTGGGGTTCCCCTTAATATCCATACCAGACCCGAAGGGCCTGGTAATGGATGGGGGAGGGGGATCCCATGCTTTTTTTTTCAATTATCTGTATCTATATTGCCGAGGCCCGAGAATTCATGACAGCCGCGATCAGTTACAGGCATACTATAGACACCCCCCCAGGCACGATATTTAACCACCTCAATACTGGGCACTTACACCCCCTTCCTGCCCAGACCAATTTTCAGCTTTCAGCGCTCTCACAATTTAAATGACAATTACTCAGTCATGCAACACTGTACAAATATGAAACGTGCGTCCTTATTTTCACACAAATAGAGCTTTCTCTTGGTGGTATTTAATCACTAAGGGCTATTTTATTTTTTGTGCTATAAATAAAAAAAGACCGTAAATTTTGTGAAAAAAATGCCTTTTTCTTTGTTTCTCTCATAAAATTTTGTTAATTAGTAATTTTTCTTCATAAATTTTGGCCAAAATTTATACTGCTACATATCTTTGGTAAAAATAACCTAAATCAGTGTATATAATTTGGACTTTGTGAAAGTTATAGAGTCTACAAACCATTGTGGCAATCACTGAAAATCGCATCTGATCAGGCCTTCAGTACATCAGGTGAATCTCATTTCTTCAGACACTAATGCCCCGTACACGCGGTCGGACTTTCCGACGGAAAATGTGCGATCAGAGCTTGTTGTCAGAAATTCCTACCATGTGTGGGCTCCATCGGACTTTTTCCATTGGAATTTCTGACACACAAAGTTGGAGAGCAGGCTATAAAATTTTCCGACAACAAAATGCATTCGCGTAAATTCCGATGCACAAAGTGCCACGCATGCTCAGAATAAATTAAGAGACGAAAGCTATTGGCTACTGCCCCATTTATAGTCCTGACATACGTGTTTTCCGTCACCGCGTTCAGAACGATCGGACTTTCTGACAATACGTGTGTATGCAAAACAAGTTTGAGCCAACATCCGTCGGAAAAAAGCCATGGATTTTGTTGTGGGAATGTTCGATCAATGTCCAATCCTGTGTACAGTGAATAACAAGTCAGGAAAGTACAAATACCCCCCAAATGACCTCTTTTTAGAAAGTAGACATTCCAAGGTATTAAGTAAGTAGCATGGTGAGTTTTTTTAAGATGTAATTTTTTCCCACAATTCTTTGCAAAATTAAGATTTTTTTTTACAAAATTGTCAAATTATCAGGTTATTTATCACACACATCATATGCATACAAATTACACCACATAATACATTCTGCTACTCTTCCCAAGTATGGCGATACCACATGTTTGAGACTTTTACACAGCCTGGCCACATACAGAGGACCAATATGGAAGTAGCACCTTCAGGCGTTCTACGAGCATAAATGACACATCTCATTTCTCAACCACCTATTACACTTTTGAAGGCCCTGGAGCACCAGGACAATAAAATTGCCCATGAAATGACCCCATTTTGGAAAGCAAACACCTCAACGTATAATCTATGAGGCATAATGAGTCTTTAAATGGTTCATTTTTTTCCAGATGTTTTTGGAAAATGTGGAAAAAAAATGAAAAGTTGTCAATTTATAAGATATTTCTAACACATAGCAAAAATTACACCCCAAAATACATTCTGCTACTCTTCCCAAGTATGGCGATACCACATATGTGAGACTTTTTCACAGCCTGGCCACATACAAAGGCCCAACACTGAAGTAGTACCTTCAGGCGTTCTAGGAGTATAAATTACACTTCATTTCATTCCTACCCATCACACTTTTGAAGGTCCTTGAGCACCAGGACAATGGAATTACCCACAAAATGAACCCATTTTCGAAAGCAAACATCCCAACGTATATTCTGTGAGGCATGGGCTGCAAATAGGTACTCGAGTAACTTGATGAGCTGCAGACAGGTACTCGGGTACTCTGATGGGCTGGTGACAGGTACTCGGGTACTCTAATGGGCTGATGACAGGCACTCGGGTACTCTGATGGGCTGGTGACAGGTACTCAGGTACTCTGATGGCCTGGTGACAGGTACTCGGGTACTCTGATGGCCTGGTGACAGGTACTCGGGTACTCTGATGGCCTGGTGACAGGTACTCGGGTACTCTGATGGCCTTATGACAGGTACTCGGTTACTCTGATGGCCTGGTGACAGGTACTCGGGTACTCTGATGGCCTGGTGACAGGTACTCGGGTACTCTGATGGGCTACAGATAGGTACTCGGGTACTCTGATGGGCTGGTGACTTGTATTCGGGTACTCTGAAGGGCGGTGACAGGTACTCAGGTACTCGGTACTCATATGTACTGTGACATGTACTCAGGTACTCGGGTACTCATATGGACTGTGACAGGTGCTCGGGTACTCATATGGACTGTGACAGGTACTCAGGTACTCAGATGGACTGTCACAGGTACTCAGGTACTCAGATGAACTGTGACAGGTACTCAGGTACTCATATGGACTGTGACAGTTACTCAGGTACTGGGGTACTCAGATGAACTGTGACAGGTACTCGGGTTCTCAGATGGACTGTGACAGGTACTCTGGTACTCATATGGACTGTGACAGGTACTCGGGTACTCTGATGGCATGGTGACAGGTACTTGGGTACTCTGATGGGCTACAGATAGGTACTCGGGTACTCTGATGGGCTGGTGACTGGTATTCGGGTACTCTGAAGGGCGGTGACAGGTACTCAGGTACTGGGGTACTCATATGGACTGTAACAGGTACTCAGGTACTCATATGGACTGTGACAGGTACTCAGGTACTCGGATACTCAGATGAACTATGACAGGTACTCAGGTACTCATATGGACTGTGACAGGTACTCAGGTACTCAGATGAACTGTGACAGGTACTCTAGTACTCAGATGGACTGTGACAGGTACTGCCCCCATGCTTCATGCTGCCCCCGACGTGCATGTGCAGTGCACTCGAGATCGCGCGCATGCGCCATGCAAAGTGGGGCAGCACCACCTGTGATCGGCCGTGACTTCATCACGCCTGATCACGTGATAAACAGCCATGCCCAATGGCTGTTCACCCCCCTCGGTGGTGAGCGGTGTCTCTGTGACACGCCACCACCGAAGGAACAGGGATGCACGCACACGATCGCGCACATACCCCATTTAAATGGAGGGCCGTCATATGACGCCCTCCCAGAATGAGAGCCGTGCTGCCTGGCCGTTATATGACAGCCGGCGAGCGGCCAGCGGTTAAAGGAATATTTCATTTTTATTGTTTCACTTTAAGCATTAATAAAATCACTGCTCCCGAAAAACGGCCGTTTTTTAAAAAAAAATTTGCATTGATCCATGTCCCCTGGGGCAGGACCCGGGTCCCCAAACACTTTTTATGACAATAACTTGCGTATAAGCCTTTAAAATTAGCACTTTTGATTATTGTCCGAGCTATATAATCAAGATGGGGAGGTTGTGTTGATCTTCAACATAGGGGCTGCCACTATGGAAATTTGCGTTACAATGTTCTGATGGAGGTTGTAGTCTTATAATGAGTGCGTTGTCAAGTAATAACAAAGATCTATTTCCGATGGGAGTTGTAGCCGCTCTTCCCTTTCACAGTCCGCTGTGCCCGTCTGTCTCGAACATTATGTAAGAGGGAAATTTATAACACACTTGACATCTCCAGATCTGAGCAGCTGAGATAGACTGGCTATAAAGTGGCTATCAGGGAATGTTCGTTGATACAACTGTAACTTAGGGAGAGCAGAAACTTGTTGTAGATCGATAGAGCTGCCAGCGGCGAGATTTACTACACCTTAGTTCACACTGAAAACAATACAAGATAAGAGTCCATGGCCAATAATTCCTCTAAATCCTGGCGTTAAACACAGATTAATACTAGTTTATAGACCAAGAAACTTCTCCACATGCTGAGGGTGCGGAGGTCTACAATGCAACTTTTTGGCAGAATAGGTGTAAATTAAGGAGTGCTCCACAAAGACATGAAAGTTTCCCCTAAAACTGATTCAGATTTTTATCTTGGAAATTATCTCGAGTGGCTGACTGCCCCACCAGCTATACTATATAAGCAAATGTTTGTGGACACCTGGCCATCACACCTGTATAAGCTTGTTAGAAGTCCCTTTCCAAAACGATGGCCATTAACATGAAGTTGCTTCCCCCCTCCATTGGCATTAATATGCCCCTTTTTGCAGTTATGATATCCTCCACTCTTCTGGTAGGACTTTCCACAACATTTTGGAAGGTGTCGGCGGGAATTTATGCCCGTTTGTGAGGGCAGGTACTGTTATTGGATGAGAAGACCTAGCCTCTCAGTCGGCGTTCCAATTCATTCCAAAGGCATTCAGTAGGGTTGGGATCAAAAGGTGTTTAATAGGGTTCGGGACCAATGGTGTTCCGAAGGGTTAAGACTCACAGGTGTTCTGTAGGGTTGAGGTCCAAAAGTGTTCAGTAGAGTTGGGATCAAAAAGTGTTTAATAGGGTTGGCATCCAAAGGTGTTCTGTAGAGTTGAGATTCATAGGTGTTCAGTAGAGTTGGGATCAAAAGGTGTTCAATAGGGTTTGGGTTGAAAGTTGTTCCGTAGGATTGAGGTCCCAAGGTGTTCAGTAGGGTTGAGGTCCAAAGGTGTTCGGTAGGCCAGGCAACATTTTCCAGCACTCGCACAGTAATCAAGAACCAGTCCAGGGTGTTTTGTTTTTGGTTTATTAGGGGATGTACTTGGATGGGTAGGGAAAGATATGGGATGCCAGAACTGTAACTTGAATGCAAACTGAGGACTTGAAACTGTCTCATGGCTGCTGAAGATCACTATGCTGTACTCCTGTAGGATAAACGGACCAGCTCAGCTAATAGCAAAACAAATGTCCCAAGCACTGAATGCAGGTGCTCTTTCTTTATAGAAAATACTACTGCACCTGGCTTCTCCTTAACTCCCCAAGTAAGAGGTGGCTTTACGGGCTTGAATTTGCTCTAAGCTGTCCCTTTATTGTGAGCAAGCAGGGTATTGCACCTGACCCAGCCCTTGGAGCTCTGCCAACTAACTCTATGCAAATTAACCCCGTATTCTCTGCCTTGAGAGGAGCCCAACTAAATTTTCCTACACTGTACACAAAGAGGGTGCTACATATGTTTTGTTAAAGATGTCGCATTGCCACCGTCTGCTTTGCGCCTTTCTTTTGTCTTTGCTTTTTCACAGCAGCAACTTTCTGGTGATTTTTTGTGTTTAGTATAGAGGTGAGAGCCTTGGATCCAGTTTTTCCCTTTTTACATACCTGTATGATGAACTCGGGATGATGAGGGTGACCTCTCGCACAATTCCTGTCTGAGCACCCCTTATGCCCTGTACACACGACCGGACTTTCCAGCAGAC
This sequence comes from Lithobates clamitans, assembly GCA_037952925.1. Taxonomy (NCBI): domain Eukaryota; kingdom Metazoa; phylum Chordata; class Amphibia; order Anura; family Ranidae; genus Lithobates; species Lithobates clamitans. The sequence goes on along the minus strand of JBBGZY010002141.1, from coordinate 246,887 downwards.
TAGGTCCGACGCTTTTATCGGCGGGATTAACACCTTGCGAGCCCCGTCGCAGAGCATACCACGCCCTCAGGTCTGATATGAATTTTAAGGAGAACCCCCTACACCGAAAAAACAGCGTGGGGTCCCCCCAAAATCCATACCAGACCCTTATCCGAGCATGCAGCCCGACCGGTCAGGAAAGGGGGTGGGGACGAGCGAGCGCCCCCCCCCCCTGAACCGTACCAGGCCGCATGCCCTCAACATGGGGGGGTGGGTGCTTTGGGGAAGAGGGGCGCCCTGCCGGCCCCCCCACCCCAAAGCACCTTGTCCCCATGTTGATGAGGACAAGGTCCTCTTCCCGACAACCTTGGCCATTTGTTGTTGGGGTCTGTGGGCGGGGGGCTTATCGGAATCTGGGAGCCGCCTTTAATAAGGGGGCCCCCAGATCCTGGCCCCCCACCCTATGTGAATGAGTATGGGGTACATCGTACCCCTACCCATTCCCCTGGGGAAAAAATGTCAATAAAAAAACACACTACACAGATTTTTAAAGTAATTTATTAGGCAGCTCCGGGGGTCTTCTTCCGACTTTGGGGGTCTCTTCCGACTTCTCCGCTCTCTCCGGCCTCTTCTCCCGGTGTCCAGTTCTTCTCCTGCTCTCTGGCCTCTTCTCCGCTCTCTGGTTCTTCTCCTGCTCTCCGGTTCTTCTGCCAGGCTCCTCCGCAATCTGCTGCTCTTTTGCTGCTCTCTTGCTAGCGGCGGCCCTGTCTTCTCCGTCGTCTTCTTCCCTGTTCTCTTCTTCCGTTGACACGACGCTCTCTCCCGCTGTAATGCTGTGTTCACGGTGCGCAAGTCCCGGGGCATGCTGGAATATAACAATTTAACCGTTTTCCAAAATTCGAATCCCAAATAGAATTAATTTGAATAGAAAATAATAGAAAAGAAATGAAAATAAAAGCATAGAATCAAAAACAATAGAATATAACCATCTTCTAAAATTCGAATTCTGAATAGAATAAATTTGATTTCGATTGGAATTCGATTCAAATGCAATTCGAATGAATTCAAATTCTCAGAATTCGGTCAAATTGAGTTCAATCCGACCGAATTTGGAAAGTTTGAATTGATTTGAATTCAAATAAACTAAACGAATTCCAAAAACAAATTAAACAAATTTATGGGAATAACGAATCGAAACGAAACAAATTTTTTTTTTAATTGTTCTGCACATGGCTAGTCTACGTGAATACCATTGTATACGCGATCCTATGAGCGTTCCTTGTGCACGTGAGCCTTACGACTGGCACAATCTCCCTGACGGCTGACACGGATAGTCCTCATGCACACGGACGTTTTTACAGCTGCTTTTTTGAGCTTTTTTTGCAGCTTAAAAAGGCCTGTCTATGTTAGTCTATGGCTTCATGCCCACCTAGGCGTTTTTGAGCTGCAAGTGGCATAGGCGTTTTTAAGCTGTAAAAAAAACCCAGGACGTTTTTCAGCTGTAAAAATGCTCTAACGCTGAAAAACGCTCAAAAACGCTCAAAAATGTCATTCACCAATGTTTTTTAGTGTTTTTGATCCATTGAAAAAAAAAAAAAAAATTTGAAAAAAAAAAAACGCTAACGCGGAAAAACGCTCAAAAACGCTCAAAAATGCTAAAAAACGCTATTGCAAAAACGCTGAAAAAAGCTGAAAAAAGTTAAAAAAAATCACTGCAAAGATACTGGCGTTTTCATAACGTTTTTTTAACAGCCTGTGTGCATGAGGGCATAAAGCCATAGATCTCAGTGAATGCCTTTTCTTTAATTCATATTTAAAATGCTTTTCTTCTTTTTTTTTTTTTTTTTTTTTTTGTATATTGTATTATTTTGTTTTATATATTTTTTTATGAATAAAGTCATATTTGTAGTCACCCTTGGACACATATGTGCAAGAGGTCAAATTTGTTAATGTTTTATATAGGTTTGTTTTTTATGGCCTCTTCTTTTCTATATTGGAATGGAATGTCTTGTTAATGATTAACACTTTTAGCTGTTATAGATGTCACAATCGTGTTGTTGAACAAGTTGCGGGGGAATTACAATTATTGTTGTTTCTGCCCCCTTTTTTTATGTGTCATTCAAAACAAAGGACAGGATGTAAAGGATTCCACATCCACCAATCAGAATGGTCCGTTCCCCGTTTTTTCTTTTTTTTTTCTATCTTGGTTGAACTGGATGGACTAGTGTCTTTTTTTTTCCAACGACATTAACTATGTAACAAAGTTTCATCTTGCACCAACAAATTAAAGAGACACCAGTTCAAGATCATCACATGGGAAAATTAGATTCCCGTTCCCAGTAGCGGCCGCCCGTCAGTGATTATGGATGACTAGCTAAGACAACAGTGCAAAGTTAAGGACATCCTAATTAATTAATGAAAGTGTAATAAAATGAAGAAATGTAACTCTCATCTCCAAATACTAATGAACCTTTTCTCAAAAAGCCCAACGAAATTCCATCATCATTGTTAATTAAGTCTATCCCCAAACACTAATAAAACAGGATATCAAAAGTCTTTCTAATTAATATGTAAGAAACAATGTTTCATTTAAACAGAAGTGTTTAATTATTGAGTCTGAATGACTTCACAACAGACACGGAAATGTTGAAGAAAGTTTTTGTTAGCTGTTTGCCAAGTTCTGCTCCAAGGTGGTCTATGCAAAAAATTTTTTTTCTTCTTTCCTATAGATTTGTTCAATGTCCATTGTGGTAGTGAAAACCTACTTAAAGCGGAGTTCCGCCCAAAAATGGAACTTTCGCTTTTCAAAATCCTCCCCCCCTCCAGTGTCACATTTGGCACCTTTCAGGGGGGAGGGGGGAGCATATACCTGTATAATCCTGGTATCTGCTTCCACATCCGGGTATAGATAGCCACAGTATCCGCGAATATCTATACCATATCCGGCGCCTCCTCCATCCCCCCCGTTGTCTTCTGGGAGACACACAGGTCCCAGAAGACAGCAGGGACCAGTGGGATCGCGCAGCACGACTCACGCATGCACAGTAGGGAACCAGGCTGTGAAGCCGCAAGGCTTCCCTTCCTGATTCCTGATTCCTGATTCCGCAAGGCTTCACTTCCTGATTCCGTTACCAAAGATGGCGGCGCCTTCTCCTGAGAGCCAAGAACAGATCGGCTTCGGGTGCCGACAACGCGGCGCCCTGGACAGGTAAGTGTCCATATTTTAAAAGTCAGCAGCTGCAGTATTTGTAAAAAAAAATAAAATTTGGACGGAACTCCGCTTTAATAAAGTCTCTAAATCTACGGGCTAGTGAAGAGGTTAAGGAACTATTCTATTGGTTAGTTTTAAGTAGAAATAATTGTTCAATCTGTGGCCCGAAAATGTTGAAAAATATGAAAAAAAAAAAGCAACGTTTACAGCAACACTTACTTTCAATCCGGAGCTGTCTCTCATAGAACTTCTTAATCAATGGATGCCAATCGTTTTTCAGGGTAAATTAAGCTAAACATATACCCCACTTCCTGGGACCTGTCATCTGTCATCATTACACAACCTGGGCCCAGAGTAATCCTAGCCTGAGCATGCTCATGTTTCACAGATTCCAAAACAATGGTCATTAATATAGAGTTGCCCTCTGCATGGCCATTAATATGGAGTTGCCCTCTGCATGGCCATTAATATGGAGTTGCCCTCTACATGGCCATTAATATGGAGTTGCCCTCTCCATGGCCATTGATATGGAGTTGCCCTCTGCATGGCCACTAATAAGGAGTTGTCCTCTGCATGGCCATTAATATGGAGTTACCCTCTCCATGGCCATTATATGGAGTTACCCTCTCCATGGCCGCTAATGAGGAGTTGTCCTCTGCATGGCCATTAATATGGAGTTGCCCTCTCCATGGCCACTAATATGGAGTTGCCCTCTTCACGTCCGTTAATATGGAGTTGCCCTCTTCACATCAATTAATATGGAGTTGCCCTCTTCACGTCAATTAATATGGAGTTGCCCTCTCCACGTCCATTAATATGGAGTTGCCCTCTTCATGACCATTATTTATGAAATTGGTCACTCTTTGTGGCCATATCCTCCTCCACTCTTATTGGAAGGCTTTCCAAAAGATTTTGGAGGGTATTTTGGGGCATTTGTGTCTTTTTCTGAGGTCTTCTGTGATGTTGGATGAGAAAATCGGCATTCCAATTCGTCCCAAAGGAGTTCAGTAGTTTTTAGGTCAGGGCTCTGTGCAGCACACTCAAGTTTCTACACACCAACCTGGTCACACCATGTCTTAAGGAGCTGGCTTTGTACACAGGGGACAGTCACGCTAGAACAGAAAAGGGTCTGCACCAAACTGTTACCGCAAAGTTGGAGGAGCACAATTGTCTTCAATGTCTTTATATGATGTGGTATTAACAATACCCTTCACTGGAGACACCTGAACTCCACCAAACTGTCTAAACTGGCCAATTACTGTCCTTCAGACTTTAGGAGGGCCAGGCTGTGGCCAGTGGGAGTAGAAAATGCCTTAGACACGGTGATTAGTAGGGGCAAAAGAATTACATAATGCCTATGGGCAGTAGGAGATATTGGAAATAGTGGGAAAAATGATCTCCATCGTTGGTGTCAGTGGGAGGAATAGTGCCTCATCTACAGTGTCAGTAGGATGAACAGTTCTCCAACTTTAGTGTCAGTGGGGTGAATAGTTCTACATCTTTAGTGTCAGTGGGAGAAATAGTGCCTTATCTATAGTGTCAGTAGGATGAATAGTTCTCCATCTTTAGTGTCAGTGGGAAAAATAGTGTCCTAAGGGCTGGAGAAAGGCAAGCAAAGGGACACATCCAGCTTGTGGGCCACAGTTTGGAGACTACGTGGGATGGTCAGGTGTCCACAACATTTTGGCCATATGATGATGTATGTATATATTTGTGTTCAGTATTTTAGGTTTTTCAATTAATGGTCAATGTTACAACGCAATTGTATATGTATTTCTGAAACATATTAGGCTGAAGTAGACTTACCAGAACCTTCCTCTATTGCCATTCTATGTTGGATGTTTATGATAAAATGGTGCTCCTTAAGACTGGAACTTCATTTCCATTATCTTTAGTCCGGCTAAACCCTCAGAACTTCCACAGGTGTCCAAGGTTCTAACAGCTAATTTAGGTGCATAAAGAATTATCAGTCAGTGCTGGAAGAAACAAAGTGCAATGGGCAATGCTCGGACAAGGTCCACTGGTACCCAAGTAGAGGAAGTCACTGTCTGAGGGCTAAACCCAACACAACATGGCACCCAAGGTGGATGCCTCTTCTTCCTCTGCCCAGCACTGGCAGTAGGCCATCATACATACCTTTCAATGAATGTCATATTATACGTGGTGATAACTTGGTACTCACCGGTGACTTCCGTAAGCCACGTCCAACTTGAAGATTCTGTCATCCCTTAGATCAATGACGGTATTGCTTGACGAGGTAGCTGAGCTCTGAAACTCCCGCCAGGACTGCCAGAAGGCAAAGACAGACTGGGTTTGATATGTTGATTGAATTTAATAGACTCGTTTTCACCATTTCGGTGACTGATCGTTAAATTGAGTCAAAGTTTTGGAAAGCACCGAGTTATGTTTTTGCATGTTTGTGATTCTTTCAGGACCATAAATCAGAAATTGGGAGATATTCAGATTTTTAGTGAGTTATGTATGAGCTGTTCAGGCTGTTTGCTTAGGAAGGCTCTCCACTACATTGAGATAAATAATATTCTATTATCCGTCTGATGGCGGATTTAACGTTCCACTGATTCCCCCCTCTGGAATTCAGCCTTTCCTGGGAATCTTCATTCCTTCCACAAACATCTCATACATATGGAATAACTGCAAAAGACGTGAGTGAAAGAAGTTTCGGGAGTATATTTAAAGCAGAACTCTAGGCAGATTTAAAAGACACAGATCTTTAAGGGCTCATTAACACTCGCTTCAGCTTTATCACACATTAAATCGCCAACCGCTTCAACATGCTTTTGATGTGTATTTGATGCTCCGGTGTCACTTTTGGAAGCTTTATTGAAGCGTGGCAAATGCCCTGTGTGTGTTGATTTTCTGTTTGTTTTAAAGGGGCCCAGTAGAACCCCAGCTCAGTAGTACCCCTGTTCAGCAGATCCCCAGCTTATTAGTACCTTCGTTCAGCAGATCCCCCACTCAGTAGTACCCCCAGCTCTGCTGATCCCGCACTCAGGAGTACCGCCAGCTTTGCTGATCCCCCATTCCCTAGTACCCCCAGCTCTGCTGATCCCCCACTTAGTAATAACTCCCAGCTCTGCTGATCCCGCACTCAGGAGTACCCCCAGCTCTGCTGATCCCCCACTCAGTAGTACCCCCAGCTCTGCTGATCCCCCACTCAGTAGTAACCCCCAGCTCTGCTAATCCTCTGGTTTTCTGATCCTCCTCTCTCTCTGGTCCCGGCTCACCTCCCTCAACATTGCTCCCATGCTGCTCACCACGTGTGCCATTGCTAGTTTCTCCTGCTCCGGTCCCCCAGCTCTGCTGATCCTCTGCTGATCAATCCTCTCACTCCAGTCTCTGCTTACCTTCCAGTATTGCGTTTCTGTGCTATGCACCATGTGTGCCGTCTGCTAGTTGTTCCGCTCCAGCCTGGACCCCGCTCACCTTCCTGCTGCTCCATGTTGCACACCGGATGTGATGTCTGCACCAAACACTCCCAGAATACAAACACATGAACCGGAAGTGACTACTGATGACATCTTTCCGGTTCGCCTGTTGGATTCCCAGTGCATCCTGGGATATCTCATACCTGCAATACCTTTAAAACAAAGTGAAGCTAAAGCTGAATAAAAGCCCCTCGAGAGCTTCACGTGCTGTTAGCAAGTGTTTTCATAGACTTCTATGGAGGCTTTGGAGATGCTTTGAAGCACCAAGAAAGTGACTTTGGGGATCATTTTTCATTCCCCAAACACTGTATTTTATCTGTGACTCTGAGTAGCCCTGATACACCACCTAGGGGGAGGGGTACCTGGAAGCTGAATTCGGCATTCCTGGACGATGTAAGGGTGAGTCAATCCTTTGAGGATTTTTTTCAGGCACAGGTTTTCTTTACCTGCTGATGTAAGCAAGCTTGTTTTTGTTTAGTTATTATTATATTATTGTTTAGTTATTATTTATTTTTTTATGTTTTTTTTAATGAGCTGTATGTTTGTGTGATTTTTTAATAAACAAAATGTACAGTCTAATGCCCCACCACAGTCACATACTATTATTATTATGCAGTTTTATAGATCTGACATAAACCTCAGTGCTGTACAGAGATCACTGAGCCAGTCACATCAGTCTCTGCACCAGAGGAGCTTCTGCACCAGGTGGTGCTGTTCTGCAGGGTGCTGTTGGCTCACTCTGCTGTGATCTTAGCTGAGAGAAGCAGCAATTATGGGGCCTCTCCTGCAGGCTTTTCTTAGGCAAGCATGAACCATGTTGGGGAAGACGAAGGTGGAGGCTCTCCAGAGGTACTGAGGCCTACTCCATGTGCTCAAGCTGCAATAGATCCTGGCCCTTTCCCTATGCAAGGGGAGTCCTTACCAGTCCTCCAGGATAGAGTGGTGAACAGATTTAGCCGCACTGCTAAGGAGGAACAGAAACTTGCTGTGGGGAAGTCTGAGGGAAGTCTCCAAACTGAAGTCTCTGGAGGAGGCATTGAAAAAGCAGGAAAAGCTGGTTGCTTCTCTGAAGGAAAGCAGCAATGTGTTCAGAGAAAAGTGTGAGAATGAGGAGAGATTCCAACAGATGAAGAAAAGTCCCTGTGCTAGTACCAGTCAGAGGGTGGATACCAGAGCAACGGCGACAGTATGGATGGGGGGTAAGGAAGTGGTTTAACATGGTGGCCCCAGTACTACCCCTGTCTCAGGATCTGTTGTGTCTAAGTCAGTATCTGCCCCCCTCCCTCCCCAGCAGCCTGGGTCATCTCAGGAGGAGGTTGGGGAAAATGGAAGATTGCTGCAGACCATTACAGAAATGGAAACTCCCCTGAGTGGCACTGACTCTTCACATGAAGATCTTGGTAAAGGGGTGCTTGCTGAAAATCTCTTTCAGTGTGTGGAGGACTTTCCTGAAATTGCACCTGCCAACAGATCCTTGCAATCAGCAGGGAATGCTGGGGGGAGATGGTGTGTATCCAGACAGAGAAGTTTCTGCTGGCTGCAAGGAGTCCCACATGGACACTAACAGTGCAGAGGAGGAATGTCGCATGAACATTGAATCTGCAGAGCAGGAGGGCTGTATGAGCGCTGAAACAGCTGGTGTTTTTTCTAAACGGAAGACTTTACTTGATTCTGGGAATATGGTGAGCGGGACTTTTGTGCTGGAGGGGAGAGCGGGACTTTTGTGCTGGAGGGGAGGAGAGAGGATCAAGTGGTGGGTAATTTACCAAACCAGATTTCAGAGGTTCCTACACAGCCAATTAATGTGTCATCTGTCCCAGTTAGGAATTATGCTAAGGCTGTGTTGGGACAAAGTCATGCTGCTAGTGGAAGGGAGCTAGTTGTTTCACCTAACGCACCTTCCATTAAAAACGCAGGAATGTGGTACAGCTCAGGTGGGAAGGAGGAGGTATTCCACCTATCAGGAGGGTGGATGTGGATAAGATCCTAGCCATGGGATTTAAGGCGGAGGATATTTATGCTCTTATCGGCTCGACTAGTTCCTTTGAATATAATTTGTCATTTGTGCATTCAGAATCGCTGGATCTGTTTTGGGAGCGGTTCGAGCATATATATGGGGGCCAGCTGGACTGGAAGGGGCTTGTCCCTAAGGTAATCTCAAGTCAGCCCTTGATAAAAAATGTGACTATCCTGACAAGGAATGAGTCTATGGCCCCTGAGGATTTATGGGTCTGGTTGAGGAGGTTTGGTGAAACTTTGTGCCCGCTAAAAAAAGATTGTGGACGATAGAGGAGTGTAGTAGCAGTGGAGGGTGCTGGACCAGAATGTATGGTGGTGCCAACCCCTCCTCCTTGGTATGGCAGAAGTGCGGCTGGAGGTCAGCAGACACAGAGGGGTGGAGTGAAGGATGGATTGGATGATGGTGGGGGGGAGGTGGGAAGGGAATGAGGGTGGCTGGTGCAGAGGTGAATGATGTGGAAGTCGGGGTTAATGTGTTGGGGGAGGGGTTAATGGGGGGGTTTTGGAATCGCATCCTAATGGCGATTAGATCTCAAAATGTTTCTTAGCCTGGATTGTGTTTAAGTTGAGGTTCGGGGTTTGTAGTCTCTTTTTTGTTGTCATTAAAATATGTTTCTTTCTATGTTATCTTGTTAGGAAACGTTTTTCTTTACTTGCTGATGTAAGCACGCTTGTTTTTGTTTAGCTGTTGCTTATTCCTATGTAAATATGTTTTTATTGATAAGCTGTATGTTTGTATGATTTTTTAATAAACAAAAACTTACACTCTAATGTCCCCCCCACAGTCACACTATTATTATTATTATAATACACTTTTATAGCTCTGACATATACCGCAGTGCTGTACAGAGATCACTGAGCCAGCCACATCGGTCTCTGTACCAGAGGAGCTTACACTCTAATGTCCCCCCACAGTCACACACTATTATTATTATACATTTATATAGCTCTGACATATATTGCAGTGCTGTACAGAGGACACTGAGCCAGTCACATCGGTCTCTGCTCATTTACTAAGCTCTGGAGCAACTGCACTTTGCAAAGTCTCTTTGCCTTTAGTAAACCGACCCCATAGCATATACAAACTATGGTAAATATACTGGCATTTCTTTTATTTTTTTTTTCTCGTTATTACTACTAATGGCAGCGATCAGCGATAATGGGACCGTGATAGCGTGGCAGACAATCTGACACTAACTGATGCTTTCTATTTTTCTTTGCAGGGACATGAAACAGAAAGATCGTTCCCTCTGTACAGAGCCCTGTGTTGATTGTCAACACAGGGCTCTGGGCTGCGATTGGTCACAGCCATTCAGCAGGTCCCGGCCACGAATCATTGGCTAGGACGTGCTGACCAAGCCCCACTGTATTCAATCACAGCACAGCCAGCGGGTGGGGGGAGCGTGCACTGAACCCAGAAGAAAGTCGCGACGTGTTACGGCGCCTGTTCAAGTCGCCCTGCCGCAGTGTATATACTGCGATGGGTTGACAAGTGGTTAACAACCTGAAACTGCACCAGACTCCACCGCCATCAAAATAAACTTGAAATAATCTGTATTGGGTGGAGTTCCCCTTTAGCTCCGACATTTTTTTTTTGTCACTTATCATCTCCTTCTGACGTGAAGCCAACGCCTCATTCCGGGACAAATAAACATTCCGCATCTTTGTCCTCCAGATTTTTGCATGCGGCTGATATTCCCGGATTAATCAGATTCCTCCGACTCAAACCGAACGCAGACGTTTTAATAAACAGCCGGTCAGGATGCGCCTGTGACTGTCACCGGTGGGAAAACCACCGGTGACACTAATTGGGCACATCGGGCAAAAATGACATGAATTGAAGATTTGACATTTTCACAGCAGAAAAGTTCCGTCGGTAACAAATTCATGTATCAAAAGATAATTGAAACATTGCTAAACAAACAGGGCACGGAGGTAAGTGTCCATGTTAATGAAGATCTGTTTGGTTTTTTTTTTATAAAGCTTGGCTTTTGAAGTTTCGGATACCCGTAGAGAATAGAATTCCGGGACTTTTAAGGTAATATAATAAGTCAAAAGAATACATGATTTTTAATTACTTTCATAAAAGTTAAAAACATTTTTATAAAACTGATTATAGTTCAATATTATGAAGGATAAATCATAAGATCACAACTCCCCATTGCCTACCAACGTACGTTTATAAACAGCGCCGTATACAAAGTGATCGCTTTTTTGGGGCTCTGAGGGAGTGACACCCCCCCCCACACACACACACACACACCCCAACCTGGTGGTAGCCATGATGATTCCCGGGCTCTCCCGATCCTCAGGTAAGCTCAGGACCGCAATAAACAGCTCCCGGGGGGGGGGGGGGGCAGAGGGGGATTGGGGAACATCCATTCCCTGATCCCCTCTGCAACGAATGAACCTGGAAGCCACGTATATTCCGTCACTTCCAGGTTCACAGCTGTCATTCACCCAGATACTGTAGCCAAAGGATGCAACTAATTCAGCACAATCTGTGCTTGATTAGCTGCAATACTTCTAGAGCCATAGTAAAAGAATATTCCCGGATCTGCAATGACTTAACAGAATAAGTAATTTCTATCTGAAATGACTTATTCCTTTTTGTATTACTACCTTATCTATACTAACCTGCTGTGCCGACACCCTCTGTTCCACTCTACCAGACATGAGGCCTCGGGGCAATGCACTCAAACACAAAAAACAGAATGTCATGAAAGGATTACTTATTTTATTTCCTCTTTTTCAGCTTCTTAAGTACAGTATACAAAGCAGGATATGACCGTACCATATTTCCCTTAAACCAATAGAAAATATCCATCTATAGTTTACCACCAGTAGGGGACAGACCCATTTATTTGGGTGTGGTCTATGTACCCTAAACAGTGGTGGCTGGTGCTGAATATTTTGGGGGGGGGGGCAGCAAAGAAGACACCCCCCCCCCGGTCAGTCGCTCAGTCAACACCTCACCCATCCCTCGTAGCTCGCTCAAACCCCCCCCCCCTCCAGATCCGCACTTACCCCATCTAGGTCGCGGGCAGCTTCGGCTCCTTCCTGCATCTCTTCTTCCTCGGCGGTAGCTTTCTCCTTGGCGGATTCACCCTGCATCTCCTCCTCCTCGGTGGCAGCTTTCTCCTTGGCGGATTCACCCTGCGTCTTCGGCTTCACAGCGGCTTCCCTTCTCCTTCCCTTGGCGGCCAATACGATCGCTTCTCCTCTCGACCAATCAGGTTTTAAGACCCGCTTCTCGATTGGCCGGGAGGAGAATCAGGAAGACAATAGTGAATGTTAATTCACTATCGTCACACAACTGGGTGGGCTCGGGGCGCAGTGCTCTGCGCCCCGAGCCCACTCTTTTTTTTAAGCCAATTAGAGCCTCGGGCTCTAATCATGTGCTTAAAAAAATATATAAACCCCCATATAAATTCATGCGCCCATGCCCCGGACTATAGATTAGGGGCATGGATTAGGGGGGTGTCACCCCTGCGCCCCTTATGGACGGGCCGCTACTGACTCTAAACCTATTCAACATCCAATCATGAAAATACACTTATCAGAACATATACTTATTATTCCTGAACATACTGAAAGGCGTGCTTAATAAAGCAATATCAAAACATAAAATATTCCACTACACAAGCAAGTTCCTCTTTTTCTATAGAAGCCTCTAGGCAAAGTGCCAGGTACATTGTAAGTTCCTCTTTTTCTATAGAAGCCTCTAGGCAAAGTGCCAGGTACATTGTAAGTTCCTCTTTTTCTACTTCAGAATCATTATTGCTACATAAGTTTATTGAAATAAGCTAGAGCAAAGAACAAGCTAGAAACCAATGTTAAGGGGGCATCATTTTTTGTATCGTCATTTTTTGACAATTTCGGGGGGCGTGCGCAATTTGGAGTCTTGACATGTTCGATATCTGTTTACACAACACAACTCAATCTTTTATATTTTACCTACAAATTGGGTAAAATATGATGTTTGCTTGCAGATTTGTGTGTGAAAATGAACAAATTTTCCCGTAGACAAGTGGTTAATCTTTATAAGCTTTATTATGGGATGTGCAGAGCGTCCTTCAGCAGCTGTGTGGTGGTTGCTGCTATTTAGGCGGCAGCGAATGTCTGCCTTTGTTTTTGGGTGCCCTGACGAGGTTGTTTGCTTGACTCTTCATCGTATGGCGGCAGCCTAAGGAAGTGGAGCTTGTCCTGGGCATCGTCAGGAGTCATAGTGGAGATTATTTTACTGTTGTGCGTTAACAGCATTTTAACCCCTAAGTGCTGACGGTACGCAAATATGCGGCCACTCGATGAGTGGGCCTTGGCGCCAAGTGGCCACATATCTGCGTATCAATTTGCAGACACAGCTGTGCCGAGAAAGCATGCCCTGCAAAGGCTTTTTTTTAGCACCAAAGGCTACTGGAAACCTCCTAATCTTGTGATCGCTGTGACAGCCAATCACGGTGGTCACATGATCATAAACCCCGCCCCTGCCTCCTGGCATCTGAAACCTCTTAAAGGACCGGGAGGAGCCGGCACAAAGGGGTTAAAGTGAATTCCCCAGCAGGGTTGTATATGGTTCTGGTGTAGTACCTGAATATGGGGCTTCACCCTCAGCTTTTGTATGGATGATGGGGCCAGTCAGTGAATATTTGATATTCATGGCTTTAAATGATTGAGGAGTCCTTTCCCGTGCAGCTATATATCTCTCTGTAGGCCATCTGGTTGTCTCCTTCCTGGTCAGGGCTCTATGGACTCAGTCTATCTCGAATCTCTTGATGGTGTAGCGCTACCCCTATAGGAGCCGCTAGTATTTTGCCCGGGTCCTACCCACTTTTGCCCCACAGCAAGGCACAAGGTAGATTCACACGTCTAGCCCCCCCCCCTGTGTATGGTATGAATTCCACCGGGGGGGGGGGGTTTGAAGCACCTGATTAGAGCGAGAGGCTCTAATGGGCTTTAAAATAGGGTGGGCTCGGGGCGCAGAGCAAAGCACTACGAGCCCACCCAGGTGTGTTATAATAGTGAATGAATATTCGCTATTGAAACACCAATCCTCCTTTCGGCCAATCTGAGACCCGCTTCCCGATTGGCCGAAAAGAGAAGCATTCCGAATACCCGCCTAGGAAGAGAGGGAGGAGATAGAAGCCGTCGTTATGCCCGCAGGGAAAGAGGAAGCCGCCCATAATGCCAGCCGCCCATGATGCCCGTCGCCTGGGTGAAGCGCTGTCTGCCATAGATGGGTAAGTGCTCTGGACCCGACCGACCGGACCGGATGTGGCTGTGAGGGGGATAGTGGTGGCTGTGGGTGCACTGTTCGCCGCCCCCCCCCACAAAAAAAAATGACCACCAGCCGCCACTGCTCTGGACAGTGGTCTGAGAGGCCTGTAACGCTGCACAGTGCTCTGGACAGTGGTCTGAGAGGCCTTTAATGATGCACAGTGCTCTGGACAGTGGTCTGAGAGGCCTGTAACGCTGCACAGTGCTCTGGACAGTGGTCTGAGGGGCCTTTAATGACGCACAGTGCTCTGGGTGGTGGTCTGAGAGGCCTGTAATGATGCACATGTCAGAAACCATGAATCAGACTGTGACAGAAGTACAGTTAAATCACACTTGTTTAATAATAATAAAAAAAGGTAAACAGTAAACGTAGTCAAAACATAGCCAGAGTTCAGGAACCGGAACGGATAGTCAGACAAGCCAAAACGTCAGGGAGCCAGAGATGAGCGTAGTAGAACAACAAGCAGGATCTGGAGCCAGAAGGAATGTCAGCCAAGCAAGTCTTTAACAGGAACACAAGAGAGCGCCTCTAGAGATGTGACCAAGGTGAAGGCAGGGTGAAGGCAGAGATCATCTGGACTGGACGGCTTGAGTAAGCTGGACTGACGAGCAGGATATCATCAACAGGTGAGTCGCTGTGGAGAGATAGGAGCTGGCAATTAGCCGACAGCTGAGCGGCCAGATCAGAGAAGGAAGGGCTGAGCCCAGCCCTGACAGCACAGTGCTCTGGACGGTGGTCTGAGAGGCCTGTAATGATGCACAGTGCTCTGGGCAGTGGTCTTAGAGGCCTATAATGTTGCACAGTTCTATGTACGGTGGTCTGAGAGGCCTGTAATGATGCACAGTGCTATGGACGGTGGTCTGAGAGGCCTGTAATGATGCACAGTGCTCTGGACAGTGGTCTGAGAGACCTGTAATGCTGCGCGATGGTCATGAAGGGGGTAAAACCTTTTAGAGGTCGAGTGGCTATAGTTAAAAATAGTTAAATAATTTAAAAATTACATCGTTGGGCCATTTACAGCAATAGTCAAGTTAACCAAACCATACTGAGGCTACTAAATTTGGTCAGGGCATCTAGATTTTAGGCATAAAAAGTAAAAAAAAAAAATAAAAAATCTTTTTTTTAAGTAGTGGGGTAAATGTTTATGTGTCTGATTCCATATCACAAAGTACGAAGAGAAGCACAAATCCACCCTTCCTTTTCGATCCGCAGGAACAGGGATAAAATACGCGGCGCTCACCAAATTTACATCAATAACTCCAGGAAACATCTTATGACAGCAGAATTACCGGCAAGATGAATGATATCTGTGAAGACAGCAGACACATTCCTCAGATAACACAGACAAGATGTCAGACATTTCTCCTCTCCAGCAATAAGAGGTCAGCGTTTTACAGAGGAACACACAATATGTTTTCCCGGAGTATTATTTGCAAACATCAGAATGATCCGTAATGCACAATTTATGGCAGCTACAAAAATAAAAAATGATGTGCGCTCTGTAATGCCTTCGTTTGAGATGATAATGCCCACGGTGTACCTGAAATTTTTTTTACGGTAATGGCCAGCCATACGCCACCGAATGTTTAAATGCGGCCTCGAGTTTCTCTCTTGGCCAAAACTTTTTTTATTTCCATAATGCACAGACCAGGTAAGGGTTGTGATCTTGAATTGGGTCCGTTTTCAGAACGGCACTACTTTAACAACTTCAATACCGGGAACTTTTACCCCCTTACTACCCAGGCCGAAGTCACACTTTGAATGGCAATTGCGCAGTCATGCAACACTGTAACCATATGAAATTTATTTATAATTTTTATCACACAAATAGAGCTTTCGTTTGGTGGTATTTAAAGTGTTACTAAACCCAGTAATATGAAAATAGTTTATCCGCCCCCCCCTCCCCCCCCCCCCATAGTGCCCACAGCTTATAAATCTTTTTACATTAAAATATTGTCACTATATACCTTTTTTGGATGATCTGTATACCACGGTTACATCATAAACTGCACAGTTTCTTCAGTGCTGAGAGTTTAGGAAGGTGGAGATTTTCACTGCAGCCTGGATACACGCCCACATGTAGGATGCCAATATCATGTGACCCGGCTATCTCTGAGAACAAGAAAGCATAAAAGACACAACTGAGCATGTGCAGGTTGGCTATTACCTGTGTGTTAGCTGGCTTTCCCCAGATAGACATCGCAGGGAGGGGGAGGATTTACGCATACAGGATAAAACAGCCTTTACACACAATGCAGGGGATTAACCCCTTAAGTTGCACAGTGGGTATAACAAGCATGCTATGCTGCATATACAAACTGATTTTACTGTTGTGGGTTTAGTACCACTTTAATCGCTGCTGTTTTTTTTTTTTTTTGCAAAATAAACCTGAAAATTTAGAAAAAAAAAATGTTTTTCTTCGGGACTGGGCACGTTTTAATTTTTTTTTTTTTTATGTATCACTTTTATTCCTATTACAAGGAATGTTAACATCCGTTGCAATAGAAAAAAAGCATGACAGGACCTCTTATATATGAGATCTGGGGGGTTAAAAAGACTTCACATCTCATATTTACACTAAAATGCAATAAAAAAAAAAATTGGCATTTAAAAAAATGGAAAAAAAAAAGGCCCTTTAAGAGCTATGGGTGGAAGTGACGTTTTGACGTCACTTTCGCCCTGCAATGGTATGGAGATGGGTGGGGGGCCATCTTCCCCTCACTCCTCTCCATGTCAGACCACAAGAAGGATCCGATCGCCTCCGATGCTACCGACGGCTCCGGTAAGAGGCGGAGGGCAGCGGAACACGGCGGGAGGGGGGGGCCCTCTCCCGCCGCCGATAAAAGTGATCTTGCGGTGAATCCACCGCAGAGACCACTTTTATTTTGAAGCGGACCGCCCGCTGAAGAAGAGGGTACCGGGGTTTTGGTAGCTAGCTGCCGCCATAACTACAATAATCCTCTTCAAACAGCCGACGTATAACGGAAGTGGTTAATATATGTAACACTTTATTTTCATTGTGATTGCTTAACTCCAGTAACTCTTAAAATATTTATAACTCCACCCTTTCTTTTACCAAAACCCATGATCAAACTTTATTTCAGCTCCACCTTAGGGATATAGGTCAAAGTGGGGAGAGCAACGAGGGTGGGAGTTTTATTGAAGTGCGTACTTGTAATAAGATACATAGGTGTACAGTTTGGAAAATGTATTGGTACATAAGAATAACAACATGCATATACAATGATGAGGTTCATAAAAGATAAAACATGCATATACTGATACTGATAGCATCAGTTATACTTGATAGAGATATGACAATAAACGAGAATATAGCATGCAAACAAAATGGTATGAATATTACAATTTTCCACAGTACACCCAGCAAAATTTGGTACAAACATTAGGACATAAGGTAATAGCTGCGTGATAAATGGCCTCAAAGAGCCTGAGAGGTAGGTTAAATAACACTAATGGAGCTTGGGTAGAATATGTAAAATTATGTAGAATTATGTAGAAAGCACACGACATTTGGTAATTCTACGCGTTTCGTGGCTGGAGTGCCACTCATCAGGAGCAAGAGCGTGTGAAAATCTAAAAGAGAGTAAAAATTGTAGGGTTGATAACTTAATTAATAAAAAACCCAAAGGGTAAAGCTGCGCTAAAAAAATATAATGAATAATAAAGTGTAAAAGCTGCCAGCACTAAAAGTCTAATACTAAACTCCAATAAATCAAAAATTAAATTTTTTTTTTAAATGCAGCGCTAAAATAATAATATAAAAGTGAACAAAACTCATATACGTGTGAAATATAAATGACAAAAAATGACTAAAAGTGATGACCCCTCAAACATTCGTATAATAAGTTCGATGAGATGTTTGGTGAAAACAAGTCTCACATGGAAACCTAAAGCAGATATCTCAACACATAAAAACTTATGTAAGCACTAGAGATATTCAAAATCAAAAAAATATTAAGAGTGTCAAACACAAAAAGGGAAAATGAATCCAAAATAGATGTGCAAATAAAGTCCCAGTAACAAATAGTGCAAAGGATTCAAAAACTGATCAGTCCATATACAATGTGAATTGAAATCTAAAGGGAATGTGATAAAGGTGAGTCCATCATCCAGAGTAATTCACACCCAAGTGAGATATGAGGCTCCTTACCAGCTAGAAATGACCACCATAACAGTGGTCTCACCAGGCATTTGGGAAATTATCAGGTCACCCACAAACCTATGCCGACATCCACAGTTGAAATCGTGGTACTCAAAAGACAAAAGCAAGATATGCTCCCATAGTGTAATAATGCAAAACAAGTTGTTTATTAAGCTGTAAAAGTTGCACTTACAAAAATATCCATCCGTTAAAAGCATGTAACAAAAGTAAGGATCGCGGCGTCTCCACGAACTTCCGCCCGCTTACTGTGCGTATCCCATCAATCACCAAGGAAATACGTAATGACGTCAGCGTCACAGGCTCCACCCTACGTTTCGTCATGATAGGACATCGTCTGGGGATTGGCCAGAGCTCCCTTCCTACTGTATTGGGGCCCCCCAGGGCGGCAGAAAACAAGATATATGTCACCAGCATACCAAGAAAATATAAGGATCCAAAGCAGTGGGAGAACTATCGGGGTTGCAAAGGTTGTCTTGCCACCGGGCCCTGGTGTTCTGCCACTGTGGGGTTCCCCAGCCTCCTCTTGCTGTCCTGCCCCTGCTATTGACTGCTCTGGTCTGGCAGCTCTTGGAATTTATAGGCTGGTTCTCCTGTCCTAAGGATGGGAGAAATCAGCTCTCCTTCATAGACACTGCCTTTTTGTAAAAAAAAAAAAAAAAAAAGTTTTTTTTCTTATTGGGGGGGGGGGGGGGGGGGAGAGCACATGGTGGGGCACAGCATAATGTTGGGGGGTCAGGGCCCCCTCTGTCGCCCCCTAAGGACACCATTGTTTGCAGAATATCTCAAGCTCTCTCGGATTGGATGGAGAGCATCTGTAAACAGCAATTTTCAAGTCTTGCCACAGATTCTCAATGTGATTTAGGTCTGGACTGTGACTGGGCCATTCTAACACATGAATATGCTTTGATCTAAACCATTCCATTGTAGCTCTGGCTGTATGTTTCGGGTCGTTTTCCTGCTGGAAGGTGAACCTCCCCCCTAGTATCAGGTCTTTTATAGACTCTAATGCCGCATACACACGGTCGGATTTTTCGACAGAAAAAGTGCGATTGGATTGTGTTGTCGGAAATTCCGATCGTGTGTGGGCTCCATCGGACTTTTTCTGTCGGAATTTCCAACACACAAAGTTTGAGAGCAGGCTATAAAATTTTCCAACAACTAAATCCGATCGGTTAAATCCCGTTCGTGTGTACACAAATCCGACGCACAAAGTGCCACGCATGCTCAGAATAAATTAAGAGACGAAAGCTATTGGCTACTGCCCCGTTTATAGTCCCGACGTACGTGTTTTACGTCACCGCATTCAGAATTTTCCGACAACTTTGTGCGACCGTGTGCATGCAAGACAAGTTTGAGCCAACATCCGTTGGAAAAAATCCATGGATTTTATTGTCGGAAAGTCTGAACAATTTCCGACCATGTGTACGGGGCATAACAGGTTTTCTTCTAAGATTGCCCTGTCTAGACATTCACGTTAAGCTAACATTGACCATATAGTAATAGGCACTCATCATGTGCAATTTGTTTTCTTCCAACTTCGTTTAACAAATTCCTTAATTTGGAAACATCCAAATTAAAGGAAAAAACATTTAACAAATTTTTCCAAATATTTGAAAATTTGTAAATTCAAAATTCGAAAACCCGAAAATTTTAAAAATCTGAAATAACATCTATTAAATTATTGGTATTGGAATTTCCTTTCAAATTTGGCGTTAGTGAACATAACGAATACAAATTATCCGAAATAACGAATGCCGTATCTAAACAAATGGAACAGATCTAATTAATAATAATAAATAACAACAATACTAATAAACAATAATAATAATAAAAAAATGTATTATTATTAATTTGTTCCGTTTCATTTCTTTAAATGCAGTATTTGTTATTTCGGATCAATCGTAACTTCGGATAAATTCTACCCTGCACCGCCCGTCTCCCCGCTCTCTGTGACATCATCTACCGCCGCTCTCAGGAGACAAAGCCAGGAGAGCGGCAAGCTATACAAGACAGGAAAACCCCAATGGTGACATTGCAGAGCTTACTAATACCACACCTGTCAAATATTTGTGCCATCTAAAACTTTACCTGCAACAAGGGATACCCAGTTTCAGGAGACTTTACCGTCCAACATTCTGGGTCTTCCAACCCCATGAGAGGCGGAACATGGAGGGGCGGTGCAGTAGGGGGGATTTCCTTGCAGCAAACAAAGTACTTACCACTGCAATCCACAGGTGGCCTGGAGCAGACAAAAAAAAAGAACACGTCAGTGGGGGAGGGGCTGTTTTTTATTCAGCTAGGAAAAGGTGGTCATCGTAAAGGTTAATTCTGCTTAGACCTGGACAATCGGTAGAATTCTTTCGGAGCCCCGGAAGCATTCAATGCACAAGACAAGATAGTCATTGAATGAATGTTTGGCTTTAATGGTAAGACATGCATCTTTATACAAATTATGGACAAAGAATATTGCACAAAAAGAAGGAGGGAGGGAGGGAGGACAGAGTTCATCACATGAGGCATAATTCCTATACAAACATATGTAGTATCTCAGACATAGTCTAAACTATAGCTGACAGGGGATATTATCTAAAAACAAAGCATTTGACACAGTTCCCCATAAACGTTTACTGTACAAAATAAGGTGCGTTGGCATGGACCATAGGGTGAGTACATGGATCGAAAACTGGCTACAAGGGCGAGTTCAGAGGGTGGTGATAAATGGGGAGTACTCAGAATGGTCAGGGGTGTGTAGTGAGGTCCCCCAGGGTTCTGTGCTGGGACCAATCCTATTTAATTTGTTCATAAACGACCTGGAGGATGGGATAAACAGTTCCATCTCTGTATTTGCAGACGATACTAAGCTAAGCAGGGCAATAACTTCTCCGCAGGATGTGGAAACCTTGCAAAAAGACCTGAACAAATGAATGGGGAGGGGCGACTACATGGCAAATGAGGTTCAATGTAGAAAAATGTAAAATAATGCATTTGGGTGGCAAAAATATGAATGCAATCTATAGACTGGGGGGAGAACCTCTGGGGGAATCTAGGATGGAAAAGGACCTGGGGGTCCTAGTAGATGATAGGCTTAGCAATGGCATGCAATGCCAAGCTGCTGCTAACAAAGCAAACAGAATATTGGCATTAAAAAGGGGATCAACTCCAGAGATAAAACGATAATTTTCCCGCTCTACAAGACTCTGGTCCGGCCGCACCTGGAGTATGCTGTCCAGTTCTGGGCACCAGTCCTCAGGAAGGATGTACTGGAAATGGAGCGAGTACAAAGAAGGGCAACAAAGCTAATAAAGGGTCTGGAGTATCTTAGTTATGAGGAAAGGTTGTGAGCACTGAACTTATTCTCTCTGGAGAAGAGACGCTTGAGAGGGGATATGATTTCAATATACAAATACCATACTGGTGACCCCACAATAGGGAGAAAACCTTTTAGCAAAAGAGAGTTTAACAAGACTCGTGGCCACTCATTAAAATTAGAAGAATAGAGGTTTAATCATAAACTGTGTAGAGGGTTCTTTACTGTAAGAGCGGCAAGGATGTGGAATACCCTTCCACAAGCGGTGGTCTCAGTGGGGGGCATCGATAGTTTCAAGAAACTGTTAGATAAGCACCTGAATGACCACAACATACAGGGATATACAATGTAATACTGACATATAATCACACACATAGGTTGGACTTGATGGACTTGTGTCTTTTTTTCAACCTCACCTACTATGTAACTATGTAACATCATTTAACTAAGTAATGCTGATGTTCTGACTTTGTCTGAAGACATCATTTCAAATCCAGTTTTTACCAGACCTTATCTATACTGTGGTCATCCTGAAAAACAAGACCCTAAAATAAGAGATGATTCCTCTGTCAGCTATATTCAAGTTTCAGTCATGCTAACTCTTTCTCCTCCTTCAGTCATGTGGGCGCCAGATGAGGAGTTAACCCATTGTGTGCTGACGTGAGGTATGGCCAGGAAAAGGTGTTTGGGACTTTATATGAGGCCAAGACATAAGACGTACCTCCATCACTAATTGCTATTAACATGGGGAAAAAGTTTGGTCCTAAACCTTTTCCCCATGCTAATAGCAATTAGGGATTGAGGTACTTGACGTCTTCTGTCTTGGCCTCATATAAAGTCCCAAACTCCTTTTCTTTTATTAATTAACTCGGGATGGAAGCATGGGTTTCCGATCATTCTTATTTACTATATTTTTGGTATTGTCCACTAAAAGTATCAATATAGTTAATAATATTTCTCTTGCAGATCTTCTTATTGGGTCTCTACCAAGGACAGGTTTAGCGCAATGGTAATGTCTGACATTACTTGCCTGGCACTTGAGATATATGTTTGCTATCAGGACTCTTTGGGTTTGAGTGTGGGCGTGTTTTTGGGTTTGTTACCGGCTGGGGACCCCAGTCCCAGGAGCTGCAATGCGCACTGGGAGCCCTTCCCTTCCCTCCTTGCCCCTTGTGACGTGGGGGTTCGGGTGGACGTCCCAATGCGCATTGACGCCAAGCCTCCAGTGCTGGACGTGTGAAGTCCGGATCTGACGTTATCATGCCGGCGCTAAGTCCATAACGTCCAGGCGTCCTACAGGAGGGAATTGGCGCCAACTGCCGAGCAGCGTTATCTGCCAAGGTGGCGGCACCTTCCTTCTCACTAGCCACCTGTGTGACATTGGTGGTCACCCTTTGTTGTTTTTGAAGTATATATACTCCATTTTGATCGGACACTCCCTGTTGGGCGTTATGTCAGTGGTTAGTCATGGGAATATATGGGTTTTTCAGGTACTACTATGGCAGTTTTTCTGTCTTTGTCCTCTCTTCACATTATTTTATAGTCTTTTCTTCACTTTCCCCAAACTGGGATACACTCATAGGCGTGCGCACGGGGTGTGCCGGGTGTGCTGGACACACCCTAATGTGTGTCCTGAGATCTGCTGTAAAATGCTGAAAGAGAATGTATAGAGCGCTGCCTGTGAGACGGCTTAAGATTGAGCAGTCAATGAGGCTTGTAAGAGCCGCTCAGTGCATGAAGCTGTCATGTAATGTAACTGCGATCTGTCAAAACTTAGCGGTAATGTCGGGGGTGGGCGGGACCAAACAGCTATCAAACACAAGCCGGCGAGATAGGGGCTAGGCAGGCCGCTCCATGTAGGTGGCTCCGCCTCCTTTTTGAAGCAGCCCTATCATTGGCTGGTGTTTGATAGCTGATAGAAAGGGGGTGGAGCCACATACACGGAGTGGCCCGCCCAGCCCCTATCCCATTGGCTTGTGTTTGATAGCTGTTTGGTCCCGCCCACCCCCGACATCACCACAGAGTTTTGACAGCTCCTCTCACTCTGCAAGCATTTACATTACATGACAGTTTCATGCACTGAGCGGCTATTACAAGACTCGCTGACTGCTCAGTGTGAAACTCCCCCTCACCTAGATCAGTGCCTATTGGCAAGACCATTTTTAAGGCAGGGCAAAAGGAGCAGCTGCCCTGGGCCCCATCATTGTTATGGGGCCCAAAGCAGCTGCCTCATACTTGCCAACTATCCCCGTGTAAATTCCCTTATCTCTTGAAGTTTTAGTCCCGTGCTGTGTCCCGATATCTCAGTGTAAAGTTCTGTTGCTGCTGCCCAGCTCTGCTCTATTGCCATGTACAGATAAGTCACCTGCAGACCCTGTGTTTACATGTAAATAACCTGAATTGATATGTAAATAGTGGCAACATTAATATGTAAATAGTCGTGGACCTTGGCATTGATATGTAAATAGAAGTGGTATTCATATGTATATCATGTCCCCCTGAGGACATATCTACCATCACTTCTGCTGAATGCTGCCCACTGGGGAGGTAAAGGGGCCAGGCTTGAAAGTCCTGCCCACAACTATAGTCATTAAGCCCGACATCAGCCTGTTCTGCAAAGGTAAGCAAATTGGAGGTAGAGCCCTTCTTCAAAATAACGTGGGGCCACAGCACCCTGAATTTTGGTGCATGTGAATACGCACGTCTCAGCCAATGTGTGAGGGTGTCAATAACAACTAATTGCACTTCTGTGTATCTGCTAAAGAGAAGCACATTTCTGTGGTTTCAGGAAAGCGATTTTGCATGTATTCCCAATACACACAAATGTGAACGCAGGCTAACTGTCTCCGTTACATTGGTTGTCAGTGTAAATCTTCTCATTACATTGGGTCTTGGTGTACCATCCTTTTATTCACACTAGTGGCCAGTGTGAATGTTTCCCTTACATTGGTCGTCGGTGTAAATCCCTTTTTACATTGGTGGTTACTGTGAATTCTCCTATTACATTGGTGGTCAGTGTAAATCCCCATTACATTGGTGGCCAGTGTAGAAACTCCTCAATATATTGGTAATCATTAAAAAAATCCAAACTTGCATTTCTGGTCAGTTTCGAATCCTGCCTTACATTGGTGGTCCATGTAGAAGCCACCTTTAAATTGGCGGTGAGTGTAAATCCCCCTTACATTGGTGGCCAGTGTAGAAACCCCCTTTATTGGCTGTTGATGTAAAATCCCCCATTGCATTGGCTGTCAGTGTAATTTCTTAATAACATTGGTGATCAGTGTACATTTCCCTTTACATTGGTGGTAAGTGCAGAACTGCCCTTACACTGGTGGCCAGTGTAAATCCCCCTTTACATTGGTGGTCAGTGTAAATCCCCCCTAACATTGTTGGTTGGTGTAGAAGTGTCACCTTACATTGGTTGTCAGTGTAAATTCCCCCTTACATGGAGGTCATTGTATATTCCCCCTGGTGGTTGGTGTAAATGCTCTCATTACATTGGTGTGAATGTAGAAATCCCTCTTTTCTATTGGTGGGTGGTGTAAAATCCCCTGTTACTTGGCGGTCAGGGTAAATTCCCCCTCACATTGATGGTCATTGGAGATGATGTGCTGTAACCTTTAGCAACCAATCAGTGAGCAGTAATGGTGTGCAATAACCTCTTGCAACCAGTCATTGAGCGGTAACCTCTTGCAACCAATCTTCTTGTGTGGGGAGACTTGTCTTGTCTCCGCCCCCTCCTGTAGTTTTCTTCAGTGGGTTGGAACCTGCCATGCCCCTCCCACAGCTCTGCTCTCTCTCTCTCTTTGTGCATGGTCATTGGCCTTGTCCTCACCCCCTCCTGTGGTTCCCTGCAGTGGGTGGAGCCTGCTGGGCCCCTCCCACAGCGCTGCTCTCTCTCTCTCCTTGTACAGGGTGACTGGTCTTGTCTCCGCTCCCTCATGTGGTTCCCTGCAGTGGGTGGAGCCTGCTGGGCCCCTCCCACAGCCCTTGCCTTGTCTCCGCCCCCTCCTGTAGTTTTCTTCAGTGGGTTGGAACCTGCTGGGCTCCTCCCACAGCGTTGCGCTCTTCTCCTTGTACAGGGTGACTGGTCTTGTCTCCGCCCCCTCATGTGGTTCCCTGCAGTGGGTGGAGCCTGCTGGGCCTCTCCCACAGCCCCGCTCTCTGCACAGGCTATGTACAGAAAAGTGATGATGTCACTGCTACTTTTACAAGATAATATCTGGGTTTGTAAAGGTATTTGGTGAACACAAAGTGGTTTTATATCCTTTTTTGGCTACTGAAGAATATATTTGGATGAAAGTTTTTGTGCCCGGAGTTCACCTTTAACAATGTTGCCCTCTTGGCTCCCAAACAAAAAGATTTGTTTCCAATGAAAAGCCTGGGAAGATCTGTTCCCCCCTCCCCCCCTTTCCAGTGATTTAATATTCAGGTCTGCCGCTGCTGTAAAGGACCAAACTCACCGATTAATCTGTAAAAGCGATTGGCTGGATGGAGCCCGGGGAGAAGAGTCACATCTGCTGTACGGAGATCCGGGGGGCCCTCGGGCTCCGCCATCGCGGCACGCGCGTTTCCGTGTGTCAGGCATTGCCACCGATTGTAATTAAAATATAGAACACGAAAGAAGGAAGCTGTCTGGGTGATTGATGGGCAGGAGCCGCTAATAGATGGCGCGGCGCGATCGTCAGCTACAAATGTCATATTAGGAATATTCACACCGAGAATAGAAACATTTAAAAATCTAATTATTTCCCGCGATGGCCGGGGGAAACAATAACCGCCTGCGTGTGATTTATCCCTCGGGAGAGGCGGATAATCGGCACCTGGAGTCAGGATGTCATTATATAATCCCACAGCTTGATTCTTCATCGAGGATCGCAGTGATGTGACTGTCGCTGTGGGTGGAAATAATAAATCTACGGACTGAAGCGTCACACCGTCGTAGCCGGATACAACTTGTGGTTGTGTGATTAGTATCGGCCAACGACCAGATACATCGCCCTCACTGACTGCATGCAGGACGGAGAACTCCTGGAGGATACAACCGACATTACAAAAAGAAGGTAACAGGAATACCAGCAACGATTCCAACATTTGCCCACTAGGTGGCGATGCAGCGTAACTACGTAAGTATGTGGAGCAGCAGAGTCAGCCCACCCCATTCCTCAAGTACCCCAACGGGTCATGTTTTGGGAATTTCCCTTAGATGAGACGTTATAAACACCAAGCTGTTGACATTTGTTTAAAGCCAAACTCCAGGAAAAAAAAAATTAAAAATCACCCTTACAACCAACCCCCCCCCCCCCCCCCAAGGATCTCTAATCTACGGCACATGGGTCACAAATGGCCCTCTACAAGATTTTATCCACATGCCAACCGCAATTTATATACATACGTTGCAGTGGCGGCTGGTGGAATTTTTTTTTGGGGGGTGGGCAGCAAACAGTATGCCTCCCCCCCCCGGGTTGGTCAGTTGGTAGCACTTACTCCATCACCGGCGGCTACCCCTGCTCGGCGGCCTGCCGTTCTCATGCTGTTCTCCTGCGGCCTATCGTTCTCCGGGTCATCGCCGTGGCCTCCATTTCCTCCCTCCTCCTCCTCGGCAGGCCAATCGGGAGTCTTCTCTTTTCGGCCAATCGGAGAACGGGTCTCACACCCACTTCTGATGGGGTGGATTGAGGATCAGTGTTTCAACAGCGAAAATATTCATTCACTGGATGGGATCGAGGCGCATTCTTTGCCTCCTGAACCTACCCGATTTTCGAAGCCTATTAAAGCCTCTGGTTCTAATCAGGTGCTTAAAAAAAAACAAAAAACCCCAGCCGCTGTAATTCATGCAACCGGTGCCCTGAAAGGGGCCAGACACATGAATAGGGGGTGGCCGCGGCGGCCGTGAATAGATTCATGCTATACATGAACCTATTCATTTTTCATATAGGGGGGTGAAGTGGAGAGAGGGGGCCGCGGGCCCGGGCACCCTTAATGGATGGGCCGCCACTGATACGTTGCGGTTTGCAAGCGGTTCACTGGGATTATGGCTGAAGATTATCATCCATAACCTCGGTATCGTTTTTTGCAGCCGGCAGCTGGCTTTTGTCTGGCTTACCATTTTTCACCAATAGATACTCTTTGATCGCCCCTATGGTCTTGGAGGACCGGAGCGACGCCATGACGTCACTTCTGGTCCAGGCTGGAAGTTAACAGTTTTAGTTAAGCAAAAGGTCAAATTTTCCTTTTTTGATCCTTTTAAAGGTAGAGGAGAGATCTGGGGTCTTATACACCCCAGATCTCTCCATAAAGAGGACCTGTCATCTCTTATTTCTATTACATGAGATCCCCATAAAGAGGACCTGTCATCTCTTATTTCTATTACATGAGATCTCCATAAAGAGGACCTGTCATCTCTTATTTCTATTACATGAGATCTCCATAAAGAGGACCTGTCATCTCCTATTTCTATTACATGAGATCTCTATAAAGAGGACCTGTCATCTCTTATTTCTATTACATGAGATCTCTATAAAGAGGACCTGTCATCTCTTATTTCTATTACATGAGATCTCCATAAAGAGGACCTGTCATCTCTTATTTCTATTACATGAGATCTCCCCATAAAGAGGACCTGTCATCTCTTATTTCTATTACATGAGATCTCCATAAAGAGGACCTGTCATCTCTTATTTCTATTACATGAGATCTCCATAAAGAGGACCTGTCATCTCTTATTTCTATTGCATGAGATCTCTATAAAGAGGACCTGTCATCTCTTATTTCTATTACATGAGATCTCTATAAAGAGGACCTGTCATCTCTTATTTCTATTACATGAGATCTCTCCATAAAGAGGACCTGTCATCTCTTATTTCTATTACATGAGATCTCCATAAAGAGGACCTGTCATCTCTTATTTCTATTACATGAGATCTCCATAAAGAGGACCTATCATCCTTATTTCTATTACATGAGATCTCTCCATAAAGAGGACCTGTCATCTCTTATTTCTATTACATGAGATCTCTCCATAAAGAGGACCTGTCATCTCTTATTTCTATTACATGAGATCTCCATAAAGAGGACCTGTCATCTCTTATTTCTATTATATGAGGTCTCCCCATAAAGAGGACCTGTCATCTCTTATTTCTATTACATGAGATCTCTATAAAGAGGACCTGTCATCTCTTATTTCTATTACATGAGATCTCCATAAAGAGGACCTGTCATCTCTTATTTCTATTACATGAGATCTCCCCATAAAGAGGACCTGTCATCTCTTATTTCTATTACATGAGATCTCCATAAAGAGGACCTGTCATCTCTTATTTCTATTACATGAGATCTCTCCATAAAGAGGACCTGTCATCTCTTATTTCTATTACATGAGATCTCTCCATAAAGAGGACCCGTCATCTCTTATTTCTATTACATGAGATCTCTCCATAAAGAGGACCCGTCATCTCGTAATTCTATTACAAAGGATATTTACATTCCTTGTAATAGGAATAAAAGTGATATAAAAAAAATAAAAAAAATAAAGGGACAGTGTAAAAATTAAATAAATCTAAAAATAAAAAAAAATAAAGCGCCCCCATTCCCCCCCCCCCCTCGTGCTCGCACAATCGAACGCATACGCAAGTCGCACATGCATATGTAAACAGTGTTTACACCACATATGTGGTGCGTTACAGCGAGAGCAATAATTATAGCTCTAGACCTCCTTTGTAACTCTAAACAATGTAAAAAATTTGAAAGCTTTGCCTATGGAGATTTTTAAGTACCATAGTTTGTCGCCATTCCACAAGCGTGCGCAATTTTAAACCGTGACATGTTGGGTGTCTATTTTCTCGACGTAACATCATTTTTTTTATGTTACCAAAAATTGGGTTAAATATTGTTGTTTTTTTTTAATTAAAATTCATTCAACTGTATTTTTTCCCAAATAAATGCATTTGGAAAACCTCTGCGCAAAAAACGTGTGACATGAAAAATTGCGACTATCGTCATTTTATTCTCTAGGGTCTTAGATAAAAACACATCTAGAAAAAAAACAAAAAACAGATTTTTACTTATAAACAAAAAGTGCCAGAAAAGGCCTGGTCTTCAAGTGGATATGGAGCAGCAGAGTTTCCCAACCCCCGTTCCTCAAGTACCCCCAACAGGTCATGTTTTCTCTATTTCCCTTCAGATAAAATTGCTGTCATAAACACCACACCAGTGACATTCATTTAAAGCCAAGCTCCAGGGAAATAAAAAAAATACACCTTTTGCAATCCCCCCCCCCCTTCCCTCTCCACACTGCAGGGCAAGGGTCATCAATCTATGGTAAACGGGTCATATCAAGCCCCCTACAAGATTTTATTAAGCCAAATGTAGATGGGGTGCTGCGCGGTGGCAATAAAACACACACACAGTTCAAGTGCGGTGTAAAGAGCGTGTATTGAAGTAATGCAGAGTCAGAAACCATGAAATCAGGCAGAGACAGAAGTACAGTTAAATCACACTTGTTTAATAATAAAAGTAAAAAGAACAAACGTAGTCAAAACATAGCCAGAGTTCAGGAACCGGAACGGATAGTCAGCCAAGCTAGAAGTCAGGGATCAATGTAGTGGAACAGCAAGCAAGATCTGGAGCCAGAAGGGATGTCAGCAAAGCAAGTCTTGAACAGGATCGCAGGAGATAGTTTCTGTGATGTTGACCAAGGCGAAAGCAGAACTCCTCTGGGCTGGACGGTTTAAGTAGGCAGGACTGACGAGCAGGATATCATCAACAGCTGAGTAACTGTGGAGAGATAGGATCTGGCAATTAGCCGACAGCTCAGCGGCCAGCTCAGAGAAGGAAGGGCTGAGCCCAGCCCTGACAGCAAAGGCAGTTAACAATAAAACCTGGCGGGAAGGCAGCCCAACCGCGAACACTCACGGGTCCCAACAGCTTGTAGAGAAGCAGGTTTTAGCCAAACTGACAACGCCTGTTAGGAGGGGCAGAATGCGGTCTGGTCATCTTGTGCCCAAGCAAGAAGATGTCCAGAGAAGTTGCGAATCCTACACTTTCCCTCCTCATCTGGAACCTTTCACTGTCGCTAATTTCTGTCCTTTAATGGATGGGGTACCCGTCCCTACTCCACCCACTCATAAATGCGCACCAAGCCTGGAAGCCAGGGGCTTAAATAGGCTCTGCCTGACCCGAGATGGCTGCTAGAGCCACATGGGGCAGCAGCATCCAATCAAATAGCTTTCCCCGTAACTCAGGAAACCATAGAACCATGTTCCTCTTGAATTCCTCTCCAGCTGCAATACCACTGCAGACAAGCGCCGCCTACAGAGGAGAAAGTAGACTGCACCTGCCTACAAGCAACTAGGGTTAGTGGGGTATCTTTTAGGTAACCCCCCCCCCTTTGCCGCAGCCTCCAGCTCCACCCCACTCCCTGCCCGCTGTCATCATCCCTATCATTGGTTATTCCTACCACCAACATCCCTGTAACCAATTAGGTACTTGCCCCAGCATTTACAGGAGGACAGAAGTTCCTCTGTTCAGACATGCAGTAAGCCTTAGAGCAGGGGTCTCCTCGTAAAGGGCCAGTTTGCTGTCCTTCAGAATTTAGGGGGGCCAGACTGTGGAAATTGGGAGTAGAAAAGGCCCTGATGTCAGTGGGAAAAAACAATATCCCATCGTTTGTTTTAGTGGGAGTAATGGTAACCCCATTATTGGTGTCAGCGGGAGGAATTGTGCCCCTTTATTGATGTCATTGGGCCCCATTGCTGGTGTCATTGAGAGAAATTGTGCCCCATCGTTGCTGTCATTCGAAGGATTTGTACCCCATCATTTGTGTCATTGGGGGGAATTGTGCCCCATTGTTGGTGTAATTGGGAGGAATTGTACCCCTTCATTAGTGTCAGGGGGGAATTATGCTCCATTGTTGGTATCAGTGGATGAAATAGTGCCCCAAGGGCCAGATAAAAGCAAGCAAAGGGCCACATCTGGCCCCTTGGCGGCAGTTTGGAGACCGTTGCTTTGGAGTGATAAAGGAGACTCTGATGGGGACCATGGTGTAAGGGGGGATTTTACTAGAATCCCTGATTTAAGGGGGACTGTGATGTAAGCATGGGCTTCTAAGGCGGACCCTGGTTTAAGGGGGACTCCTATGTAAGGGGGGACTTTGATGGGAACCCTGATGTAAGTTGGGATGCTTATGGGGACTCTGATGTAAAGAGGGACTCTGATCTTAGGAAGATGTAATGGGAACTCTGGTGGGGAACCTGATGTAAGGAGGAACTTATTCATTTATAAGACTCATTTCTTTCAGTATGCAAATATTTGTAAAATATACGATGTGGACTTCCTCCACCAGTCCCCTGAAATCTCTTCTATTCAGCACTCCAGTTGGCGGTTGCACTATGACGTCATCAAGTACAACGCAGGACCAATAGTCCTACATTGTACATGGAGATGGCTGGGGCTTGTCCACAACCCACAGCATCAGAGAGAAAAAGAGAACTCTGTAGCCTGCCAGAGGTTTACAGCCTATTGTGTTACCTCCTACTTTTTTACAAACATTTAACTCTTGCAGAGAGGGGGGGGTGCACTTGTTCTTTTTTCGTTTTGCAAAGTCCGGGGTTTAGATTTAGTACGGATCTGTTCAAAAAAAACGAATGTGATCATTTAAATAGTAGATAAAATGTTTAAATCATTATAACAGAAAACATTGTGATCTCTGTGAGATCTAAGCCCTGTTGGGTGAAATGCGTCAGCAGGGAACAAAATATTACAGCGCACACATGCAAAAAAGACATTTACCTCCTGCAAGGCTTATTTAAAACACCTGAACATTTTCAAAAAGCATTATCAAAACATATGGGGATTTGGTCACACCATATTGCTATATGGGGCTTAAGCCCACTTAGTGCGACAAAGTACCCCATGATTAGTGGGTCCTACACTATCCATAGATTGGGGGATCCTGCTTCTCTGAACCAAATTGAGACCTCAAGATTCAGATCCCCAAATCCAAAATCCCAAAGCCCCATGGTGTCAGTGGGAGATATTGTGCCCTGTCATTGGTGTCATTGGGAGATATTGTGCCCCATCATTGGTGTCATTGGGAGGAATAGTGCCCCAGCATTGGTGTCATTGGGAGATATTGTGCCCCATCATTGGTGTCATTGGGAGGAATAGTGCCCCAGCATTGGTGTCATTGGGAGATATTGTGCCCCATCATTGGTATCAGTGAGAGGAATTGTGCCCTGTCATTGGTGTCATTGGGAGATATTGTGCCCCATCATTGGTGTCATTGGGAGGAATTGTGCCCCATCATTGGTGTCATTGGGCCCCATTGTTGGTGTTATTTGGAGGAAATGTGCCCCTTCATTGGTGTCAATGGGGGAGAATTATGCCTCATTGTGGGTGTCAGTGGATGAAATAATGCTCCAAGGGCCATATAAAAGTAAGCAAAGGGTTCATAGTTTGGAGACCATTGCTCTGTGGAATATGTTTGCACTATAGTGACGTCATCACGTGCTGCGATCTCCTATTCCTGCACTAAGTAAGGAGCATGCATGGCTCCATTGGTCCCTGACATGTGGCAGCGTGGCTTCAGGTCGGAAATGAATGCGCCATGTCATCCAAACATAGGTCTCAACTGTATTAAAGCAGACCTTCACCCTCATGGACATGTTTACTGAATTCTACTGCTCCCCCTCTTCAGGAAATCACAATTATTTTTGTTGGGGAGGACAGTTTTTCTGGAAGTGCACATACCACCCTTCTACTTTTCTCGAATGACGAGAATGAAAGAAAGAATGACCCCTACATGAAGCCTCCTGTGAAACCCACATCATGCATCCCAGGTGCCTTCACTTACTACGCCAAATACCTTGCACATAATAGATGGAGCATGACCAGGGATGACCCAGATGAAATATTCTGATGATGTCAGCCCGGTGTGTGGCTGCTTTTGGAGGATTACCGCAGGACAACACTGGGCTTGGGGGGGGGGCAAAGTTCCTCTTTAAGTCAGCAAGAAAAAAAGGGAAAAAAGGAAGAAATCCAAGCAGAGTCAAAGAGATCGAGTGGGTCTTGTAGGTTCACCCATCCTGACCAAAGCTGATCAAGTGTTTTTGGGGCAATCTCTTGATTCATATGTAGGTTTATACATTGGGAGATTTTGGTTGATAAGCCCTTTCTATTCATATATCATGGGAGTCATTTTCTTATCCTGGGAGTCATTTACTTATGTATAAACCTACATATGAATCAAGAGATTGCCCCAAAAAAACTTGATCAGCTTTGGTCAGGATGGGTGAACCTACAAGACCCACTCGATCTCTTTGACTCTTCTTGGATTTCTTCCTTGTATTGGCATCAGCTTTTGTTATAGAAGTGCAATAGCTTAAGTAAAGACTTTATTGAGGAAGTAATATTTATCTCTTCACACTGCCCCAGGATACACCCTAGTGGGGTACAGATAGTAGGAATGCTACATTTTTTCCCCAGTGTATTTAGTGATCTGGGACCAGAAGGTCCTGATTGTGAGGCAACATTTTTTACCAGTAAATACCTTATTTTATAGAGGTCTATACATCAGACCAATGTTGTGCTTGCCCCTTTCAGCCACTCGGGAGGATTGTTCCCCCCCCCCCCCACTGCAGGGTGTTGCTCTCCTTGGACTTAATGGAAAGCACAGGAGAGGGGAGCCGAAAAAGGAGTATAGTAGTAATAGTAAATAGTAATATAGTTGGCTGCTACTGCAACCTAGGATACTGACTGTCGAAGCCAGGGCTATGCCCACCCCAGAAGCAGGGCATGACTGGACTGTGATTGGCTGCTGAGGCCAGAAAAAGTTAACCACAGTTCCAGTTTGGTGAGAGGCAACATACTAGACCAGTGTTTCTCATCTCCAGTCCTCAAGGCGCCCCAGCAGGCCATGTTTTCAGGATTTCCCTCAGATGAAACAGCTGTGGTAAATACTAAGGCAGTGAAACTGATCGAATCACGTGCAAAATAATGGAAGCCCTGAAAACATGACCTGTTGGGGCACCTTGAGGACTGGAGTTGAGAAACACTGTACTAAACCATAATAACCATTATAGTATGTTAATGGTACCACTTGGTGCTATAAACAGGGAGCTCCACCAAAAGGGGATTGTGCTTTTTTTTAACAGGGCCTGCCTGCCTGCATCTAGCAGTATCTCTTCTTGCTGAGCCATCTGAAAAGCTGGAGAGCCCCCTGGACAATTCCTTGAACAATCTTGCCTTGAACCTTGTTTCCGGTGAACATTTAACTCCTTTGCTCCTCCCATGAACTTCCTGTTTGCCAGATTATTGTGCTCCTCTCTAGCCAATATCTACTTTTTGTCACTCCTTCTGCCATTTGTATTTTCATTACCGCCCTTTGGCTTGTTCTTCGACTACACTTCTGCTTGATCCCAACCTGCAACCACTTTTTTTTTACCAACCTTTGGCTTGTTTACTGACTACCCTTCTCCTTTATCCCAACCTGCTATATCTGATACAGGACCCTGGCTTCCTCACCTCCTGGTGTGGAGATCATGAGGACCGTGGCCTGGTACTAACACGCAGCAACAATCACCTCCACCATCAGGAGCTCTGGTGAATACCAGTTAGTGCTTAGACCTCCCACCTCAAGTGAGACCACATCATCCACAAGTGTGACATGCTTAAAAACTTATCCTGCTGGTCGGTGGGAGCCTCTCTACTGCTATAGCTACTGCTCTCCAAGCCTGAACCCTGACAAGGGCATTTTCCTTAGGCAGGGGATTACAAATCTCTCATTTCGGGAGAGAGTGATCCCCCCTCAAGTCAACAGGGACCTCAACACCGACAGGACTGTAGCTAGTTTCACCCTGGCCAATAGTCTAGGTAGAGTTTGGTATTTCCAGATAGAGCGAAGTCTGCTTTTCATTTGTATGGCTGTCTCTACTTGTTCATAATGGTATACTATTTTGTGCTCTGGTTCCTTGCACTGTTTGTCTAACCCAATTTGCCTTTCAGGGCTTTTCCTGTTTTAAAGAAAGCCCATTGCAACTTGTTACAGGTGTGTTGGTGTCACTCGGGTCAAGGAACAGCTCCTGCCATCACTGAAGCAGAGCAGGATAACCGATACATCCACCAACTCCTTTTGGGGTTGAGCTCTACATCAAAATGAAGAACAACTGTGAAGGAGCAAGGGACAGTGTGTAGGCAGGTTGCCTACTGTGAACTAGTTAGCATTGCTGCCCGAGCCAGAGGGAAGGGGTTAATGTATTTTGCCATCATTGCAGATCTATATTCTCAGGCTTTTTTGGGTCTCACCCACTGCAGATGTGTCTATATAGAAAGGACAGGGGTCCAGACCTAAGGGGAGAGGGAATTTTGTCCGAGCCTTCAGTTCCAGTTGCTGCTGGAGAAGAAGACGCCGACTAGTTGAGACATTATTATTATGGACACTGTCTTTCTGGACTTCGGAGATCGATGGACTTTGCCCATAAGGACTCTACCTGTGCAGGTATGCTGGGGCAGCCACATCTAGAGTCAGGTTTAGTTAGGGAAAGGACTTTTTGCTCTGTTGTAACTGTCATGCAAAGTTTATAGTAAAAGTTGTTTCTACTGCTTTGAGCCTGGTCTGAAGTTATTCAAAGGGGTGCCTGTTGGGTTCTGGCGTATGCCAAAGACCTTGGGTCTGTCTAAGCACTATGGGGTATAAGTAACAAAACTACAAAGGGTTGACTCGGCAAGACATGGAGAGGAAATAGTTGCCATGGGCAACCAAAGGAAAAACACGCTACAAGCAACTAGTCAATTCGCGCGTACCTGGTTCGGTGACAGGTCCTCTAGTAACGAAGGGGGTCAGTGCTCTAAATCCCCCCTAGCAGTTCGTCTCCCATGGTAACACATAGCATACTAGATATACAAGGCCTGATCATGAGGTACGATAGAGAACGTAGACGCATGAGGTCCCTGCTATGTGCTCGGCTGGACCCCATTCTGTGACTGGGAGTGAGGTAACAGAGGGCACTGGACTGGTGGAGTGGGCACATCTCTACTAATGTAAAACATACAAGCATAGTGTGTAGCAACATGGGACAAATCACCTATCCGAGTTACTTCTTAGACATGTGCAGAAAGAAAAAATGTGGTTTGTTTCGATTAGTTATTTACATAAATTAGTTTAGTTAAATTCGTTTAACCCGTTTAATTCTTTTCGGAATTCGTTTTGTTTATTCGTATTCTAAGCGATTCGAATTTTCGGAATTTGAATCGATTCAAATAGTTTTCGAAATTAATTTTCGAATTCAAATAGTTTTCTAATTCGAAAAGTTTTCCAATTTCCAAAGAGAATATATTAGAATAGAAAATAAAGGAATAGAATAGAAAAAAATATAATAAAAAAGAATATAACAGAAAATAAAAGAATAGAAAAGAATAGAGTAAAACAGAACAAAATAGAATAGAAAATAAAAAAATACAATTGAATAGAATGGACTAGAAACTAATAGAATAAAAAAGAATAGAATACAATAGAAAGAATATAACCATCTTCCTATTCTAATCTTTTCTATTCTATCATTTTATTTTCTATTCTATTCTGTTGTTTTTCTATACTATTCTGTTATTTTCTATTCTATTCTATCCTATTCTTTTCTATTCAAATTGATTCTATTTGAATTTTGGGAAATGGATATATTCTTTATATTCTATTCTACTCTATTGTGTTTTTAATTCTATTCTATTATAGTCTACTCTAATATATTCTTTTTTTTCTATTCTTTTAATTTCTATTTTGTTCTGTTTTACTCTATTCTATTCTATTCTATTCTATTCTATTCTTTTATTTAATGTTATATTCTTTTCTATTCTATTCCTCTATTTTCTATTCTATTTTATTTTCTTTTGGATATTAGAAAACTTTTCGAATTTGAAAACTATTTGGATTTGAAAACTTTTCGAATTTGAAAACTTTTCGAATTTGAAAACTTTTCGAATTTGAAAACTTTTTGATTTGAAATTTATTCGATCCGATTTGAATTAGAATTCCATCAATTGGGTTTTTTTGTTATTTCAGATTAGTTTCAATTCGGTACTAATGTAATTCGGAAATTTGAATACATCCAAATTTCCCGAAAAACGAAAATCTGTCTAAATTTCAATTCGGAACAAAACGAACTGCACATGTCTAGCACTTCTACACTACACACAGTGAGGCTCATATCTACGTCTTTATTATTTCATTTCTCACATGACTGCTGGTCCCCGTCTGGTCCTGGACATTGAAGAGCGCGCTCCGCCTAAAGTAAAGGCCCCCATGTGTATGGGCGCATTAGATCACAAGAGGGATTCGGCTCTAAAAGACACGGGGGGGGGGGGCTTGTCTACACCGCTTTCTCTGGTGGCCTCTGTTTCTTCTGGCCCTCATTGTTCTCGGCTCCTTTCATATCCAGTATGTAGGACTTACTATGCTATCAGTTTGTTTTTTTTTACTCACTTTTATGGAAGTGTGGGGGGGGAAATATTTAACAATCTGTGTTGCAATCTTGGCTGGGGTATCTGAACCTTGACCAAACTGTGGACCAAACAGTAAAAAAAAATATGAAAGTTTGTTTTCTTCTCAATCACACAATAAAATCTCTTCACTCCGATCCTGAGAAAATATAACAGACACAACATTTTATTCCCAACAAATTCTTCCACATCCCCCCCCCCAAAAAATCATTAATATGATTGAGAAGGGTCATATAAAAGTCAACAGGTGACCTCCCCATAGTGGGGAGCCATAAACCTTCTCTGGAAGTAGAGGACGTACATGGCTGAGCAGAATTACTGAGAAATAGAAGCTAATTATTTACACAGAACATTAACCCAAAGAGATATTAATTCCACGCTTAATCTATCACTGATCAAAGGCCCATAAAACCAGCTAGGGTGTAATTAAAAGATCGTAGCTATGTAATAACTGTAAATATAAACCTAAAGTAAATCCCAAAAATAAAACCAATGAATAATCGTAAAAGAAAACAATGATGAGGAAACACGCGCAGGCATTAGTATGAAAAACTTTCCATTAAGATTGTTTGAAAATTATTATCGTTTTTCCTGCTGCCGATCGTACAGAATCCTTTATTTCACCCTCGGGGAGAACCGGAGAATTGGTATGACCTGTAATTATTATTGCTATTATTATAATACGGGATTTATATAGTGCCATCAGATTGCTCAGCACTTTTAAATGATGTAAAGAGAGACAGTACAGTTACAATAAAATTCAAGACAAGAGAGTTGGAGGGGGGGGGGGGGCCTGCTCACGAGAGCTTACAATCTAAAAGGGAAAGTCACGTGATAGAGCAGTGTGGGGATTGAGATGATGGAGAAAGTAAAAAGCAGTTGTTAGATAGAGATGGGAAAGGCTTCGCTGAAAAAGATGAGATTTCGAGGACCACCTAAAAGGTGGACAGAGTAGGAGACTGCCGGAAAGATTTGGGCAGGGAGTTCTAGAAGATGGGAGGGTCTCTGGAGAAGTCCAGGAGGTGAGCCTGGGAGGTGGCGAAGAGGGATCTAGAGATCATGAGGTCTTGGGAGGAACAGAGAGGACTGTTTGGGGTAATAGTTTTACATAGTTACATAGTCGGTAAGGTTGAATAAAGGCAACAGTCTATCCATTTCAACCTGTGATGTAGGTGGGGTACAGTTGTGGATGGCTTTGTATGCTGTTTTTAGTCATTTAAATTGTATTAATTGGGTGAGCAGAAGCTCGTGATTGGCAGAGAGGGATGGAGGACACTGAATGGAAGCCAGTGGAGTAATTGGCAGAGAGAGATGTAGAAAACAGAATGGAAACCAGAGAGGGATCTGCAGACAGTAGTGGAGGACACTGAATGGAAGCCAGTGGAGGGATTGGCATAGAGGGGTGGGGGACACTGAACGGAATCAGGTGGAGGGATTGGCATAGAGGGGTGGAGTACACTGAATGGAAGCCAGTGAAGGGATTGGCAGAGAGAGATGTAGAAAACAGAATGGAAACTAGAGAGGGATCTGCAGACAGTGGTGGAGGACACTGAATGGAAGCCAGTGGAGGGATCAGCAGAGAGGGATGGTGGACACTGAATGGAAGCAAGTGGAGAGATTGACAGAGAGAGTTGGTGGACACTGAATAGAAGCCAGTGAGGGGATCAGCAGAAGGGGTGAGGGGTGGAGGACATTGAATGGAGGCCAGTGGAGGGATCAGCACATAGAGGTGGAGGACACTGAATTGAAGCCATTAGAGGGATTTGTAGAGAGGTGGTAGAGGTGGATAAGTCTGACAGCAACATTTATGATAGACTGAAGTTGGGATAACCCAAGTAGTTATACATAACCCATGTAGAGATAGGCCAATATCTTTCTTGCATTTTATGAAGGACTTTACTGGTCCAGCAGAAGAAGATTAACCCTCCAACTGGCAAAGCTTCTACTGCCTCCGTATTACAGCTCATTCACATAGAAAGCTAGCACACCACATGGGTCAACCTCAAAAATGTAATCTATTGAGGTTCCACTTTAAAGTGCATTAAGGGGAAAGTGCAAACAAAAGGTGCAAAAATATGCCAGAAAGTGCAAAAAAAGTGCTGGACCTGTCTTTTTTGTTTCCCCTTAACAATTTAGCGTTTTAAAATAAAACCTAAATAAATTGAACTTTTTGAGTTTCACCCCTGTGATGTGCTGGCTGTCCATGCAAAATGACTTATCTGCCTGACTGCAACCTCAGATGGGGAAGGGGTGTCCCTCCTCTAGCTGGTCCAGTCTTTTAAGTTATTTGGAGTTCTTCCTCTTGCAACCCGTAGACGTGGTGTATTAGCAGCAAGGATAGGAATTGTCAACATAATGGGGGATTTTAATTATCCAGACATAGACTGAGCGGAAGGAACCACCCATAAAGAATGAGGAAGGAAATCTGGTTACAAAGGATGGGGAGATAGCGAATGTATTGAATTTATTCTTCTCCTCAGTCTTCACAAAGGAATCGGGGGGCTTCAGTAACCAAAACTGCAATGTTTATCCTCGTGACACAAAACAGGAAGCACCCTCATGGCTAACAGAGGACAGATTTAGAGATAGACTTGGAAAACTTAATATTAATAAGTCACCGGGACCAAATGGCTTGCACCCGAGGGTCCTTAGTAATTGCCCGACCATTGTTCCTAATTTTTACTGACCGTCTACTAACGGGAATGGTACCAGCTGATTGGAGAAATGCCAATGTAGCACCAATATTTAAAAAGGACCAAAATACATCCCTGGGAATTACAGACCAGTTAGCCTAACATCAATAGTATGCAAGCTCCTGGAGGGGATGACAAGGGACTATATACAAGATTTTAGTAATAAGAATGATATCATTAGCAGTAATCAGCATGGATTCATGAAGAATCGCTCTTGCCAAACCAATCTATTAACCTTCTATGAGGAGGTGAGTTGCCATCTAGATAAAGGAAGGCTCGTAGGCGTGGTGTATCTGGATTTTGCAAAAGCATTTGACACAGTTCCCCATAAACGTTTACTGTACAAAATAAGGTCCGTTGGCATGGACCATAGGGTGAGTACATGGATTGAAAACTGGCTACAAGGGCGAGTTCAGAGGGTGGTGATAAATGGGGAATACTCAGAATGGTTAGGGGTGGGTAGTGGGGTCCCCCAGGGTTCTGTGCTGGGACCAATCCTCTTTAATTTGTTCATAAACGACCTGGAGGATGGGATAATAACTTCAATAACTTCTCCGCAGTATGTGGAAACCTTGCAAGAAGATCTGAACAAATTAATGGGGTGGGCAACTACATGGCAAATGAGGTTCAATGTAGAAAAATGTAAAATAATGTATTTGGGTGGCAACAATATGAATGTAAT
Source organism: Lithobates clamitans (assembly GCA_037952925.1). Taxonomy (NCBI): domain Eukaryota; kingdom Metazoa; phylum Chordata; class Amphibia; order Anura; family Ranidae; genus Lithobates; species Lithobates clamitans. The sequence continues at coordinate 205,601 of JBBGZY010002141.1, read as the reverse complement.
CTATAGACTGGGGGGAGAACCTCTGAGGGAATCTAGGATGGAAATGGACCTGGGGGTCCTAGTAGATGATAGGCTCAGCAATGGCATGCAATGCTGCTAACAAAGCAAACAGAATATTGGCATTAAAAAGGGGATCAACTCCAGAGATAAAACGATAATTCTCCCGCTCTACAAGACTCTGGTCCGGCCGCACCTGGAGTATGCTGTCCAGTTCTGGGCTCCAGTCCTCAGGAAGGATGTACTGGAAATGGAGCGAGTACAAAGAAGTGCAACAAAGCTAATAAAGGGTCTGGAGGATCTTAGTTATGAGGAAAGGTTGCAAGCACTGAACTTATTCTCTCTGGAGAAGAGACGCTTGAGAGGGGATATGATTTCAATTTACAAATACCGTACTGGTGACCCCACAATAGGGAGGAAAGTTTTCAGCGGAAGAGAGTTTAATAAGACTCGTGGCCACTCATTAAAATGAGAAGAAATTAGATTTAACCTTAAACTGCGTAGAGCAGGAATATGCAATTAGCGGACCTCCAGCTGTTGCAAAACTACAAGTCCCATCATGCCTTTGCCTCTGTGTGTCATGCTTGTGGCTGTCAGAGTCTTGCTATGCCTCATGGGACTTGTAGTTCTGCAACAGCTGGAGGTCCGCTAATTGCATATCCCTGGCGTAGAGGGTTCTTTACTGTAAGAGCGGCAAGGATGTGGAATTCCCTTCCACAGGCGGTGGTCTCAGCGGGGGGCATCGATAGTTTCAAAAAACTATTAGATAATCACCTGAATGACCGCAACATACAGGGATATACAATCTAATACTGACATATAATCACACACATGGGTTGGACTTGATGGACTTGTGTCTATTTTCAACCTCACCTACTATGTAACAATGTAACACAGGCCATTCACAGCAAAGCAGTAAAGTCTGCCAGGCTAGATAAAGAAAAAAAAGCCTTCAGTTCCAGTTCTAAAGCAGTTTTTCATAGTTATCTGACTAGAAAATGGAAATTTGACCATTATAAAGAAAGAAACTATTTATAAACCATTTACTAAAAGACCATAATGGTGTGTTCAGATATGACCAATTCACCTACAGAATGTTTCTCTGAATGTCAGTTTGCAGACTATTTCTGGAAAATTCAACCACTTAGATTGTCACCTCTGCCACCCGCCTTGCTTTGCCACTTGCTGTTTCAGCTACGGACTTGAATCCGCATCTCTGTTTACTGAAAGAAGCTAAGGAGCTTATGGACATCAGGAAAAAAAAATGTTCTGTTTTGCTGCATTTGTTGTTGCTAAAGACCTAAGAAAATGAAAAAAACCTGCCCTGACTGCGAATATTGTCCCTAAACTAAACCTCTTCTACTGCTTCTGTCCATATTATCACCTATCTCCTACACTTTTCCTACACTTTCCATAGTGTCACCTATCTCCTACACTTTCCATATTGTCACCTATCTCCTACACTTTCCATAGTGTCACCTATCTCCTACACTTTCCATATTGTCACCTATCTCCTACACTTTCCATAGTGTCACCTATCTCCTACACTCTCCATAGTGTCACCTATCTCCTACACGCTCCATAGTGTCACCTATCTCCTACACTTTTCATATTGTCACCTATCTCCTACACTTTCCATAGTGTCACCTATCTCCTACACTTTCCATATTGTCACCTATCTCCTACACTTTCCATAGTGTCACCTATCTCCTACACTTTCCATAGTGTCACCTATCTCCTACACTCTCCATAGTGTCACCTATCTCCTACACTCTCCATAGTGTCACCTATCTCCTACACTCTCCATACTGTCACCTATATCCTACACTCTCCATATTGTCACCTATCCCCTATACTCTCCATAGTGTCACTTATCCCCTACACTCTCCATAGTGTCACCTATCTCCTACACTCTCCATAGTGTCACCTATCTCCTACACTTTCCATAGTGTCACCTATCTCCTAGACTCTCCATAGTGTCACCTATCTCCTACACTTTCCATAGTGTCACCTATCTCCTAGACTCTCCATAGTGTCACCTATCTCCTACACTTTCCATAGTGTCACCTATCTCCTACACTCTCCATAGTGTCTCCTATCTCCTACACTTTCCATAGTGTCACCTATCTCCTACACTCTCCATAGTGTCACCTATCTCCTACACTTTCCATAGTGTCACCTATCTCCTACACTCTCCATAGTGTCTCCTATCTCCTACACTTTCCATAGTGTCACCTATCTCCTACACTTTCCATAGTGTCACCTATCTCCTACACTCTCCATAGTGTCTCCTATCTCCTACACTTTCCATAGTGTCACCTATCTCCTACACTTTCCATAGTGTCCCCTATCTCCTACACTCTCCATAGTGTCACCTATCTACTATACTCTCCATAGTGTCACCTATCTCCTACACTCTCCATAGTGTCACCTATCTCCTACACTCTCCATAGTGTCACCTATCTCCTACACTTTCCATAGTGTCACCTATCTCCTACACTCTCCATATTGTCACCTATCTCCTACACTCTCCATATTGTCACCTATCTCCTACACTCTCCATATTGTCACCTATCTCCTAGACTCTCCATAGTGTCACCTATCTCCTACACTTTCCATAGTGTCACCTATCTCCTACACTCTCCATAGTGTCTCCTATCTCCTACACTTTCCATAGTGTCACCTATCTCCTACACTCTCCATAGTGTCACCTATCTCCTACACTTTCCATAGTGTCACCTATCTCCTACACTCTCCATAGTGTCTCCTATCTCCTACACTTTCCATAGTGTCACCTATCTCCTACACTTTCCATAGTGTCACCTATCTCCTACACTCTCCATAGTGTCACCTATCTCCTACACTTTCCATAGTGTCACCTATCTCCTACACTCTCCATAGTGTCTCCTATCTCCTACACTTTCCATAGTGTCACCTATCTCCTACACTTTCCATAGTGTCCCCTATCTCCTACACTCTCCATAGTGTCACCTATCTACTATACTCTCCATAGTGTCACCTATCTCCTACACTCTCCATAGTGTCACCTATCTCCTACACTCTCCATAGTGTCACCTATCTCCTACACTTTCCATAGTGTCACCTATCTCCTACACTCTCCATATTGTCACCTATCTCCTACACTCTCCATATTGTCACCTATCTCCTACACTCTCCATATTGTCACCTATCTCCTACACTCTCCATAGTGTCACCTATCTCCTACACTCTCCATAGTGTCACCTATCTCCTACACTCTCCATAGTGTCACCTATCTCCTACACTCTCCATACTGTCACCTATCTCCTACACTCTCCATAGTGTCACCTATCTCCTACTCTCTCTATAGTGTCACCTATCTCCTACACTCTCCATAGTGTCACCTATCTCCTACACTCTCTATGGTGTCACCTATCTCCTACACTATCCATAGTGTCACCTATCTCCTACACTCTCTATACTGTCACCTATCTCCTACACTCTCCATAGTGTCACCTATCTCCTACACTTTCCATAGTGTCACCTATCTCCTACACTCTCCATACTGTCACCTATCTCCTACACTCTCTATACTGTCACCTATCTCCTACACTCTCCATAGTGTCACCTATCTCCTACACTTTCCATAGTGTCACCTATCTCCTACACTCTCTATACTGTCACCTATCTCCTACACTCTCCATAGTGTCACCTATCTCCTACACTCTCCATAGTGTCACCTATCTCCTACACTTTCCATAGTGTCACCTATCTCCTACACTCTCCATAGTGTCACCTATCTCCTACACTCTCCATACTGTCACCTATCTCCTACACTCTCTATGGTGTCACCTATCTCCTACACTCTCTATGGTGTCACCTATCTCCTACACTCTCCATGGTGTCACCTATCTCCTACACTCTCCATGGTGTCACCTATCTCCTACATTTTCCATAGTGTCACCTATCTCCTACACTCTCCATAGTGTCACCTATCTCCTACACTCTCCATACTGTCACCTATATCCTACACTCTCCATATTGTCACCTATCCCCTATACTCTCCATAGTGTCACTTATCCCCTACACTCTCCATAGTGTCACCTATCTCCTACACTCTCCATAGTGTCACCTATCTCCTACACTTTCCATAGTGTCACCTATCTCCTACACTCTCCATAGTGTCACCTATCTCCTACACTCTCCATACTGTCACCTATCTCCTACACTCTCTATGGTGTCACCTATCTCCTACACTCTCCATGGTGTCACCTATCTCCTACACTCTCCATGGTGTCACCTATCTCCTACATTTTCCATAGTGTCACCTATCTCCTACACTCTCCATAGTGTCACCTATCTCCTACACTCTCCATAGTGTCACCTATCTCCTACACTCTCCATACTGTCACCTATCTCCTACACTCTCTATGGTGTCACCTATCTCCTACACTCTCCATACTGTCACCTATCTCCTACACTCTCCATATTGTCACCTATCCCCTATACTCTCCATAGTGTCACTTATCCCCTACACTCTCCATAGTGTCACCTATCTCCTACACTCTCCATAGTGTCACCTATCTCCTACACTCTCCATAGTGTCACCTATCTTCTAGACTCTCCATAGTGTCACCTATCTCCTACACTTTCCATAGTGTCACCTATCTCCTACACTTTCCATAGTGTCACCTATCTCCTACACTCTCCATAGTGTCACCTATCTCCTACACTTTCCATAGTGTCACCTATCTCCTACACTCTCCATGGTGTCACCTATCTCCTACACTCTCCATACTGTCACCTATCTACTATACTCTCCATAGTGTCACCTATCTCCTACACTCTCCATAGTGTCACCTATCTCCTACACTTTCCATAGTGTTACCTATCTCCTACACTATCCATAGTATCACCTATCTCCTACACTTTCCATAATGTCACCTATCTCCTACACTCTCCATAGTGTCACTTATCCCCTACACTCTCCTTAGTGCCACGTTTCCCCTACAGTCTCCTTAGTGCCACTTATCCCCTACACTCTCTATGGTGTCCCCTATCTCCTACACACTCTATGGTGTCACCTATCTCCTACACTCTCCATACTGTCACCTATCTACTATACTCTCCATAGTGTCACCTATCTCCTACACTCTCCATAGTGTCACCTATCTCCTACACTTTCCATAGTGTTACCTATCTCCTAAACTATCCATAGTATCACCTATTTCTAACACTTTCCATAGTGTCACCTATCTCCCACACTTCCCATAGTGTCACTTATCCCCTACACTCTCCTTAGTGCCACTTTTCCCCTACAGTCTCCTTAGTGCCACTTATCCCCTACACTCTCTATGGTGTCCCCTATCTCCTACACTCTCCATAGTGTCACCTATCTCCTACACTTTCCATAGTGTTACCTATCTCCTACACTATCCATAGTATCACCTATCTCCTACACTCTCCATAGTGTCACCTATCTCCTACACTTTCTATAGTGTCACCTATCTCCTACACTCTCCATATTGTCACCTATCTCCTACACTCTCCATAGTGTCACCTATCTCCTACACTCTCCATAGTGTCACCTATCTCCTATACTCTCCATAGTGTCACCTATCTCCTACACTCTCCATACTGTCACCTATCTACTATACTCTCCATAGTGTCACCTATCTCCTACACTCTCCATAGTGTCACCTATCTCCTACACTCTCCATAGTGTCACCTATCTCCTACTCTCTCTATAGTGTCACCTATCTCCTACTCTCTCTATAGTGTCACCTATCTCCTACACTCTCCACAGTGTCACCTATCTCCTACACTCTCCATGCTGTCACCTATCTCCTACACTCTCTATGGTGTCACCTATCTCCTACACTATCCATAGTATCACCTATCTCCTACACTTTCCATAGTGTCACCTATCTCCTACACTCTCCATAGTGTCACCTATCTCCTACACTCTCCATACTGTCACCTATCTCCTACACTCTCTATGGTGTCACCTATCTCCTACACTCTCCATGGTGTCACCTATCTCCTACACTCTCCATGGTGTCACCTATCTCCTACATTTTCCATAGTGTCACCTATCTCCTACACTCTCCATAGTGTCACCTATCTCCTACACTCTCCATACTGTCACCTATCTCCTACACTCTCCATATTGTCACCTATCCCCTACACTCTCCATAGTGTCACCTATCTCCTACACTCTCCATAGTGTCACCTATCTCCTACACTCTCCATAGTGTCACCTATCTCCTACACTTTCCATACTGTCACCTATCTACTATACTCTCCATAGTGTCACCTATCTCCTACACTCTCCATAGTGTCACCTATCTCCTACACTTTCCATAGTGTTACCTATCTCCTACACTATCCATAGTATCACCTATCTCCTACACTTTCCATAGTGTCACCTATCTCCCACACTTTCCATAGTGTCACTTATCCCCTACACTCTCCTTAGTGCCACTTTTCCCCTACAGTCTCCTTAGTGCCACTTATCCCCTACACTCTCTATGGTGTCCCCTATCTCCTACACTCTCCATAGTGTCACCTATCTCCTACACTTTCCATAGTGTTACCTATCTCCTACACTATCCATAGTATCACCTATCTCCTACACTCTCCATAGTGTCACCTATCTCCTACACTTTCTATAGTGTCACCTATCTCCTACACTCTCCATATTGTCACCTATCTCCTACACTCTCCATAGTGTCACCTATCTCCTACACTCTCCATAGTGTCACCTATCTCCTATACTCTCCATAGTGTCACCTATCTCCTACACTCTCCATACTGTCACCTATCTCCTACACTCTCCATAGTGTCACCTATCTCCTACTCTCTCTATAGTGTCACCTATCTCCTACTCTCTCTATAGTGTCACCTATCTCCTACACTCTCCACAGTGTCACCTATCTCCTACACTCTCCATGCTGTCACCTATCTCCTACACTCTCTATGGTGTCACCTATCTCCTACACTATCCATAGTATCACCTATCTCCTACACTTTCCATAGTGTCACCTATCTCCTACACTCTCCATAGTGTCACCTATCTCCTACACTCTCCATACTGTCACCTATCTCCTACACTCTCTATGGTGTCACCTATCTCCTACACTCTCCATGGTGTCACCTATCTCCTACACTCTCCATGGTGTCACCTATCTCCTACATTTTCCATAGTGTCACCTATCTCCTACACTCTCCATAGTGTCACCTATCTCCTACACTCTCCATACTGTCACCTATCTCCTACACTCTCCATATTGTCACCTATCCCCTACACTCTCCATAGTGTCACCTATCTCCTACACTCTCCATAGTGTCACCTATCTCCTACACTCTCCATAGTGTCACCTATCTCCTACACTTTCCATACTGTCACCTATCTACTATACTCTCCATAGTGTCACCTATCTCCTACACTCTCCATAGTGTCACCTATCTCCTACACTTTCCATAGTGTTACCTATCTCCTACACTATCCATAGTATCACCTATCTCCTACACTTTCCATAGTGTCACCTATCTCCCACACTTTCCATAGTGTCACTTATCCCCTACACTCTCCTTAGTGCCACTTTTCCCCTACAGTCTCCTTAGTGCCACTTATCCCCTACACTCTCTATGGTGTCCCCTATCTCCTACACACTCTATGGTGTCACCTATCTCCTACACTATCCATAGTGTCACCCTTTATGGAGTACTCTTTATTGAGAGATCTTGGGTCTATAAGTCCCCAAATCCCTCCTCTGCCCTTACAAGCATTCAAAACACCAAGATCAGTGTTTTTGAATCCTTTAGATGCTGGCCACTCGGGTGTCCCAGTTGGACGGGAGAGCCTGAGTTAGCTGCTAGAATTGCTTTTACAAAAGAGACGACCGCCGGCTAAAGAATTACACTGGAATGATCCCTACAGCTGCAGGTATCATCCCAGTATAACCACCCAAAGTCCTAAAGTGGATAATGTACTAATGAACTTAATATATTTTTTTACTAGTTGGTTGTGATGCCTAATAAGTCCTTGATTTCAAATTTTGCAACCTTATTTCATAGACCGCTAGCCTTCTGTGTTTTGGTTAGGACCATTTTAAAGGGTGGCTTTCGTGTGATTTCTCCTGAACAACCTCCTTAGACTGGTGAGATTGTAACAAGGTTCTGTTGGCTCTTTAAAGACCCCCTTTTGAACCTGGTATGGATATTTTCCTTTCCAATCTCACAAAATGTTAAGTTCCTTGCTGCCATTACTTCTGCAAGATGGGTGTCTGAGCTGACAGCCTTATCCTGTGCAGAGCCCTTTCTGATCTTACACAAGGATAAGGTGGTGTTGAGACCTACAGGCTCCTTTCTTTATAAGGTGGTTTCAGCTTTGCACCTCAACTAGGACATTGGTTTTCTACCTGTATGTTTGGCTCAAGTACATCAGAAGGATTTCCCTTCATTGCCTGGATGTGGTTCATCCAGTAGTATGCAAGCTTATCACTCAGCCATTGCCTACATTAGCTAGACTGCCTCTCTTTTCTTCATTCCTGATGGTCCCCGTTAAGGTGAACCAGGTTTTTGCACCATCATTTCTAGGTGGCTCATACAGCTCATCGTCCAAGCCCATGGCGTTAAGGTCCAACTTTTTCTGTCAAGGCACACACTACTAAATCAGTGAGTGCCTCTTCGGCTTTTAGGCATAAGGCAACTGTTTCGCAGATAAGCAAGGGTTTGACGTGGTCTTCTATTCACACGTTTTCTAAGTTTGACCAGATGGATGTTCAGGTCTCTTCTCATTTCAGTTTCAGACATAAGTTCCTTCAAGCAGCTCTTGGAGCTACAGACTCCTGCCAGTGTTAAGTAAACATACAGTATCTCACAAAAGTGAGTACACCCCTCACATTTTTGTAAATATTTGATTCTATCTTTTCATGTGACAACACTGAAGAAATGACACTTTGCTACAATGTAAAGTAGTGAGTGTACAGCTTGTATAACAGTGTAAATTTGCTGTCCCCTCAAAATAACTCAACACACAGCCATTATTGTCTAAACCACTGGCAACAAAAATGAGTACACCCCTAAGTGAAAATGTCCAAATTGGGCCCATTGGCTTAAAGGTTCTGATACTGTCAAGTTGTTCTTTTTTCTGGATCCAAGGAGTCTGTAAGTAATCTGAAATTAGTATCCAAAACCCCTAATCCTCTCTCCTATTACCTCCTTTCAAGTTCTGCATTACAACCTGGAATTACCATGAATTGTTTGAGGATTTGCATTATTTAATTTACAGAACACGCCCACAACTTTGAAGATGTTTTGTTTTTCATTATTGTGAAGCAAACAACAAATAGGACAAAATAACAGAAAAAGTCAATGTGCATAACTATTCACCCCCCTAAAGTCAATACTTTGTAGAGCCACCTTTTGCGGCTATCACAGCTCCAAGTCGCTTTGGATAAGTCTCTATGACTTGCCACATCTTACCACTGGGATTTTTTGCCCATTCCTCCTTGCAAAACTGCTCCAGCTCCTTAAGTTGGATGGTTTGTGCTTGTGAACAGCAATCTTTAAGTCTGACCACAGATTTTCTATTGGATTGAGGTCTGGGCTTTGACTAGGCCATTCCAACACATTTACATGCTTCCCCTTAAACCACTCAAGTGTTGTTTTAGCAGTGTGTTTGGGCTCATTGTCCTGCTGGAAGGTGAAACTCCGTCCTAGCCTCAAATCACACACAGAATGGTACAGGTTTTGCTCAAGAATATCCCTGTATTTAGCACCATCCATCTTTCCCTCAACTATGACCAGTTTCTCAGTCCCGACTGCTGAAAAACATTCCCACAGCATGATGCTGCCACCACCATGTTTCACAGTGGGGATGGTGTTCTTTGGGTGATGTGATGTGTTGGGTTTGCGCCAGATATAGCGTTTTCTTTGATGGCCAAAAAGTTCCATTTTAATCTCATCAGACCAGAGCACCTTCCTCCATACATTTTGGGAGTCTCCCACATGCCTTTTCCCAAACTCAAAACGTGCCATTTTGTTATTTGCTGAAAGTAATGACTTTCTTCTGGCCACTCTGCCATAAAGCCCAACTCTATGGAGCGTACGGCTTATTGTCGTCCTATGTACAGATACTCCAGTCTCTGCTGTGGAACTCTGCAGCTCCTCCAGGGTTACCTTAGGTCTCTGTGCTCCTCTCTGATTAATGCCCTCCTTGTCCGGTCCGTGAGTTTTGGTGTGCGGCCGTCTCTTGGCAGGTTTGCTGTTGTGCCATGTTCTTTCCATTTGGTTATGATAGATTTGATGGTGCTCCTAGGGATCATCAAAGATTTGGATATTTTTTTTTATAACCTAACCCTGACTTGTACTTCTCAACAACATTGTCCCTTACTTGTTTGGAGAGTTCCTTGGTCTTCATGGCAGTGTTTGGTTAGTGGTGCCTCTTGCTTAGGTGTTGCAGCCTCTGGGGCCTTTCACAAAAGGTGTGTCTATGTAATGACAGATCATGTGACACTTAGATTGCACACAGGTGGACATCATTTCACTAATTATGTGACTTCTGAAGGTAATTGGTTGCACCAGAGCTTTTTATGGGCTTCATAACAAAGGGGGTGAATACATACGCACATGCCAATTATCAGTTTTTTATTTCTGAAAAATAGTTTTATGTATATATTTTTCTAATTTTACTTCACTAACTTGGACTATTGTGTTCTGATCCATCACATATAATTCAGATTAAAAAAATATTGAACTAAAGGCTGTAATGTAACAAAATAGGTAAAAAGCCAAGGGGGGTGAATACTTTTGCAAGACACTGTATCCTGCTTAAATGTGAGTTGCCACTTGTTTTCTTTTAATAAACCTGTATTTTAATGCTACACCCAGATTTGCACCCTCTCTTGTTCTTGTGTTGCTGCCAGTTTTATTCTGTTTGTGGTGGACCTGTTAGCAATTTGTTTACTGTGTTGCCCACCCCTTAGTAGGACTGCTTTTTGACATCCCAGTTGTCTCAAACAAAATCCTATGGGATTTTATTACTTACCATACAATCTGTTTCTTAAAAGCGGAGCTCCGGCCAAAACAATTTTTTTTTTGGATCCTAGTACTATTGCTACTGTAATTAAAATAATAATATACAATGATGTAGATATATATTTGAAATATATAAATTCCTTACTGTAATATAGTAGTCTTTGGTTTGTGGCAGTTTCCATTGTTAAAGTGGGAATGTGAAGCCCACATCGATATCACTTCCTGGAATGTCTTTGTAGAGGTGCATGCTGGGTAACCAGCATGCCCCTCTCGCTCTCGCGCACGCGCGATTCAACGGCGGCCGTAGCGCCGATGACAGCCTTCGGAAATGACGTCAGGCGCCTTGGAAAGGAAGAGGCAGATTACGAGGGTCCCCCTAGCAACAGACCTGAAAAGGTGAGTAAAAAAAATTTTTTTTCCAAAGGTTGTTCTTTATATTTAATGCAGCTGAATACTGAAAAAAAAATTATGAATGGAACTCCGCTTTAAGAGCAAGCGATCCCAACCCACCGTCTTTGTGATCTAGGTAAAAAAACAAGGGCGCGCACACACCGCTTCAGGCAAAAAATGTGACACACCCGGTCCAAGGTGCTAATTTCCGGCTCATCACCGTGAGTAGTATCAAGAAGAGGAGAAAATTGATTGCGCACTCCAATCCAAAGGATGCTGTTGAAATTTCTTTATTGTCGTAAGCCAGACAAAATTGCAAGGACGATTAGCTGACGCGTTTCACACAAAAGAACCGTGCTTGTTCACAACAATTAAAATGCTCTCAATACAGGCTATTTAAAGGCATTTACCAAATCAAACTCCTAACCCAAAACACCTGCAATTAGAGCGCAATCAACACAAAGCCTCACCGACATAAAATCATTTCTTAGTTGCTAAAACGTATGGTTAGAAAATAATCACACAAAAATAGAAAGTGTAAACATATAAGCAAGAAATGTGTTAAAAACAAAAAAAAGAAATTGAGCAAAAAAAACATGTGATGTAAATATTTAAACAGTTTGAATCAAATATATCACCATATAATCATACTTTAAAGACTTCTTAAAATCTGTTCAAGGATAAAGGAGAATGATAAAGTGCAAGACTATATATGGTGAAAGAAATACATATACATGTAGACATCCACCGTATCATGATATAATAATTAAGGGAATCATTTTTCCCAACTGTGGAGACTAAATTTATATATATATATATATATATACAGTGGGGACGGAAAGTATTCAGACCCCCTTAAATTTTTCACTCTTTGTTATATTGCAGCCATTTGCTAAAATCATTTAAGTTCATTTTTTGTTCCTCATTAATGTACACACAGCCCCCCATATTGTACACACAGCCCCCCATATTGTATACACAGCACCCCATATTGTACACACAGCACCCCATATTGTACACACAGCACCCCATATTGTACACACAGGACCCCATATTGTACACACAGCCCCCCATTTTGTACACACAGCACTCCATATTGTACACACAGCCCCCCATATTGTACACACAGCACCCCATATTGTACACACAGGACCCCATATTGTACACACAGCCCCCCATTTTGTACACACAGCACTCCATATTGTACACACAGCCCCCCATATTGTACACACAGCACCCCATATTGTACACACAGCACCCCATATTGTATACAGAGCTCCCCATATTGTACACACAGCACCCCATATTGTACACACAGCACCCCATATTGTACACACAGCACTCCATATTGTACACACAGCACCCCATATTGTACACACAGCACCCCATATTGTACACACAGCACTCCATATTGTACACACAGCACCCCATATTATACACACAGCACCCCATATTGTACACACAGCACCCCATATTGTGCACACAGCACCTCATATTGTACACACAGCACCCCATATTGTACACACAGCCCCCCATATTGTACACACAGCACCCCATATTGTATACACAGCTCCCCATATTGTACACACAGCACCCCATATTGTACACACAGCCCCCCATATTGTACACACAGCACCTCATATTGTACACACAGCACCCCATATTGTACACACAGCACCCCATATTATACACACAGCGCCCCATATTGTACACACAGCACCCCATATTGTACACACAGCACCCTATATTGTACACACAGCTCCCCATATTGTACACACAGCTCCCCACATTGTACACACAGCACCCCATATTGTACACACAGCACCTCATATTGTACACACAGCACCCCATATTATACACACAGCACCCCATATTGACAGAAAAACACAGAATTGTTGACATTTTTGCAGATTTATTAACCACTTCAATACCGGGCCAATTCTGACACTTTACTCCTACATGTAAAAATCATCATTTTTTTGCTAGAAAATTACATAGAACCCCCAAACATTATATATGTTTTTTAACAAAGACCCTAGAGAACACAATGGCGGTTGTTGCAACTTTTTATCTCACACAGTATTTGCGCAGGAATTTTTCGAACTCGTTTTTTTGGGGAAAAAAACTGTTTTGTGTTTAAAAAATGTTTTTGCATTCTGTGAAAGATGAAGTTACGGGGAGTAAATAAATACCTAACATGTCACGCTTCAAAATTGCACACACTCGTGGAATGGCGCCAATGTTCGGTACTTAAAAATCCCCATAGGCGACGCTTGAAATTTTTTTACTGGTTACATGTTTTGAGTTACAGAGGAGGTCTAGGGCCAAAATTATTGCTCTCGCTCCAACGTTCGCGGTGATACCTCACATGTATGCTTTGAACACCGTTTTCATATGTGGGCGGGACTTACGTATGCGTTCGCTTCTGCGTGCGAGCACACGGGGACAGCAGCGCTTTAAATTTTTTTTTTTTTTTTATTGTTAATTATATTTTATTTTTTTTATTTTGACACTTTTTTGAAAAAAAAAAAAGATCACTTTTATTCCTATTACAAGGAATGTAAACATCCCTTGTAATAGCAATATGACATGTCAGGTGATATAAAAAAAATAAAATAAAACGATCGCCGCTTCCCAGCCGAAGCGGCGCCGTTTTTTTGAATGGAGAGGCCGGGCGTGACGTCATAACATCGCGCCCGGCCTCCGACGATCATAGAGACTCCGGGGACCATCTGGTCCGCCGGAAATCTCTATGATCTACATCCGGCGCCGGCGGATCCACTCTCCACCTCACCGATCGTAACAGTGAGTCGGAGCAAGCACCGGAGGGCGGCGGGAGGAGCCTCCCATAGGAACGATCAAGCGGCGGAACGGCCGCTATGATCGTTCCTATGGTGTAGAGATTCGCCGGCTGAAACCGGCAATATCTGAATAATTTCTGTAACTACAGGCATCATTCAGATTTACCTGCTCAAAGCCCAGGACGTCATATGACGTCCGTGGTATTGAAGTGGTTAAAAAAAAAAAACTGAAATATCACATGGTCCTAAGTATTCAGACCCTTTGCTGTGACACTCATATATATAACTCAGGTGCTGTCCATTTCTTCTGATCATCCTTGAGATGGTTCTACACCTTCATTTGAGTCCAGCTGTGTTTTGATTATACTGATTGGACTTGATTAGGAAAGCCACACACCTGTCTATATAAGATCTTACAGCTCACAGTGCATGTCAGAGTAAATGAGAATCATGAGGTCAAAGGAACTGCCTGAAGAGCTCAGAGACAGAATTGTGGCAAGGCACAGATCTGGCCAAGGTTACAAAAAAATTTCTGCTGCACTTAAGGTTCCTAAGAGCACAGTGGCCTCCATAATCCTTAAATGGAAGACGTTTGGGACGACCAGAACCCTTCCTAGAGCTGGCCGTCCGGCCAAACTGAGCTATCGGGGGAGAAGAGCCTTGGTAAGAGAGGTAAAGAAGAACCCAAAGATCACTGTGGCTGAGCTCCAGAGATGCAGTCGGGAGATGGGAGAAAGTTGTAGAAAGTCATCCATCACTGCAGCCCTCCACCAGTCGGGGCTTTATGGCAGAGTGGCCCGACGGAAGCCTCTCCTCAGTCCAAGACACATGAAAGCCGCATGAAATTTGCTAAAAAAACACCTGAAGGACTCCAAGATGGTGAGAAATAAGAATCTCTGGTCTGATGAGACCAAGATAGAACTTTTTGGCCTTAATTCTAAGCGGTATGTGCGGAGAAAACCAGGCACTGCTCATCACCTGTCCAATACAATCCCAACAGTGAAGCATGGTGGTGGCAGCATCATGCTGTGGGGGTGTTTTTCAGCTGCAGGGACAGGACGACTGGTTGCAATCGAGGGAAAGATGAATGCGGCCAAGTACAGGGATATCCTGGACGAAAACCTTCTCCAGAGTGCTCAGGACCTCAGACTGGGACGAAGGTTTACCTTCCAACAAGACAATGACCCTAAGCACACAGCTAAAATAACGAAGGAGTGGCTTCACAACAACTCCGTGACTGTTCTTGAATGGCCCAGCCAGAGCCCTGACTTAAACCCAATTGGGCATCTCTGGAGAGACCTAAAAATGGCCGTCCACCAACGTTTACCATCCCCCCTGACAGAACTGGAGAGGATCTGCAAGGAGGAATGGCAGAGGATCCCCAAATCCAGGTGTGAAAAACTTGTTGCATCTTTCCCAAAAAGACTCATCAAAAGGGGCTTCTACTAAATACTGAGCAAAGGGTCTGAATACTTAGGAGCATGTGATATTTCAGTTTTGTTTTTTTTATAAATCTGCAAAAATGTCAACAATTCTGTGTTTTTCTGTCAATATGGGGCGCTGTGTGTACAATATGGGGTGCTGTGTGTATAATATGGGGTGCTGTGTGTATAATATGGGGTGCTGTGTGTACAATATGAGGTGCTGTGTGTACAATATGGGGTGCTGTGTGTACAATATGGGGCGCTGTGTGTACAATATGGGGTGCTGTGTGTACAATATGGGGTGCTGTGTGTACAATATGGGGTGCTGTGTGTACAATATGGGGGGCTGTGTGTACAATACGGGGGGCTGTGTGTACAATATGAGGTGCTGTGTGTACAATATGGGGGGCTATTTGTACAATATGGAGTGCTGTGTGTACAATATGGGGTGCTGTGTGTACAATATGGAGTGCTGTGTGTACAATATGGGGTGCTGTGTGTACAATATGGGGGGCTGTGTGTACAATATGGGGTGCTGTGTGTACAATATGGGGTGCTGTGTGTACAATATGGGGTTCTGTGTATACAATATGGGGTGCTGTGTGTACAATATGGGGTGATGTGTGTACAATATGGGGTGCTGTGTGTACAATATGGGGTGCTGTGTGTACAATATGGGGTTCTGTGTGTACATTAATGAGGAAAAAAAATGAACTTAAATGATTTTAGCAAATGGCTGCAATATAACAAAGAGTGAAAAATTTAAGGGGGTCTGAATACTTTCCGTCCCCACTGTATACTGATTTCTTCTTTACAGGACTAGATAGGTTAGTGTTCGATCGTGGATGTCTGTAGATATGGCGATTTTAGTGTTAGGCTGGACTTCCACTTTAATGAACGTCAAGAAACAGATTTTACAGTAAGTACAAAAATCCCATTATGACCATAATTAAAGAAAGAAACTATTTACAACACCAGACATCTACTTTAAGGACATTACATTGTATTTAGTTGCATTACAGAAATTACCACGTCATCTGCAGAATGTATCTTTTCATGTTTTATTGTCTTGCAGGCTCTTTCTGTAAGGCTCAACCACTTAGATTGTCACCGCTTGCTTTGCCACTTGCTGTTTCAGCTACGGAATTGTTTTGCAGACTATTTTTGTAACGTTCAACAACCTAGATTGTCACCTCTGCTGCCGATCGTGCTTTGTCACTGAGATACAGAATTGAATCTGAGTCTAATGGAAGAAGTTTAGGAGTTTATGGTTATTGCCAATATAATCTCTTCCTGTTTTTCTGCATTTATTTCTACATTCACCTTTGGGATGAATTGAAGCGGAGATTGCGAGCCAGGCCTTCTCGTCCAACATCAGTGCCTGACCTCACAAATGCGCTTCTTGAAGAATGGTCAAACATTCCCATAGACACACTCCTAAACCTTGTGGACGGCCTTCCCAGAAGAGTTGAAGCTGTTATAGCTGCAAAGGGCGGAGCCAACTCAATATTGAACCCTACAGACTAAGACTGGGAGGTCATTAAAGTTCATGTGTGTGTAAAGGCAGGCGTCCCAATACTTTTGACAATATAGTGTATGTAATGTTCCGATCTTGGGTGTCTTCCGGACTCGTCTCTATTTAAACTTCCACAAAAAAATTGCTGAGGTCTGGAAACCCAGATACAACTACAAAACACCATTGTTGTATCCGGGTTTCCAGACCTCAGCAAAATTTTTTTGGGTGTGACTGGGGATTCTTATCCCCTCACAACTTCTGGCCCTGATTCTTCATTATCTCAATCCCAAATTGAAGCAACAGTTTAGTAGACAGGATGTACGGGGGACTCTACGTGCCGGTGTCATTCCTTTTTTAAATTATCGTGGATACTCAGATGTACATGCAAAATGATTATGATATATTACATTCCCTGTGAAAATCCCTGATGAAGGAGACAACATTAATCTCTGAAACGCGTTGGGTTAAGGAAGTTATATCTCTTTTTTTGCACTTTTTGTTATATATACTGTATCCACGGTCATGTACATTATTTTACAAGTTTTTCAATAAATATCCTTTATTTTTCTATTTCTTGTTTATGTGGTAGTGCCTATAAAGTCCCACCCCTAGGGGGATTCTCTCTTTCTTTGTAACCCTTTTATATGGACAATATATTTAGTCCGGGGGTGTTGATTTACTAAAGGCAAATCCACTCTGCACTACAAGTGCACTGCAAGTGCAGTCGCTGTAGATTACTGTGGATCTGAAATGAGGGGAAGCTATGAAATGATGGGGAAGCTCTGCTGATTTTATCATCCAATCATGTGCAAGCAAAAAGGCTGTTTTTTATTTTACTTGCATTTCTCCCTCAGATCTACAGCGACTGCACTTGTAATGCACTTGTAGTGCAAAGTGGATTTGCCTTTAGTAAATAAACCCCATTGTGTCTCCCTATAGTGTGGACTCATATCCTCCATTTTTTACAATGTCACTCATCTCCTTCCCCCTGTGTTCTACTCATCTAATTCTCTTTCCATGGCATCACTCATCTCCTCCCTTCTCTGCTCTTCATGGTGTCACTTATCTCCACTTTTCATCATGGTGTCACTCATCTGCTCCCTTTTCCATTCCTTATATTGTCACTCATCTCCTTCCCTCTCTGTTCTTCATGGTGTAACTCTTCTCCACATTTCTTAATAGTGTCACTTATCTGCTCCCTTCTCCAGAACATGATGAACACCTCTCTGGGGTTCATCATGTTCTTCATACCTCTCATCTCCTCCCCTTTCCATGATGTCACTCATCTCCTCCCCTCTCTGTTCTTCATGGGGTCACTCATCTCCACTTTTCTTCATGGTGTCACTCATCTCCACTTTTCATCATAGTGTCACTCATCTGCTTCCTTCTCCATTCCTTATAGTGTCACTCATCTCCTTGCCTCTCTGTTCTTCATGGTGTCACTCAACTCCACTTTTCTTCATGGTGTCACTCCTCTCCACTTTTGTTCATGGTGTCACTCATCTGCTTCCTTCTCCATTCCTTATATTGTCACTCATCTCTCATCTCCTTCCCTCTCTGTTCTTCATGGTGTAACTCATCTCCGCTTTTCATCATGGTGTCACTCATCTGCTTCCTTCTCCATTCCTTATAGTGTCACTCATCTCCCCTTTGCCCTCCCTATTGGTCACTCATCTGTAAGCCTTCTGCCCTCTACATTCAGAAAAGTATCATCACCAGTCCAGCAGAGATTCCTATTCATGGGTTTCTCTGACAGTAGGGTGCTGGAGGACAATCTGCTCCTGCGTGCATGACTGACCATCCTCAAAAATCGACAGGCATACAACTTGCCGATTTCATAAGCCTTTCCATAGTCTTCAATCTCCTAGTTCCAAGAAATCCAAACCTGTAAAAAATAATAGAAATCGATCCCAACCGCTGACACAGCAGTTAAAAGACATTTTCAACCAACTTCCATCCCAAGTTTGATGATTTAGTTGCTCGTTGGACATTTAATTTGATGTCATTGTTTTTTGTGATTCAAGGCTTATAGAAAACCTTGGAGTTTCCAGGAAAGTCACCAATTGTTCGGCCATAACAGAGATTGTTCACAGGTCTCTTCACAGAATGATAGTTGGAATAGTTGGAGTTCCTCCTCAAAAAAAAGAGCAGAGCTGTGCTTTGGAAGCCATCTGATACTTACCTACAAATAAGGTCACATTTTTGCAGCCTTCGGAACTGGAAAGGGCTGAAGATCATCTAATGGACAGCAGTAAATCTCATACATTGGACGGGTTATTGTATGCGGTGTGTTCCCTGTAGTGTATGAAATCTCTTTTTATTAACATCGTTGACCCCTCACACTAAACTGGAAAGCACAGTTGTCCCAAATCACACCAAGATGTGCAGAACACTCAGTAAAATTTATAGGTTTGCCTCTTCGCCTGAGCTCCGCTACCAGGATAATAATTCTCTATAAATATCAGATCCGTACTCCCTGCGCTTCTGTCCCCCTGGAACATCCAATGACAGAAGGGCATGTCAGGCTAAAAAAAAAAAAATTGAGTTTACTATAAGCTGGACTGAAAATGCTATTTGCTTGGTTGGCATGAGGATATACAGATATTTGTGAACACATCATAAACTGCACAGACAGCAGAAATTTCCATCACATATGTCAAACACAAGGCATCCAGGCCAAATCCGACCCACCAGTCCTTGTCATGTGGCCCTTGCTACCCAGTTTTGCAGCTGGAAGGTAGCGGAACCTTCGTTTCTCGCCCTCCGCTCCCGCTCCCTGCTGTCACTTGTAAACACGGAAGTCTTCTGTGTTTACAAGGGATAGCTTGGCTCCTAACTGCTCCCAGATGTCACAGATCCCTGCATGCGCCCTACATGGCAGAGACAGTTCTCTAGAGAGAGAGAGAGAACGATATCCCTGCAAGGCAAGGCATACCCACCTACACAGGGAGGTACTAGAGCCGCCTACACAGGGAGGTACTGGAGTCGGACCAGGTAGGAAAGAGTAGAGATGTTAGGAAGCTTTGGGGGGAGGAGGGGGAATTGTAATTGTAATTGGGATTGTACACTGTGCACTGTGAATAGCGCACCCCTAAACCTTGCACTCTGTACACAGTGCACCCCTGAAATCTGTACTCTGTACACAGTGCACCCATGAACTCTGTACACAGCACACTCCTGAACTCTGCACTCTGTACACAGTGTACTTCTGAACTCTGCATTCTGTATGTAGCATACCCCCAAACGCTGCCTTCTGTACTTGGTATACTCCTGAGCTCTGCACTCTGTATGTAACACACTCCTGAACTCTGCACTCTGTACGTAACGCACTCCTAAACTCTGCACTCTGTATGTAGTGCACCCTTGAACTCTGCACTCTGTACGTAGTGCACCCCTAAACTCTGCATGCATTTTGTACATAGTGCACCCCTGAACTCTGCACTCTGTATGTAGTGCACCCCTGAACTCTGCACTCTGTATGTAGTGCACCCCTGAACTCTGCACTCTGTACGTAGTGCACCCCTGAACTCTGCACTCTGTACGTAGCGTGCCCCTGAACTCTGCACTTTATACGTAGTGTGCCCCTGAACTCTGCACTCTGTACATAATGCACTTCTGAACTTTGCACTCTGTATGTAGCACACCCCTGAACTCTGCACTTTGTGTATAGGGCACACCTGGAACTGCACTCTGTATATTGCATACTCATGAACTCTGCACTCTTTACGTAACTTAACCCTGAACTGAAATTGAGTTTGACACCCCTGTTTTACATGATTGTGCCGACATCTCAGTCCGGAAAGTAGAGGTCATGGTCTGGAGTCAGGCTCAGAGGCCAGTGACTGTAGCAGTTGAGAGATTCAGAAGTAGTCAGCTGGATGAATATCCAAGCAAATCCCTCTAGCAGCTGACGTGGGCTCACCCAAGGTGTGAAGTCTAAGCCTTAGCTGGTCTTCACCAGAGCTCCTGATGGTGGTGATGGGTTTTGCTGCAGGCTAATGCCAGGTCGTGGCCCTCAGGATTGCCCCAGCAGGAAGAGAGCAAGTGGGGGTCAGTTAGCAGATGAAGCAGATAAAGAACAAGCAGAAGCGTAGTCGATGAACAAGCCAAAAGGTCAGTAATGAGTAGTAGCTTCATGGGATCAGATGGAAGCATAGTCGAACAAGCCAAGGGTCAATAACGAGTGGTAGTAGAGATAAGGTCAGTTGCAGGTACACAAAGGAGCAAGATATGGGCTGGAGAGAGCACGACAATCTGGCAAACAGTGCAAAGGCATGGCTTCAATCAGGAAGTTCATGAGAGAAGCAAAGAGTTCAAGGTTCACCAGAAACAAGATACAAGGAAAGATTGTCCAAGGGTTCAGGCAAGGAGCTGTCCAGCATCTCAGATGGCACAGTGAAAAGATCTACAACCAGACAGCGCAGAGGTCCTGTTTTTGGCAATACTTCAATAGAAGTTCTTTGCATCATACCTGGACTATGGATGAGAAAATCGTTGGTTGCTCACTGGTAGCATTGCAGGAGCCAAGACCAACGGTTCCAATGTCCTAGCAGTAGGAATGCTTCAAATGGGAGTATCTTGGTAAGGCTTTTGGGGGGGGGGTGCAAATAGCCTACAGGTATGAAAATATAACTAATAAACATTTTACAGATGCGTCATAGGTTTCTGCCAAATATTTGGGACCTGCCAGAGACTGGAGGCGCAACTGTGCTCACACGGAGGGTTTTTTATGTGCTCAATGTATGGGCGCCTTCTAGTTGATAGCAGCACTTGTGCAAATGCGCAAAAAAATCTGCATGTACCCAGATGCATAGCACACTGGCCCCCTAGGATAGCTGTGACATAGCAATCCCAGGAGGCAGCGGGGTCCGCCCAAGGCCCAAAAACCAGGAAATATTGCCTTGCCGGTTGCCGTACCAAAAAACACCTAAAGGTACAAATCGTAACTAAAATGTTTTAACATTTTTTTGTAAGAAAGATGGGGAAGACCAAAGAGAAAAAAATGTTGTTATAAGGAGTTAAGTTCCAAGTTAATCATTATTGGGAGGCCCCCTTGACTGTGCAATCTGTTATCTGGAAAAGGTGATCTTAGCTATTAAAGTTGATACTGAGGGTATATATTGTAACAAATCGGCGGCCCGGCATCCAATAATAAAGCAGCACGAGGCTTCTAATGTCACATAATATAATTTCCCCTCATACATTGTAGCATTTATGAGTCTTATTTACCAGTCATGGAAAAGGTCATATAGAATGAAATGATAAAAGAGAAAAGTAGGAACATTCCGGAGAACAGGTTGTCCTTGTGAGAGTAGATATGGCAACAAATGTACAAATAAAAAGTCCATTATCCTTCCATTGTCATATCATAAGGTCAGTGACACCGGAGACTACAACTGATTGTAGTAATATTTTGTAGGAAAGAACAAATAATATAATAACTAATAGCAACGATTAATAAAGAAAATCTCATAATCAGGTATACGTAGCATTTCCAGGACCCTGGCTGAAGCGTAATAGAATTATTTTGCTTATTGAACTAAACTATATGTATGAAACAATTTAGTTTTTTTTACATTTTGGATAGTGAAGCATTAAACCCCTGCTGGTTTATATGTTCTGTCCTGTTTGGATTTCCTTTCATTTCCTGCCCTGGAGATACAACAGGAAGTGAGAGGAAATCTCTCCAAAGTTAAAGGAATTCCCATTTTAGTTGTCCACTTTTGGAGAATGGTTCTGGTGAGAACTGTTAATTGTTGAATGAATGAGAAAATGACACAGCTACAAGTGTGATTAAAAAAAGCATATCATAAAATAACAAAAGGTAAAACGAACTAATTATAGAACAACTCAGTTAGCCATAAAATCCATAAAAAGTCCATAAAAAAAGTATGTCCAAAGGAAATATTGACAGGTCCTTAGAAAGAATGAAACAATCTCTGTGTAAAATATAAAAGACAGCAGAGGGCGCCAGCTAAGTGAAGTATTTACATAAAATATATTAAGACACATGAGTAGCAACTCAATTGGTACAAAGGCACTACTGGCATATCTCATTCCCAAAGGGGTTTCCTTCTTGGTAAAGGGCACTTTACCAAGAAGGAAACCTCTTTGGGAAATGAGATATGCCAGTAATGTGGGGGGGGCGTGGCCTGCAGGAGCCCGGGCTGAGACTGCCACCTACTTTACTACAGCGGGTTTGCTCTGATGTGCAGCTTATGGGATACGTCTTCTGTTCTACATGCCAGTCATGTTATTTACCAAGTGAGTTGCTACTTATGAGTCATAATAAATCTTACGGTAATACTTTACTTAGCTGGCACCCTGCATTGGGGGTGATATGAGGAGTGAACAGTCAGAGGTTGGGGATGGGTGGGGGGTGATATGAGGGGTGTACAATCAGAGGTTTGGGATAGGTAAGGGTGATACGAGGGGTGTACAGTCAGTAGTTGGGGATGGGTGGGTTGATATGTGGGGTGTACAGTCAGAGGTTGAGGATGGGTGGGTTGATATGTGGGGTGTACAGTCAGTAGTTGGGGATGGGTGGGTTGATATGTGGGGTGTACAGTCAGTAGTTGGGGATGGGTGGGTTGATATGAGGGGTGTACAGTCAGAGGTTGGGGATGGGTGGGTTGATATGTGGGGTGTACAGTCAGAGGTTGAGGATGGGTGGGGGGGTGATATGAGGGGTATACGGTCAGAGATTGGGGACGGGGGGGTGATACGAGGGGTGTACAGTCAGAGGTTGGGGATGGGGGGGTGATACAAGGGGTGCACAGTCAGATGTTGGGGATGCATTGGGGTTGATTAGAGGAGGTGTTCAGTCATAGGTTGGGGATAGGTGGGAGATGTACAGTCTAAAGGTTTGAGATAGGAGGGGGATTATATGAGGAGTATACAGTCAAAGGCTGGGGATGGATGGGGGGGTCTTATTAAGGCTATACAGTCAGTGACTGGGCATGGATGATATGAGGGGTGTAGGGTCATAGGTTGGGGATGCATTGGGGGTGATAGGGGAGGCTTACAGTGAGAGCTTGGGGATGTGCAGGGAATGATATGAAGGATATACACACTTAAGGGTAGGTGAATGGGGGGTAATACAGGTGGTGTACAGTCAGAAGTTGGGGGTGGGTGATATGGGGAGGTACAGTTAGAGGTGGGGGAAGGCTGAGGAAAGAGTAGTACGAAGACATGCATGCACCATCAATTGAGAAAATAATGCTTTGACGAAACGCATTGGAAGGGGGAGCATGGTATGCAGGTTTGCATTTCTCAAACATAAAAAAAGATTGTATTGCTGTCTGGCTGAGTATAAGTGAATGAGCTTCATTGGTACCAGTTAAATAGGAATTTCCCCACAGTGCAGTTTGCTTTTTCTTATCTGATGGCGCTCATTGGCACATGTGTAGTACAGTGACCCGCTTCTCCTGAGGGGAATGACATTCTTGCCTAGGTGAGAATCCCAGAGGTGCCACAAGATCCCTCATCCCCCCAAAAAAAATATTAGGGGGAGAACAAAGTTACTTCCAATGGTGAGAGTGGGAAAGGGAGGAGCGAAGGGTGTTAGGTAGATGGGGAGCCTGAAGGTCGGCTTCAAGCACCTGGACATGAGAATGCAAATGTTTTTATAATTTTATTGGTTCTTAATAAATGTTGCTAATATTACACTATTAGTTCTTGTTTTGTTGCATTATATCTGGTGACATCCAGTGTAATACTGGAGGTATTATTCATAGATAGGATGCCATAGTGGGTTACACCACATGGCACACCGGGTCATATTCTGTACAATATCAGAAGCTTTATCCTCAATAATTATTCTTGACATTTGGAGAAAAGAGTGGAGATGACCTTTAATCATCTTAAGGTAGTTCCCTTGTGGTGAGGGATTTCATACTGGCGTTGGGTGGTGTTGAGTGAAGCAGACTAATTAGTTGGAGGATCACAATGGAAGAATGAAGAATTGAAAATTGTTGTTTTGATGTGGAGAGGAGTTGGGTTCCCTTTGAAGGACTTTTGCTCGAGATAATATTAAACCCTTCAGTGTTTTTATGTTGAGCACAATAAAATAGACATTCCCAGGTAAACTAGTAAAGTTCTCACCCCAGCATGTGTGATTTACAAGTTTTTTTTCTCTCTCTAAAAAAACTGTGAATAGCTGGTTAAGGAGCTGGTTTGGAAGCCAGCCCCTGCGTCCCTAACGACCGTTGAGTCATCAGCTGTCAGCGGGCTTCCCCACTGACAGCTGAATGTAAAAACAAGAATTGAAACAATAAAAAAAAAAAAAGAAAATTGGAAAAAAAAAATGACGTGGGGTTACCCCTCCCACCCCCCAACCCAAACCAAGCCCTCAAGGCCAGGTCAGGTGTGGTGCTTCAGTTTGTATTTGTCAGAGAACTCACACAGCAAGCACCCGTCTCCGTACAGCAGCTGCCAATCCTTGTTCTGCTAATGCCAATGTGCATGCACGGAACCGTAGCCAGAGACAAATGAGATCTAGGGCTGGCATGCACAATGGCACCTCTATGCGAATGCGCGCTAACGCACATCCGTGAGCGCCAATGTGCTAAGGTGCTATTGCGCATGCGCCAATGTGCTAAGGTGCTAACGCGCAATGCGCCAATGTGCTAAGGCGCATGCGCGCACGCACGTACGCTGGGGCGAATCCTGGCACACAGCACCCTATATAAACAGAGAGTCTGCCTAGCATCAGTGCTGGATTGTGTTCAGCTTGTTCCTGTGTTCCTGTTGTTACTCTGCCTGATTGACCTTGTTCCTGAAAACCCAGCTATCTTCTGACCATTCTCTTGGATCTCCTCTGCCTGCTGAACCTGCCTCTACCTGCAATACCGACCTTGGCTTGAACTTATGATTACGGCTCTGCCTCCTGATTCTGTACCCCGCTGCCCATCTGTTGCCAACCCCTGCCTGTTCCTGACTACGGTTTTGCACTCTGACTTGGTACCCTGCTGCCAGCCTGTTGCCGACTCCTGCCTGTTCCTGATTCTGCAGTCGATCCTGATCTGGCTCCCGCTGAACAAGTTTGGTGATCAGTTTCCACATCTCCTCAGCAGAGGTTCCTGTATCTCCAAGTTCCAGCCTCCTGCCTGCAGGCACCTGCACCCTTTCGTTGCCCTCGCACTCCCTGTACCCACCACCAGGGGGGCTTGGACCGGAACCGTGCAAGAGGCCACCCTCATCATTTCGGGCTCCGCTGTAAGGTACGTGACAGTATTAATGTCTATTGTCTATGTCTTTCTGTTGAAATTGGAACAGAAATACAGGAGAAATTTTCCAATAGGGAGTGACCACTATCTAAGAGGTGTTCTTCCTTCACTATGGAGAGGATGCGATGGGAAATCTCTCCAACAGCACATCGGCCCAAAAAAAAAAACCTGACTGTATTTTTAACTGTTCCCTGCTGTATTTAAAATTAAAATGAAATATTTTGGCCAGACATACTTTATTTTAGTCATATGGAATATGGATATGGAATATATGGAATAAAAATTGATTCAATAAAGTATTTAATGTAAGTTGCTAAATGTATCTTGATATATGTCTCCTATAATGCCCTGTACATTAGACTGTGGTAAGCAGGGCCAGCACAAAAAGCCAATCAGGTTCTGCTGCATGTACATCTGTCCCTTCATTGCCCAACATTCTCTATTCAGGTTCCATAAGAGCAGTCAGACACACAAGTATGGTAGTGCAACTTCATCTAACCAGCAGCAACTAAAGGTCAATTATGATGCTGAATTAGTCATCAAAACTGAAATCATACATACCCTATGTGGCTAAATGTATGTGGATTCCCCCTCCACGTGATGGAGTTCAGGTGTCTCCATTGAAGGGACCTGTTAATACTCCATCATACAAAGACATTGTAGACAATTGTGCTCTTCCAACCTTATGGTAGCAATTTGTTGAAGACTCTTTTCTGTTCCACCATGACTGTCCCCTGAGTACAAAGCCAGCTCCATAAAGACATAGTTTGACCAGTTTGGTGTGGAGGAAATCAAGTGTCCTGCCCAGAACCCTGACCTCAACCCTACTGAACACCTTTGGGATGAATTGGAACGTCAATGTTGAACCAGGTCTTCTCATCCAACATCAGTCAGTACCTGACCTCACAAATAGGAGCAAATTCCTACAGACACCCTCCAAAATCTTTATACAAAGCCTTCACAGAAGAGTGGAGCCAACAGCATAAAGACATGGTTTGACTGGTTTGGTGTGGAGGAATTCGAGTGTCCTGCACAGAGCCCTGACCTCAACCTTACTGAACACCTTTGGGATGAATTGGAATGTCAATGTTGAGCCAGGTCTTCTCTTCCAACATCAGTACCTGACCTCACAAATGGGAGCAAATTCCCACAGACAAATCTTGTATGAGGCCTTCCCGGAAGAGTGTTGCCAACTGCATAAAGACATAGTTTGACCAGACTGGTGTGGAGGAACTTCAGTGTCCTGCACAGAGCCCTGACCTCAACCTTACTGAACACCTTTGGGATGAATTGAAACGTCAATGTTGAGCCAGGTTTTCTCATCCAGCATCAGTACCTTTCCTCACAAATGACCATAAATTCCCACAGACGTCCTCCAAATTCTGGTGGATATTTTTCTAAAGAGTAGAGGATGGTCTGGCTATTAAAGAACAACTCCATAATAATAGCCATGATTTTTGAACGGGATATCCACCAAGCTCCTATAGGTGTGATGGTCAGATGTCCACCAACTTTTGTTTCAATAATTTTTATTCGTTTTACAAAATGGAGCAATACAAATTTTAGTAGACATTTGTACATTGCTGAGGCTATCAAGAACGTTAAAGGCATACAGTAGTATAGAAATCAAGGGATGCTGATATAGTCCCATGTCTCAGTCAGGGTACAAACCCAAAGAGAACCCATCAAAAATATCAACAATATAAATCCGAACATATAACAGGTTCCATGCTGTGATAAACCTCCTGATAGGACCAGAAGTCAGGGTACAAGACCCAGCATTATTATCAAAAACAATTCACAAAGAATGTCTTTAAAGAGCAAAAGCAGCATTTAGTACCAAACACTGGATGGACTGAATATTGTATCCCGTAAATTCATTTACTTACTGTAAGTTAATCATTTAGTGGCAAGTATTCAGCATTTTTCATAAACCCAATCAAGACTGGTTCATTTTAAAATGAAGGCTGTAAAGGAAATTTGTAAGTTCTGTATATAATTGTATTCTATTTTGTATATATTGCACTCTGCCCTCACTGTGCACACGGCACTAATAATGTTTTCAGTACATGTTTGTATTCTTTCAAGTCCTGATTAGAATTAGCCTGCCTATGTTACGCCCCTTGTTACCATAAACGTACAATTGTAATATTAATGTGATATCTACGTAATCATGTGTATAAAAACCTTCAATTGCGTCATAATAAAGCAGAACAGTTATTCTGGAAAGATGCGGAGTGTATCTTTTGTGTCTGTTCTCTACTGCAGTAGTTATTATTAATTTGGAGCCACTAATCAATATGAGGATAGGAGTTGCCTATCTATAAATTTCCATGTCAAGGCATAATGGAGGCCCCTTCTCTTTACCTTTGAGTGCTGCCAATCAGTGCCTCATCATCTGTATCTCCTGATCAGTGCCCATCAGTGCCGCTTACCAGTGTCCATCAGTACCGCCTATCAGTGCCACCTCTCCGTGCCAACTATCAGCACCCATCAGTGCCACCTATCAGTGCCCATAAGTGCAGCCTCATCAGTGCCTCCTGATCAGTGCCCACCAGTGCCGCCTCATCAGTGCCACCTATCAGTGCAGCCTATCAGTGCCCATCAGTGAAGGAGAAAAATTACCTGTTTGCAAAATATAACTAAATATATTTGTTTTGTTTTTTTGGTCTTTTTTTTTGTTTGTTCGTTTAGCAAAAAATTAAAAAAAAAAAACCCTGTGGTGATTAAATGCCACCAAAAGAAAGCTCTATTTGTGTGAACAAAATGACAAAAATGTCATATGGGTATAGTTTTTCATGACCGCGCAATTGTCTTTCAAAATGTGAGAGCGCTGAAAGCTGAAAATTGCCCTGGGCAGGAAGGGGAGTATAAGTGCCCTGTAAGCAAGTGGTTAATATTTCACCCCAAAAAATTGATGTTATGTAGTGTTTGTGTGCAACAAAATTATTCAAAGTGTATTTTTTCCCAATTACATTTAAACAAAATTGCAACATTCAACATTTTATTCTCTAGGGCAGTGATGGCAAAACTCGGCACCCCAGATGTTTTGGAACTACATTTCCCATGATGCTCCATTACACTGCAGAGTGCATGAGCATCAGGGGAAATGTAGTTCCAAAACAACTGGGGTGCCAAGGTTTGCCAACACTGCTCTAGGGCCTCTGCTAAAAAATATATAATGTTTGGGGGGTTCTAAGTAATTTTCTCGCAACCATATACTTAGGGTTTTACTTCTATGTGGGAAGTGTCAGAACTGGCAGGGTTTTGAAGTGGTTAACAAAGATTGTCCTTCTTAACTTCCATCTAGATGGTATCTTCTCCCGCCAAACTTCTCACACCTCACGTCGGCTCCTTCTGTACCAACAGCTGAAAATATATGACTCAGAATTATACCATAAACCAGATAAACACGACCACAACATAAAACTACAAGCTAATGAAAAAATACAAATTGAAATACATTTTATAAGCTAATCAAAAAAAAAATCTTTCTTCCCAAACCCACTGAATGGTCCACCGACGCCAAACAAAATATTTAGCAGGTGGTCGGCAGTTAAAAAGCGAGGCTCTTAATAAATTAAATTTTACTAGACATCGATAAATTTTTTTTGAAGGTAGTGTGGAAATGACAGGAAAAGCACCCTGATTTGCATAATTAGATTTTTCTTTCTTCTACAAAGTAACATAACTATTATGTCTGAGAACAATTACGCGGCTCCCGTTCTGAATGACAGATTTGAAGATTTGCTTCGGTTTGATGAGCAGATGTCCGCAAACCAAACGTGATTTGTAGACCTTTTATGATGTTTCCTCCGGCAATAAAATTTGCCTAGAGCTGAAAAACACACAGATATAAAAGTGAAGGACGGACTTTCCACACTTTTCAGGTTGAGAACTTCATCAGAATAAATTAGACTGACAGTTTGCAGTGGGTTGAAGTGGGTTGAAGTACATCCAAAACCAAAACTTTTTTTCATTTCAAAAATTTTTTTGAAGTTTCAAAAAAATCGTCCCACTGTGTCTGGCATCTATTGGAATCTACCGGGATTCATATACTTATTTGCTTCAAATTTTGTCCTAAAGCATACGGTAGGCCCATCTCTTTTTCAATATATATATTTTTTGGTATCTATTAACCACTTGCCGACCGGCGCACACACATTTACATCGGCAAAGTGGTTAGTTACCACAAAACGGCGTACCCGTACGTCTTCCCCTTTAAGAGGCATAGCAGGCACGCGCTTGCCTGCTGCATGGCGGGGGACCCAATGGGCGTGGCCAGCAGGCGCGATCGCCACCGGCTATCCATGATCGCGGGCACGAGAGCCAGAATGGAGATTCGTGCGTGTAAACACACGAATCCCTGTTCTGGCAGGGGAGAAACAACACATCTGCTGTTTGTAGTAATTACGAACGGCGATATGTCTCCTCCCCCGGTCAGTCCCACCCCCCCCCACAAGTAAGAGACACTCACAAGGGAACACATTTAACCCCTTGATCGCCCCCGTAGTGTTAACCTCTTCCCTGCCAGTGACATTTACACAGTAACCAGTGCATTTTTATAGCACTGATCGCTGTATAAATGTCAATGGTCCCAAAAATGTGTTAAAAGTGTCTGATCGGTCCGTCGTATTGTCGCAGTACCGCTAAAAATCGCAGATCACGGCCATTACTTTAAAAAAAAATAATAAAAATGCCATAAATCTTTCCCATAGTTTGTAGACGCTATAACTTTTACGCAAATCGATCAATTTATGCTTATTGCAATTTTTTTTTCTTACAAAAATTATGTAGAAGAATACAATTTGGCCCTAACCGATGAAGAAATGTGTTTTTTAAAAACATTTTTGGGGGTATTTATTATAGCAAAAAGTAAAAAAAAAAATTTTCGAAATTGTTGCTGTTTTTTGTTTATAGCGCAAAAAATAAAAACGGCAGAGGTGATCAAACACCACCAAAAGAAAGCTCTATTTGTGGGGAAAAAAAGGACATCAATTTTGTTTGGGTACAACAGCACACAACCGCGCAATTGTCAGTTAAAGCGACGCAATGGTGTATCGCAAAAATGGCAAGGTCAGGAAGTGGGTAAATCCTTACGGTCCTTAAGTACTTAACAATATATGTAGAAAAATATACAAATTGTGAGAAAAATGTAATGTGTTGAATACTCCAATTTGTACTTATTTCTATATGTCTTTTTCAGTATTTATAGTATCAATTTCATGCAGCACTCTAGAGGCTCCTGAAGAAGCTCATTGGGGCGAAACATGTAGAATGTTTTGTTGTATGAATTGTATAATTAATTATAATTGTAATTGAGATGACAAAGAATTTTATCAATTTTAAACTGTTACAAATAAAATGTGTTTGAATTGTATCTATAGTAAATACAGTTACTTTATACCTTAAAAGTCCCGTGTTTTCCCTTTTCCTTTTGCATATAATTGGGATGTGGTGCCTTTTCTGGCCCTTCACCACCCTAAACCTTTGCTGAAGTTTCAAAGAATATTCAGAATCTTTTAAGCAAATGAACAGACATATTGCGTAGATTCATATTACCACCAGATCAGCACTATATTACAAAGGCCTGAAATGGAGAAACTCATCTGCGTTGCGAACGATTCCCCTTCCAAGTTTATGTCCACGTGGACTTGCTGGCTCCATTTTCAAACGACTGAGAACTATAAATGCCTACTTGGCGCAACTACCTTGATGCCTGCTCCGCTTGTTACCCCTCATATCTAAGCGACCCCTTTTCTCACAGTATCTCTGACCCGGCCATACACGTTCCCTCTGACAGAGGGTAATGGTGGGAGAGGACCTATGCTGGAGGGACCTCTTGGTTCCTGTGGAGCTCCATGTCTTTATGGACGTTGCTTTAGGCACTGCTCCAAATCACTTGGTGGAAGGGGGTATTATGGTGTGGGGGTTGTTTTTCAGGGGGTTGGGCTTAGTTCCAGTGAAGGGAACTCTTAAGGCATCAGCATACAAAGACATTTTTGACAACTTTGTGGGCAAAGTTTGGGGACGGCCCCTTCCTGTTCCCACATGACTGCCCACCAGTGCACAAAGCAAGGTCCATAAAGACATGGATGAGCGAGCCTGGGGTGGAGGAACTTGACTGGCCTGCACAGAGTTCTGACCTCAACCAGATAGAACACCCTTTGTATGAATTAGAGCGGAGACTGCGAGCCAGGCCTTCTCGTCCTGACCTCACAAATGCGCTTGCGGAAGAATGGTCAAACATTCCCATAGACACACTCCTAAACCTTGTGGACGGCCTTCCCAGAAGAGTTGAAGCTGTTATAGGGGCGGAGCCAACTCAATATTGAACCCTACAGACTAGGAATGTGTGTGTAAAGGCAGGCGTCCCAATACATTTGACAATATAGTGTACATCCAATCCCCGGATGAGAAGGGTCAAAGTCTTGGGAGGCTGGATAGTCTCTATGGTGGATAACTAAGGGGGTCAAGAAGAATGCATTGCAAAGTGAACAGCTAAGAGACGGGAAGAGGGGAGAGATGAAAAAAAGGTGGGGGGGAGGGGGAGGGGGGAAACAAATGCCTGCTGGGGCAAAGTTTAAACACCAAGGGCCCAAGTAAAAGAGATTAAATAGTAATAAGATCACAATCAAAGTGTGTGATCCAAGGATAACCATACTTTACCCAGAACTTTTTTTTTTCTTTTATTGGCTTTAGATACTCTGTAACTCTCTAAATATGGTGGCCGCTATTATCCTCCTTCTGAATCAGGGATGACACTCTGTTTAATGCTTGTGAGCACACAAGGTGTGAGCACAAGGCACCTGATCGAGCTGTCATTAGACAGCACAGATCACAGGCAAAATGCACAGAGCCAATCAGAGTGGCTCCACTCCTTTTGATTGTTGCGATGGCCAATCAGAGCATCACAAGTGTGAACAATAGACGTAGATAAACCTACCCTTTCTACTTGTGCCAACCATTGCCGATCCCATGCAAGTAACACTGCTTCCACTGACCGCCATCACCATCAGAAGAGATGGACCAATGGCCACCACTGAGCAGCAGGGAAATATACCGGACATATTGACCAAAAAGGGGGCACACTGGCCACCAATGATCACCACTAAGGGGACAAAGAGGAGTACATGAAATATTAATTATAAATGGATATCACTGACCACCGATATGATGAGGAATAACAGCACTGATCACCAACATTTAAAGGGAGCACACACCATTAACCACCAACATTTGAAGGGACACTCATCCTTAACCACCACCATAAGGGGGCATTAATGCCTGACCACTGAAATGCAAGTTATTCTGTGCATTACATTGTCTTGACCTATGAACTCTGATCGCTGCACTGTACACGCTATGCCCTAAATTAACCCCTTCAATACCGGGCACTTTGACCCCCCCCCCCCCCCCCCTTCCTGCCCAGGCCAATTTTCAGCTTTCAGCGCTGTCACACTTTGAATGACAATTGCGCGGTCAAGCAACAATGTACCCAATCAAACTTTTTGTATTTTTTTTTTTTCTGAGACAGATAAAATTTCTTTTGGTGGTATTTAATTAGCACTGGGGTTTTTGTATACATTGCTAAACAAACAAACGTTTTTTTTAGTTTCTATTATAAAATGTTGTAAATAAGTCATTTTTCTCCTTCCCTGATGTGCATTGATGAGGCTGCACTGGTGGCCACTGATGAGGAGGCACTAATATGCAGCACTGATGGGAGCTGATAGGCGGCACTGATAGGCAGCACTGATGGGCAGCACTGATGGGTGGTACTGATGGGCATTGATAGACGGCACTGATGGGCACTAAAATTAAGCACTGATAGGCACTGATATGTGGCACTGATGGGCACTCAAATTAAGCACTGATAGGCACTGATATGTGGCACTGATGGGCACGGATAGGCAGCACTGATGGGAAGTACTGATGGGCACTGATGGGCAGCACTGATGGGTACTGATGGGCACTGACGGGCAGCACTGATGGGTACTGATGGGCACTGACGGGCAGCACTGATGGGTACTGATGGGCACTGACGGGCAGCACTGATGGGTACTGATGGGCACTGACGGGCAGCACTGATGGGCATTGATAGATGGCACTGGTGGGTGGCTGTGATGGGCACTGATTGGCATCACTGGTGGGCACTGGTGAGCAGCACTGGTGGGCACTGATGGGCATCACTGTAGGGCACTGACATGTATTACTGATGGAGATGATCTCCCCGGTGAGGAAAGAGAAGCCAATAACTGGCATTTCCTAGTTACACTGTGATCAGCTGTGATTGGACACAGCTGATCACATGGTAAAGAACCTACGTCATAGGCCCTTTCCTGAGATCAGTGATGCGGTGTGTTCTAGGGGTTGGCACAAGTGGCCTGTTCTGAAGGACATCACATGACATCCAGTCAAAACAATAAAGCCCCCACCCAGCCATTATTCTGCTATAGGCCGTCAGAACATAATTCTTTTGCCCCAAAATTTTTTAAATCCAGCGGTTAGTAAATACCACCTAAAGAAAGCTCTATCTGTCTCAAAAAAAACATATGAAATATATTTGGGTACACCACTGCATGATGGAGTAATTGTCAGTCCAACTATTTCAGCGCTGAAAGCTGAAAGATGGTCTGGCAATGAAGGGGTGTATACACGTTGGTACTGAATTGGTTAAATCTCCTATTTGAACAACAGGGAACACAGACACAGAGAGGCACAGAAACATCCCGCTGTGTATATAAAAATTATTCAAATAATTATTTAAAATTTGATTTGTTTTTTTTGACACAAAATCTGGAAAACTGCTTCAAAACGTCTTTAAACTACCGATTAAACTTGACTATTTCCACAATAAGACTCTTTCTTCTTTAATATATCTCATCTGTATTTTGTAACTATTCAGTCTGATCTTTAAAAGATTCATATTGTACTTCTCAGTCCAGTTGGTCGCCATTATACCCTCCCCCGCCCTAAACAAATGTAATTTATGAGCAGTGCAGCCGGGAAGTGTTCTTCTTGGTGGTTCCTCCAGTGAAGATGTTCTCATCATTAATGTGCTAATGAATGTAATAAAACAACAATGTGTGAATGAATGTTTGCAGGCCGGGGGATTATTACTCCGGCAGACAACACGCTCGGCAGGTTCCGGTGGAACAGTCTCAGGCGCGTTCTACGGGCTGAGGACACTTCCAGAGCGACGCGCCGCCATAAAAATCTGTCTGGAGTCACTCATGGCTAATTTTTATTGCAGATTTACTGTGAACTCTCTCCAGGCTGTGGAGGTTCGGACCCTGCGGATGGAAGAATCCCGCCATCTAGAAGATATTAGGTGTCAATAATCCATCGTGAGTCATGGTTGTTCTTCTCCTGAAGCCCCAGGAACTGGAATTCAAGGTTAAGGCCCAGGACACCTTCCTCCAAACTTTTCAAATGTGCACCATGTTATGCACAATACCTCCAAAGCATTTTGTAAATGACTTATAAACTTTAATACAGTATCTAGATCAGCTTTTCTGAAGCTTTTGAACACAGAGGAACCCATGAAATAACTTTCCAGTCTCAAGGAACCTCTGGTAAAGATGACTATATCTACAACTCATGGTACATTAGTGTGATGGTCAGTGGGAAAAATGCTCCTTACACTTGTGGTCACTGGGAAGAATGACCCACTTACAGATAGCTTGGTTGCAGATATGGCTGAACATTTCTAAATGTTCCTCTATTGTCACTTCTCAAGAGTCGGCACACAAGGTGCTAACACATTGGTACCTGGTCCTGTCTAGGTGTGACTTTTGTATCCATCTGCTTTGAATGCGTCTCTTAGGCACGCATTCGCAATCAATGGATCTTTGTCTTGCATGACCAGATAGATGATTTATTTAAACAACCGCAAACATTGGCAGCAAAACAAACTATAGTTTCACAACCCCTTCCTTTTCATGAGGTCAAAACCCATTTACACAGTTCTATGATTAATGCAAAGCTATCTAGTCAAATGTTAGGATTTGGGCCCCTTGGGTTTCATCATGAACTTACCTCCTTGGACCCAATCACACTCTTACTTAGGGTTACTCTGGAACTGGGCTTGTAACCCTGACTAGATTGTAACCCTGACGATTCTGGCCAAAATGAGAATCACAATTTTTTTGGCTTAGAATTCTCGCGACCTAAAATCTTTCACATTATACAAAAAAAAAAAAATGGGCTAACTTTACTGAGGCTCCCACTGATTCTGCATTATGGTGAATTGAATTGATTTAATTTTATATTACAATGTAATAATAGAAAAAATGCGCTTCAATCATCCTGACACCATAACAACCATGGTGCCGGGATGATTGAAGTGCTAACACCAGGTGTTTGGAGTATCTTTATCTGCTGGTTGTTAAACTTTCTAGAATACACATAATTCTATTGTTGTGTAGGATCTGGGCCTGCTGTCCCTCCATCCCTCGTTCAACTCAGACGCTAACCACACCACCTTATTTTGCTGAAACCACGCCTGTTTTCACCAAGTGGGAGGGGTCAAAAAAGAAGGCGCCCCCCCATCCTAAAACTTCACCAGCCGCCACTGCGTCTGGGTGGCACAGAACCCCGATCACGTGACCTCACCCAAATAACTAGGCTCTCCCAGCAGGCCAAGGGACCTAAGAAGATCCCTGCCGTTTGACTGAGATACCCTATATATTCCTAATCTACCCTTGCAATGCCCTCGTCTTATCTAATGTCACCAGATACCCGGCCATCTAGTGACAGAAGAGAGAAGTACAGCAATTACAGAATTAGGGTGGAATTAATTGATCCCCTATCAATTGGCCAAGGCGACTACACCTGGCAGGTAAATTTACTAGCAGCCCTACCTAAACATCAGGGTGCTACACTACGGTCACACAACAGGGTGGGATCGGGACGCAGTGCTCTGTGCCCCGAGCCCACCCTTTTTTGAAGCCTATTAGAGCCTCTAATCACGTGCTTCAAAATACACATCCCCCCGCCTATCCCCGCCATAGTAATTCATGTGTCTGGCGTCCTGTAAGGGGCCAGGCACATGGATAGGGAGGGCGGCGGAGGTGTTGGGGGGGGGAGGGCCCGTGCGCCCACAATGCACGGACCACCACAGCTACTCACCCCTTCTCCTCTCCCCACCATTCTTTTCCTAAGCTCCTCTCTGCCTCTGATTCTCAGTCACTTGCAGTCTTTTGATTTATGTTACTCTTCTCCAAACTTATCGTATGCTGACTCCTCTTCATCTTTAAAGCAAAATGAAGCCACTGTCACCATATGATCGGTGTTAGGCTGATTGTTTGTTGGCTTTGGTCCCGGGCCCTGGAATCATGAGGCCATTTTCAAACTCTAGCTTCTCACCTTCAAGAGAGGGAGGGAAGGAGGAGAGAAGAGAAAGGAGAGGAGAGAAGGAGGAGGAAAGGAGAGAGGAGAGGACTAGGGAGAGGGAGAGAGAAAAGGAGAGGGAAGAGGGGGAGAGGACAGGGGAAGAGGGGGGGAGGGGAAAGGGAGGGGGAGGGAGAGAGGGGGAGAAGAGAGAGGGAGGGAAGAGAGGGAGGGAGGACAGGGGGGAGAAGAGGGGAGGGGAAGGGAGTGAGGAGAAGGCAGAAAGAAAAGGAGAGGGAAGAAGTGGAGAGGAAAGAGGAAGGGGGAGGAGGAGGAGAGAGGGGTATATAGAGGGGGAGGAGGGGGAAAGGAAAGAGAGGGACAGAGGGGTAGAGGGAGAGAAGAGAGGACGGGAAGAGGGGGGGGGTGGGGGGGAGAGGAGAGGGGGATGGGAAGGGAGAGGGGGTGAGGAGGAGGGGGAGAGAAAAGGAGAGGAAAGAGGTGGAGAGGACAGGGGTAGGGGGAGAGGAGAAGAGAGAGGTGGAGGGGAGTGGCCAAGAGGGGAGGGGCGGGCGGGGAGAGAAGGGGGAGAGAGAGGGGGAGAGGTGATGGAGGAGGAGAGGAGAAAGGGAGGGAAGAGGAGGAGGTGGAGAGAAGAGGAAAGGAGAGAGGATAGGGGGAGGGGGAGAGGGGAGGGGGGGTGAGGAGGGGGAAAGTAGAGGAAGGAAGAGAGCGAGTGAAAGAGGAAAGGAGAGAGGGAGAAGTGTGAGGGAGGAGGCCAGGGGGGAGGGGAGATGAGGATGTGAGAGGAGGGGGAGAGGGGTGAAGAGGAGGGGGAGAGGGGTGAAGAGGAGGGGGAGAAGAGGAGAGGGGGGAAGAGAAGGGGGGAGAGATAGAGGTAGAGATGTGGAGATAGGGGGAGTCGGAGGGGGAGAGGAAGAGAAAATGACTTAAGAGGAAAGAGGTGGAGAGGACAGGGGGAGGGGGGAGAGGAGAAGAGAGAGGTGGAGGGGAGAGGCCAGGAGGGGTGGGGGAAGAGACGGGGAGAGTAGGAAGGAAGGGAAGAGGAGGAGGGGGAGAGAAGAGGAAAGGGAAGAGGGGGAGAGGACAGGGGGAGGGAGTGAGGAGAGGGGAGAGGGGGTGAGGAGGGGAAAAGGAGAGGGAGGGAGGAGGCCAGGGGGAGGGGGAATGAGAATGGGAGAGGAGAGGAGGGGGAGAGGGGAGAAGAGGAGGGGGAGAAGAGGAGAGGGGGGAAGAGATAGCGGTAGAGATGGGGAGATAGGGGAGTCAGAGTGGGAGAGGAGAGGAAGAGAAAAGCAGAGGAAAGATGAGATGAGTAGAGGGGAGAGAAGAGGAATATAGGAGTATGGGGGAGGGGTGGATATGAAAGGGGAGGAGAGGAGGTGAGATGAGTGAATCGGAAAGGGAGACAGTGGAGGATCAGAGGGATGGGAGAGGAGAAGAGATGAAAGAAAGAAATGGACAGATAGGAGTAGAGAGAAGAATGAGAGATGGGAGAGGAGATGATCGGAGAGGGGGGAGAAAGACGATGATGAAAGATGAGAGGAAGAAGAGAAGGAATTATTAAAGTCTGTAATATGTAACACTTTTGCATAGCTGAATATGGAGGGAAGTGGAAGTTGGGTTGGCGCTCCTCTCCTTCCAATAATGGGAGATGTGACCCAGCCCTGATCTCGGCTCACTTATTATAATATCAGTCCCGTCTATATCACATCATTTGGATCGTGTCTTACCACGGCGATGACCTTTCACCATCGGAGAGATATTTATTGCGTTTTATGGAAGTGAACTTTCACCCGAAAGATGAATACATACATTGTATATAATAATCTTTTTTTCCGGTGTACATTTAGACCCGCCGCTTCCCATGGAAATGAATCTTCGCCTCGTACTGGGTGACCTTTCATGATATATATAATTTCCTCGGCAGCCCATAGGAAGATCTTTAGTGAGCGATATTACTGTAAACGTTATGTTAGAGCGAAGAAATAAATGTGATAATATACGAGGAGCGCGCTGAACATCTGTGGATTACATGAAAGTCTACAGGTGTGGGGGGAGGGGAAAGTATAGCTAAAGCCAAAAAACTTTTTGCAATTGCATAGTTTGGAGAATGCTTAAAACCTCTGTCAAGATTTGTTTTTTGGGGTTTTTTTTTTTGTTTTGTTTATTTATTTAATTTTTTTGTGTGTGTTATGTTACAGTTTCCTTTATTATCTACCCAAGACCCCAG
Organism: Lithobates clamitans; assembly: GCA_037952925.1. Taxonomy (NCBI): domain Eukaryota; kingdom Metazoa; phylum Chordata; class Amphibia; order Anura; family Ranidae; genus Lithobates; species Lithobates clamitans. The sequence continues at coordinate 165,636 of JBBGZY010002141.1, read as the reverse complement.
GGATACATCAGAAAGTAATAGGAAATCTTTGTATTTCCTCTTTGATAGTCCCCCCCCCCATTGAATGATTATCATCTTTACTCCTGTTCTGGTGGTTGGTTTAAATTTTTGGATTAATTATTTATTTATTTTTTTAGGGGCAAAGCAACACGGGACCTCAGTAGAAAAAATAAAAAGTGGGAGTTTAGAGGTGAGAGAGGGAATAGGGAAAAAAAGGGAGGGAGCGGAAAGAAAGAAGGGGGTGGGGCTAAAAACCCACCCATCCTCTGGCCTCAGTGCCTAGACCTAGACAATCAAATCACCTCCAGGGATTGGAGAGACCATCAGGATACCTCACCCTAAATTTCGGGATTCCTCATCACTTTCTATTACGTTGACAATCTGACAATTCATATAGAGGGGTGAATCTTCTCATCAGGGACACCGGCAAAAAATTTCAAAACACAACAAACAAAAAACTGACAGGGGTTCTAACCCAAAAATGGAAAGTGAGGTATAATGTAACAAAAATGTAACAAAAATTCCACACTCTGCTGAAAACTAAAAAAGAAGCTTTTGCTCTAAATATACTTTAAATTCCAGTGTGACAAATTTAAAGGGCCCTGTATGTTAACGCTGAACTCCGGGATAAATAAATATTGTCTAAATCCATCGGTCATGTGTCTTTTTCTTGGATCTCGGAGATCTTTGTGTATTTCCTCCAGATCTGTGCAGTAATCCGGTGTGAGACTTCCTGTAATAAAGACCGCCCACTGCTGCCCCTCTCTCCTTGTGCAGGGGGACTGGTCTTGTCTCCTCCCCCTCCTGTAGTTTTCTGTAGTGGGTGGAGCCTGCTGGGCCCCTCCCACAGCTCTGCTCTCTCTCTCTTCTTGTGCAGGGTGACCCGTCCTGTCCCTGCCCCCTGATGTAGTTTTCTGTAGTGGGTGGAGCCTGCTGGGCCCCTTCTACCGCTCTGCTCTCTCTCCTTGTGCAGGGTGAACAATCTTGTCTCCACCCCCTCCTGTAGTTTTCTGCAGTGGGTGGAGATTTCTGGGCCCCTCCCACAGCTCTGCTCTCTCTCTTTCTCTCTCTGCAGGGTGACCAATCTTGTCTCCGCCCCCTCTTGTAGTTTTCTGCAGGCAGCCTGTAGTGGGTGGAGACTGCTGGGCCCCTCCCACAGCCTCGCTCTCTGCACAGGCCATGTACAGCACAGTGATGATGTCACTGCTACTTTTAAAAGGCAATATCTGGGGTTGTAAAGCATTTGGTGCACACTAGACATGTGCGATTCGTTTCGTTAACAATCGAAATTCGGACAACATTTTTGTAATTCGGAGATTTGGATGTATCTGAATTTATCACAATAGTAACAAATTTCAATGAATCCAAAATATTAATAACGAATCTGAAAAAGATAATAATGAAACAAAATGAAATTTTTGAAAATTTTCAAATGAATTCAAATTAGAAAATTAATTCAAATTTGAAATGGAAACTTATTGCAATAAATACAGCAAGGTATAGAAGAGGAATAAGATGATGGAAGAATAGAATAGAACAGAACAAATATGACCATCTTCCAAAATTTTAAATCAATTTGAAAATAACGATTATACTAAACGAATCTGATTATTTGAAACAAATTCTGCATATACAAAACGAATTCCGCAAACAAATCATTCTAACATAACGCATATTAATAACTTAACGAACGGATCAGAAACAAAACAAAATTTTACGGCGCGCACATAAAGTGGGTTTTTATCCTTTGTTGTTATATATAAAGTGGAGGTCCACCCCAAAAAAAAAAAAAAAAAAAAGGCATTAAAATGCTCCTAAAAATGTAAAAAAAATTTTTTTTTTACTTACCAGAAATGGCTGTTGCTAGGCAGATCATCCTAATCTGCCACCTCCTACACCGCGGTGATCTTCCGTTTTCCCCTCCTCGCGTTGTCTTCTGGGGAAGGTGGCGCGCTGTGTTCTGGGAAGTGTGTGGGTCCCACAACACAGCCGGCCATTTACAAAGCGTCGCGCGACTCGCGCATGCACAGTAAGAAACGGGCAGTGAAGCCGCAAGGCTCCACTGCCTGTTTCCCTTACTTCGCGTGACGGCGCCGGGACCCGATCCGATGAACGAATCGGCCTCGGGCGGCTGACATCGCGGGCACCCTGGAGAGGTAAGTGTGCTTACTAAAAGTCAGCAGCTACAGTGTTTGTAGCTGCTGACTTTTAATTTTTTTTTTTTTAACCTGACCTCCTCTTTAAAATGCGTTGTACAATTTTTGTGCTGAGGGATCAGCTTTAAGACAAGGAATTGTAGAATCTGCCTGGGGCTGGTTTACACCCGAATCTGTAATTAACAAACATTTAGTCCGAATTGCGATTCAAAATGACAAGAATCGCACGTGTCTAATTTAAGAAGAGATCTGTGAGCTCTTTGCTATCTCTAGCAGGGGCGGCCGGTCCATAAGGAGCGCTAGGGGCGTTGCCAAAATCTGATGCAAAATCTGATGTTTCCAAGCTGTTACCTCTATGGGTCGAATGTTATTCAATCATATAAAAAAATAGAATGGGTCAGGAAAATACCACATTATGGCCACTAGATGGAGCTGAAGATCATAGAAATTAGGTATTTATTGTATATTACATTTAGCTCCCTCTAGTAGCCATAATGTGATATTTTCCTGAGCCACTCTTTTATTAATGAAAAAAATAAATAAATAACAGTCGATCTGTAGTAGCGGTAATGGGAGAACATTGGGTTCTGTCCCATTTGCACAGAATAAATGTACCAGCAGTTTCCTGCTCTATTCTACAGAACGAGTAAAGTCGCAGTCTGGGGACAGAGCGCCGGGTGTGCGCTGCAGCGGGCGTGCTGGGGGGCGCAGTTCTGGGAGGACATCAATAGACGCCCCCTCCCAGAACTAGATGACCGTGCTATAGCCATTATTATTATTTATTATTCGGCTATGGTTGGCAAGTGGTTAAATATCACCACCAATCACCACCAAAGTTAATAGTACTGACACTACACTTGCATCCACTGACAACGCTGGGGGTTATTATTGTGTCCACTGACACCGATGCTGGGGGTTATTATTGTGTCCACTGACCACAATGCTGGGGGTTATTATTGTGTCCACTGACCACAATGCTGGGGGTTATTATTATGTCCACTGACACCAATGCTGGGGGTTATTATTATGTCCACTGACACCAATGCTGGGGGTTATTATTATGTCCACTGACACCAATGCTGGGGGTTATTATTATGTCCACTGACACCAATGCTGGGGGTTATTATTATGTCCACTGACACCAATGCTGGGGGTTATTATTATGTCCACTGACACCAATGCTGGGGGTTATTATTATGTCCACTGACCCCAGTGATGTGGGTTATTATTAATTAATAATAATATTCGGATGCATTTTTCGTTATTCAGATATACCCGAATTACAGTATAAACGTAGTTTACCGAATGCTCCGAATAGCGAAAACTAAATTCATCAGAATTTCCGAAATTCAAATCAAATTGTACAGCGAATTCCATTAGAATTCGAATTGTAATCATATTTCAGAAATCAAAGACTGTGTGTGTTATTAGAGTACCATTTCGAAATAATACTGTTTTTTTTTTTTAAGCCAAAGGTGGTTTAAAGAGTCATTGTAATCATTTCCTGAAGATTTTTCTTTTGTTTGTTCACTTTGCCACATTCTATTCGAAACAAATATAACATTTTCGTTTAGACCGATTTGAACTTCATCTATTTGAACGTTTCAGATCGAAAAATGAGGTAAATTCGAAGGAAATTTGAAAAATTCTGAATACAAATTCCGAATACGAATTGAATGAAACGAAATAACTAGATTAACGAATCGAAACGAAAGAAAACAAATTTTTTCGGCATGCACATGTCTAGTTATGCTGGAGTTTATTATTGTGTCCACTGACTGATGGGGGTTATTTTTGCGTTCAATGACACCAATGCTGGGGGTTATTATTGTGTTCAATGACACCAATGCTTGGGATTATTATTGTGCTCAATGATACCAATGCTGGGGGTTATTATTGTGTTCAATGACACCAATGCTGGAGGTTATTACCAAGTTCAATGACACCGATGCTGGGGGTTATTATTGTGTTCAATGATACCAATGCTGGAGGTTATTATTGCGTACAATGACACCAATGCTTGGGGTTATTATTGTGCTCAATGATACCAATGCTGGGGGTTATTATTGCATTCTATGACACCAATGCTGGGGGTTATTATTGTGTTCAATGATACCAATGCTGAGGGTTATTATTGTGTCCACTGACCCCAGTGATGGGGGTTATTATTGCGTTCCATTACACCAATGCTGGAGGTTATTACCAAGTTCAATGACACCAATGCTGGGGGTTATTATTGTGTTCAATGACACCAATGCTTGGGGTTATTATTGTAATCAATGATACCAATGCTGGGGGTTATTATTGTGTCCACTGACCCCAGTGATGGGGGTTATTATTGCATTCCATTACACCAATGCTGGGGGGTTATTACCAAGTTCAATTACACCAATGCTGGGGGTTATTACTGTTCCACTGACCCCAGTGATACTAGTTGTTATTGCGTTCAATTACACCAATGCCGGAGGTTATTACCAAGTTCAATAACACCAATGCTGGGGGTTGTTAATGTGTTCTACGACACCAGTGCTGGGTGTTAATAATGCGTTTAATGACACCAATTATGGGTTATTTTTGCATTCAATAAAAAAAACTAATGCTAGGGGGTTCTAATTGTGTTTAATGACACCAATGCTGGGGGTTATCATTGCATCCACTGACACCAATGTTTGAGGTTATTATTGCGTTTAAAGACTCCAATGCTGGGGGTTATTACCAAGTTCAATGACACCAATGCTGGGGGTTATTATTGTGTTCAATTATATCAATGCTGGGGGTTATTATTGCGTTCAATGACACCAATGCTGGAGGTTATTATTGCGTTCAATGACACCAATGCTGGAGGTTATTATTGCGTTCAATGACACCAATGCTGAGGGTTATTATTGTGTCCACTGACCCCAGTGATGGGGGTTATTATTGCGTTCAATTACACCAATGCTGGAGGTTATTACCAAGTTCAATGACACCGATGCTGGAGGTTATTATTGCGTACAATGACACCAATGCTTGGGGTTATTATTGTAATCAATGATACCAATGCTGGGGGTTATTATTGTGTCCACTGACCCCAGTGATACTGGTTATTATTGTGTTCAATTTCACCAATGCTGGAGGTTATTATTGCGTACAATGACACCAATGCTGGAGGTTATTACCAAGTTCAATGACACCAATGCTGGGGGTTATTATTGCATTCTATGACACCAATGCTGGGGGTTATTATTGTGTTCAATGATACCTATGCTGGAGGTTATTACCAAGTTCAATGACACCAATGCTGGGGGTTATTATTGCATTCTATGACACCAATGCTGGGGGTTATTATTGTGTTCAATGATACCAATGCTGGGGGTTATTATTGTGTCCACTGACCCCAGTGATGGGGGTTATTATTGCATTCCATTACACCAATGCTGGGGGGTTATTACCAAGTTCAATTACACCAATGCTGGGGGTTATTACTGTTCCACTGACCCCAGTGATACTAGTTGTTATTGCGTTCAATTACACCAATGCCGGAGGTTATTACCAAGTTCAATAACACCAATGCTGGGGGTTGTTAATGTGTTCTACGACACCAGTGCTGGGTGTTAATAATGCGTTTAATGACACCAATTATGGGTTATTTTTGCATTCAATAAAAAAAACTAATGCTAGGGGGTTCTAATTGTGTTTAATGACACCAATGCTGGGGGTTATCATTGCATCCACTGACACCAATGTTTGAGGTTATTATTGCGTTTAATGACTCCAATGCCGGGGGCTATTATTGCATCCTATGATATTAATGTTGAGGGTTATTATTGCATCCTATGATATTAAGGTTGAGGGTTATTATTGCATCCACTGACACAAATGTTGGGGGTTATTGCACTCCAAGCTCTTCAGTGTGCATTGTGATATGCTGGCAAAAAATTAAGGCAAAAGAACAAAAATGTTTGGGCGTTGAGGTGTGAAAATGCGCTGCTACTGTGCGGCCCTCAGGGGCCCACACTTGAGACCCTCTATATTTTTCCAGTTGACCACCACTGGGTTAAAGTAATGCCACAAAATGCTAGCAGTTTGTATATGATGGCATCCAGCTCTCCCACATCTCTGCATGCGTTATACCCGGGGTATAGCAGAGAGTACACTTTAGCAGTCTTCAGCCCGGGTATGTGCAGGTGAATGGTTTCTATGCTCACCTCCATGATTTCCTGCACTGACATCACCACCTTTCCGCCTCCTCCAATCAGAGAATGTCTTGCATTCATTGAGAAAATGCAAAGTGTTCCCTGAATGGAGCGATGATATGTTCAGAATTTATAACACAAGACAATTTGCAACACTGGGTTCAGGCGTTAGGATTTGTTAGGACCTTCGTCATTAAGGGGTTAAACACGTCTTCATTATAACTTTACCAGACCAGAGCAGAGCGGTCATTACACATCTAATCACATTATTGATCTCCTAATAAATGTTCAATGAATGACAACTAGAGAGTGTGAGCGGCTCATTTGCTTTGTTGGAGCGCCATCTTGTGGAAACTTTCAAAAAGACACCTGGAAAAGATTCTACACATGTAATAATAATGAGATCAATAATGTGTCACTTTTTGCTCAGTGCAGAGTGAACAATGAATGGTGGAGATTTATTGGCGGTGTGTGCAGCAATACCTAATAAATATGTCTCAGTTGTAGTGTTTGTATGAGTGTGCAACCCATGTGATCTATCATATGTGCATGTATAAGGGTGCGGGGGACTTTTGTTAATTCCTGCACACAGGGCTTACACAAGCATTTTAGATGGCTGGTGTAATTTCCCAGCACCTTCCCATGAATGGCCGTAGGCCACCGGTTTTCCTTGCTAGGACCACTTTTGGTTGGTCCTGACCACTGCAGACTGGAATATCCCACAAGAGCTGCAATTTTGGAGTTGCTCTCAACCCAATCATCCAGCCATTACAAGTTGGTCCTTGTCAAAGTCCCTCAAATCCTTGCGCTTGCCCATATTTGTACTTTTCAACTTCAGGAACAACATGTTCACTTGCTGCCCAATATATCCCACTCACATTCAGATCCCGTTGTAACGCCATAATCAATGTCATTCACTTAATCTTAGCTATAGTTTGCACTGCTTGCCCTCCGTCTATGCCTGATTGATGTCTGCTACTGTAGAGCTGTTGCCTGTTATTCAGATATGATACAGATAAAGTACAGCTCTGCTTAGGGGTAGGACCACCGGCCCTCCTGTAGGGGGCCTGGGTACACAGGGGGGCCTTGACAGCAGGGGGATCAGTGGGGCGGGGGCAGGGCCAGGACAACGGGTGGTAAAGAAGGGCGGCTGCCCTGGGCGCTGTTGTATCTTGTGATGTGGGATGGCACCATGAGGAGAATGGGGGGAGGGGGTTTGTGTTGGAAGGGAATTTGGAATTTGGGGGCAGCAGGGGGTAAGAATTGTTCTAAGAGGGGAAACTTGGGGAGTGCTAGTAGTAGTGATTTAGGGGGATCTGTGTTTGGAGGGAGGACGGGGGAGGAGGATTTGTTCTAGGATGGGGGATTGGGAGGTTTATTGCTAGAAGAGGTGATATGGTCGGGGGGGGGTGTAATTGTGCAAAGAGGGGACATTTTTGGGGGGAAGGATTCATGCTAGGAGTGATGATTGGAGGGGGATTGTGCTGGAAAGGGCAATTTTTTTGGGGGGGGGGGGATTTGTGCTAGGTGGGGGGATTGGGGGTTTATTGGTAAAAGAGGGCTTTATTTTATTTATTTTGGGGGGGGGCAAGACCACTGCCGCTGAGACCATTGCCTGTGGAAGGGAATTCCACATCCTTGTCGCACTTACAGTAAAGAATCCTCTACGTAGTTTAAGGTTAAATCTCTTTTCTTCTAATTTTAGTGAATGGCCACGTGTCTTGTTAAGCTCCCTTCCACGAAAAAGTTTTCTCCCTATTGTGGGGTCACCAGTACAGTATTTGTACATTGAAATCATATCCCCTCTCAAGTGTCTCTTCTCCAGAGAGAATAAGTTCAGAGCTCACAACCTTTCCTCATAACTAAGATCCTCCAGACCCTTTATTAGCTTTGTTGCCCTTCTTTGTACTCGCTCCATTTCCAGTACAACCTTCCTGAGGACTGGTGCCCAGAACTGGACAACATACTCCAGGTGTGGCCGGACCAGAGTCTTGTAGAGCGGGAGAATTATCGTTTTATCTCTGGAGTTGATCCCCTTTTTAATGCCAATATTCTGTTTGCTTTGTTAGCATCAGCTTGGCATTGCTGAGCCTATCATCTACTAGGACCCCCAGGTCCTTTTCCATCCTAGATTCCCCCAGAGGTTCTCCCCCCAGTCTATAGATTGTGTTCATATTTTTGCCACCTAATGCATTATTTTACATTTTTCTACATTGAACCTCATTTGCCATGTAGTTGCACACCCCATTAATTTGTTCAGATCTTCCTGCAAGGTTTCCACATCCTGTGGAGAAGTTATTGCCCTGCTTAGCTTAGTATCGTCTACAAATACAGAGATTGAACTGTTTATTATCCCATCCTTCAGATCGGTTATAAACAAATTAAACAGGATTGGTCCCAGCACAGAACCCTGGGGGAGCCCACTACCCACCCCTGACCATTCAAAGTACTCCCCATTTATCACCACCCTCTGAACTCGCCCTTGTAGCCAGTTTTCAATCCATGTACTCACCCTATGGTCCATGCCAACGGACCTTATTTTGTACAGTAAACGTTTATGGGGAACTGTGTCAAATGCTTTTGCAAAATCCAGATACACAACGTCTACGGGCCTTCCTTTATCTAGATGGCAACTCACCGCCTCATAGAAGGTTAGTGGATTGGTTTGGCAAGAACGATTCTTCATGAATCCATGCTGATTACTGCTAATGATATCGTTCTCATTACTAAAATCTTGTATATAGTCCCTTATCATCCCCTCCAAGAGTTTACATACTATTGATGTTAGGCTAACTGGTCTGTAATTCCCAGGGATGTTTTTTGGGCCCTTTTTAAATATTGGTGCTACATTGGCTTTTCTCCAATCAGCTGGTACCATTCCAGTCAGAAGACTGTCAGTAAAAATTAGGAACAATGGTCTGGCAATTACTTGACTGAGTTCCCTAAGTACCCTCAGGTGCAAGTCATCTGGCCCCGGTAATTTATTAATGTTAAGTTTCCCAAGTCTAATTTTAATTCTGTCCTCTGTTAACCATGGAGGTGCTTCCTGTGTTGTGTCATGAGGATCAACACTGCAGTTTTGGTTACTGAAGCCCCCTGATTCCCTCGTGAAGACTGAGGAGAAGAATAAATTCAATACTTTCACCATCTCTCCATCCATTGTAACCAGATGTCCTTCCTCATTCTTTATGGGGCCAATATGGTCTGTCCTCCCTTTTTTACTGTTTAAAAACTTAAAGAATTTCTTGGGATTTTTTTTGCTCTCCTCCGCTATGTGTCTTTCGTGTTCTATCTTAACCCCCTTAATTGCACCCTTACATTTCTTGTTGCATTTTTAAAAAGTCTGAATGCTGATGATGATCCCTCAACCTCGTATTTTTTTGAAGGCCTTCTCCTTTGCTTTTATATGCATTTTTACATTAGATTTAAGTCATCCAGGACTTTTGTTCGCTCTTTTAAATTTATTATCCAATGGGATGCATTGGCTAATGCCCTTATTTAATATGCTCTTAAAGCAAACCCATCTCTCCTCCGTGTTCTTTGTTCCTAAGATTTTATCCCAATTTATGCCTTCTAGCAAGGTTCGTAGTTTAGGGAAGTTGGCTCTTTTGAAATTCAGTGTCTTTGTATTCACCTTATGATTCCTATTTGTGTGATTTATACTGAAACTAATTGACCTGTGATCACTGTTACCTAAATTGCCCCGTATTTCCACATCTGTTATCAGGTCTGTATTGTTGGTAATCAGTAGATCCAGTAACGCTTTATTTCTAATTGTAGGTACCATCTGAACCACGAAATTGTCCTGCAAGACATTTAGGAACTGGTGAGCCTAATGCCGCATACACACGGTCGGACTTTCCGACGGGAAATGTTGGACGTGAGCTTGTTGTTGGAAAGTCCGACCATGTGTATGCTCCATCGAACATTTGCTGTTGGAATTTCCAGCCACAAATGTTTGAGAGCAGGTTCTCAAATTTTCCGCCAACTTCAATTGTTGTCGGAAAGTCCGATCGTGTGTACACAAGTCTGTCGCACAAAAGTTCACGCATGCTTGGAATCAAGCAGAAGGAGCCGCACTGGCTATTGAACTTCCCTTTTCTCGGCTCGTCGCACGTCTCCGCGTTCTCACGTTTGGAATTTCCAACAGCATTTGTGTGACCGTGTGTATGCAAGACAAATTCGAGCCAACATTCTTTGGAAAAAAATTGACGGTTTTGTTGTCGGAATGATGAAAACACTTCCCATCCTTGCTGCTAATCCAACCTGTGATAGGAGATCTGTCTCCCCCTCCTTCCTCAGGTTAGGGGGCCTATAGCATACTGCCAGTATTTATTTTCCCCTTAGTTTCATCCCTTTGGAGCTCTACCCATAAGGATTCCACCTCCTCTCTAGCTCCCTCAGTGATGTCATCTCTCACATTCACTTGTACATTATTCTTGATATATAGGCATACCCCTCCCCCTTTTTTACCCTCTCTATCCTTGCGATAAAGGGAATACCCTTGCATGGTTGCCAGCCAATCATGAGAGCTGTTGAACCAGGTCTCTGAAATTCCCACAAAATCTAAATCCTCCTCGTACAACAGTATCTCTAGTTCACCCATCTTGTCCGCCAGGCTCCTGGCATTGGTGAACATGCCACATAGTTTAGACCGGTCGCATACTATCCTCTTATTGGTTGTTCCGAGATTGCAACCTGGACTTGTTACTATACTTACCTCGGATTTCTGCTTTAGTCAACCTACCACTAATGCCCCCAATACTACCCTCTGGAATATGTTCCGTGCTGACTATCTCTACCTCTGGGCCCTCCCCCCCGTCGCCTAGTTTAAAAACCCCTCTAACTTTTTGGCCATCTTCACTCCCAGCTGTACTGAACCCTCCTTATTTAGGTGAAGTCCGTTCCTTCTATAGTACTGGTAATTGACGATTGAAGTCGGCCCAGTCCTCCAGGAACTCAAACCCCTCCTTACTACACCAGCTCTTCAGCCACTTGTTTACTTCCCTAATCTCTCTCTGCCTTTCTGGTGTGGCTCGATGTACCGGTAGTATTCCTGAGAACATTACCTTGGAGGTCCTTTTCCTCAATTTAGCTCCCAAGTCCTTAAAATCGTTCTTTAGGACACTCCATCTGCCTCTGACTTTGTCATTGGTGCCAACGTGCACCATAACAGTCGGGTCTTCCCCAGCCCCTCCCAGTAATCTGTCCACAAGATCCGTGATGTGCCGAACCCGAGCGCTTGGTAGACAACATACAGTTCGGCACTTCAGGTCTTTGTTACAGATTGCCCTCTCTGTCCTTCTAAGAATTGAGTCCCCTACCACCAGAATCTGTCTTTCCTTTCCCTTTGCTGCCCCCCCACTCTCACTGGAGGAGTTCTTCCCCTGGCAGCTAGGAGAGTCCCTCATCTCCAGCAGTGCTGGTCCCTGACTGGTTACACCAATGTCACTCAATGGAGCGTAGTTATTGGGATGCTCCAGTCCTGGATCGGCCTCCCTGGCACTTCCCCCTCTACCCCTCCTGACTGTCACCCATCTACTCTTTCCCAGAGCCGGCACCTCTTTGTCTCCACCCGCCTCTGTGCTGGCCCCTGCCGTGTACGTTCCTGGCTCTCCTTTAGTATGGAGGGACTTCTCAGTGCTGACAGTTGCTTCCCCAGATTCAGAACCTGGGCTTCCAGGGAAACAATGTGCTTACATTTTACACAGCTGTATTCATCCTCTATCGGATGATCAAGGAACGCATACATGCCGCAAGATGTACACCGAGTCGCATCTCCACACCCACCGGGAATCGTACCTACTAATTTAATGAGGATTGGAGATTATACCCTGTCCAAATTTCCTAACAACTAGCTTCCTGACATTAAAGCCTCGTACACACGGTACGATTGTTGGCAGGGGATTATCTGTTGACAGACTGTTGTCCTAAAATCCGACCGTCAGTACGCTCCTTCAGACAATTGTTGTCCAACCTTCGTTGGATGGCAGGCTAGTAAATTTTCGGCGGACAACGGTCTGTTGTCAGATTTTCGTATCGTCTGTACACAAGTCCCTCACACAAAAGTTGAAAGTACAAACACGCATGCTCGGAATCAATGCTCACCAAACACAACAACATTAGCAGAAGGTGCCCAAAGGGTGGCGCTCAAGAGCTGAAATTCCTCGTAGTACGTCACTACGTTCGTGTTTGTTGGCCGACAATTGTGTACCGTTAGTACGCAAGACAAGATCCAGGCACAAAAGTCTGACGCTCTGTTGGCCAACAATCCGATCGTGTGTACCAGGCTTAATACTCAACAAGTCAATACACAGGTACTAAACAGGACAATACACAGGTAACTCGCAGACCAATGTGCACACACACACACACAATACACAAGTACTAACGATCCACACACACTACTCAGACAACACTCAGGTACTCACAATACACAGGTACTGCCTGACAATAATACTCTATGCAGCCCACATGCACTCACAGCACTCATGTACTTACAATACACAGGAACACACTCACCCTACACAGGTACTTTGATCCCTGTTATAACCTCTTGTTTTAAACTCTGTTTTTTTTTAACTCACCACGGTCTGTTGTCAGATTTTCTGATGGTCAGTACACAAGTCTGTCACATAAAAGTTGAAAGTACAAACACGCATGCTCGGAATCGATGCTCACCAAACACGAAATTAGCAGAGGGGGCCCAAAGGGTGGTGCACAAGAGTTGAAATCCCTCGTAATACGTCACTACGTTCATGTTTGTTGGCCGACAATTGTGTACCGTTAGTATGCAAGGAAAGATCCAGGCACACGCCCTTTTGACAAAAATCAGACGCTCGATTAGCCAACAATCTGATCGTGTGTACCAGGCTTAAGTTCCAGCAAGCTCAAAGATGAGCTCTACAGAAGGTTATATAGGCCTCAAGCACCTGTGACCAATTAACCACTCCCCTTAATTAGTAGGCTGAAGGAAGCAAAGAAAAAAAATGCTGTTCAAAAAGTGACAGAAAAAGGTGTTAAAAAGCTACAAGGAAAAGACCCAAAAAGAACCTAAAAATGCAACCCGGCAATTAACAGCAGTCAAAAGCAAAACTTGTTCACTCTCTCCACTCAAGGTTCCCACTGTTTAGCTTCCAACCAGCAGTTTGATTGCTGTCTGGCTGGGCTGGGCTACGACCTGTTCCAGCACACTGAGTCTGGGGTGAGGGCTCACTCCAGCTGGCTGATCAGTGCCCATCAATGCAGCGTCACCAGTGCCCATCAGTGCAGCCTGATTATTGCCCATCAGCTCAGCCTCACCAATGTTCATCAATGCAACCTCATCAGTGCCCATCAATGCAGCTTTACCAGTGCCAATCAATGCAGCCTCACCTGTGCCCATCAATGCAGCCTCACCAGTGCCCATCTATGCAGCCTCACCAGTGTCAATCAATGCAGCCTCATCAGTGCCCATCAATGCAGCCTCATCAGTGTCCATCAATGCAGCCTGATCAGTGCCCATCAGTGCAGCCTTACCTGTGCCCATCAATGCAGCCCGATCAGTGCACATCAATACAGCCTCATTAGTGCCCATCAATGCAGCCTCATTAGTGCCCATCAATGCAGCCTCATCAGTGTCCATCAAAGCAGCCTCATCAGTGTCCATCAATGCAGCCTAATCAGTGCCCATCAGTGCAGCCTTACCTGTGCCCATCAATGCAGCCCGATCAGTGCCCATCAATGCAGTCCCACAGTGATTGGTTGAGCCCTATAGTTCTGGTCCCAAAACCTGATGGCACTATCAGGTTTTGTAACGACTTTAGGAAACTCAACAGTGTCTCCAAGTTTGATGCTTACCCGATGCACCGGATCAACGAACTCGTGGACAGGTTGGGACAGGCCCGCTACATGACAACCCTAGACCTAACGAAAGGCTTTTGGCAAATACCCCCAGGGCCGCCATCAGGGGGGTACAGCCGTTCTCAAGCACCCCCTGTAAGCACAAATCCTTCCTGCTAGCACAAATCGCCCAAATACCCCACATTCCGCTCTCCCAGCACAAATCTCCTTTCTTCAATCCCCCTCCTGATTACCCTTCTCTGCACAAATTTGGGTAGGGAGGAAGAATTTGTGCTGGGAAGGGTAATCAGGAGGGGGTTGTGCTGGGAGGAGGGATTTTGTCCTAGGAGGGGGATTCAAGAGAGAAGATTTGTGCTGGGAGAGCGGAATTGGGGGGGGGGGTTGGGCTAGGTGAAGGGATCGGCGGGGGGGGGGGACTTGTGCTGGCAGGGGAGTTTTGAGGGAGTAGATTTTTGCTAGGATGGATAATTTGAAAAAAGGAGGATGTGCTAGGTGAGAGATGTGGGGATGGGAGGAGAAGCTCTGCTGAGTTTTCTGCCCAGAGTAACCCTGCCCTTTTCTCTGCTGCCCCCTGTCTCCTGCCCTGCTGACCCCCTTTCCTCTGCCCTACTGACCCCTGTCTTTTGCCCTGAGAACACCTATTCTCCAACCTGCTGACCCCTGTCATCTGCTTTGTTGACCCCTGTCCTTCTGCCCTACTGCCCCCCTGTATACTCCCCTGATGATCGTGAATCCTTCTGCTCTGCTGCCCCCCTGTACACTGCCCTACCACACTTCACAACTTTCTGAGATAAGAACGAGGGACATCTATTAGCAAAATGATGTAGACATAGGACGCACCCTATGGAAAATGATTGGTTAAACCCACAAGCGCTTTTTTACCACTACTATTCCTTTTATATTGGCTTTTGAAATGTACAAATGCAGCAATTTTAGACATTGGATGAAAGGTTTAGCGCTGGGAAACACTTTTTGATAGCTAAAAAGTGCATTTTATGTACAATTATATGGATCAGACCGACATGAGGGACAAATGAGGAGGAAAGAGGGACAGAGGGACTTTGCTCCAAATCCGGGACAGTCCCTCGAAATCCGGGATGGTTGGGAACTATGCCCTACAAACTACTGGCCTGTGTATTCTGCCCAACAAACTAACAGCAGCTCTGGGGACCCACATGGGCACCAATAAATACCCCAGCACCAACTGTCCCTGATTCTAAACAAAGTCCCTCTTCCCTCCTTGTTTGTCCCTCAATTTGGTCTGATCGATATAGTTAGATAAAAATGTGCATTTTATATACATCAAAAAGTGTTTCCCGGTGCAAAACCTTTCATCCAATTTCTAAACTCCAAAAGCCAATATCGAGGAAAAGAAAAAAACACACATATTGGTTTAACTCAACATTTTGTTTCCTTTGCATGATTCCCCTTTAAGAGGGCATGGCAGGGGGTGTGTCCTAGTCTACATACCTTTTGCTAATACAGTAAGTGTCTCTCGTTCCCATCTCATAAAGTTGGGAGGTGTGTAACAAGGAATTCTTTTCTTCTCCATGAAAGGTATTATCATTTTCAGTGGCGGCTGGTGTTTTTTTTGCCCCCCCCCCCCCGCGCTGTCTGCCAATCCACCAGTACTTGCCCCATCGATGGCGGGGATTGGCGGACACATCAGGGAGGGGGGGGGGTCAGGCTGCGACAGGCATCTGCCAGCGTCTCCTGTGTCCTCTTCTCTTCTGAGATTATGGCGGCTTCCGCCGTGCGTCTCCTCCCCTCCTCCTAGGTGTCCAATAGGATCGCCTGGCCTTTCAGCCAATCAGGAAACGGGTATCAGACCCGAGCTTCCGGATTGCTGAAGAGACGGTTCAGTGTTAGAAAAGTGAATATTCATTTGCTTTTCTAACACACCTGGGTGGGCTCCGAGTGCAATGCTCTGCGCAACAAGGCCCACCCTATTTTGAAGCCTATTAGAGCCTCTGGCTTTGATCAGGTGCTTAAAAAAAACACCCACTCCGTCGCTGTATTTCAGGCACCCCGCGTCCTAAAAGGGGCCGGACGCCTGAATAGGGGGTGGCAGCGGGGGCCATGGATCGATTCATGCTGCATTAATCATATAGTGCGGTGGCGTGGATAGAGGGGGGTGTACCCTTAATGAATGGGCCGCCCCTGATCATTTTTATTGTTAGTAATTGTAATAGTAATTTTTTGGCTGATAGTTTTACTGCTACAGGGCGGCACCTGTGTGCCAAATCACCTGTGTGTGTATATATATATGTAATATACCGTATATACTGGAGTATAAGCCGAGTTTTTCAGCACATTTTTTTGTGCTGAAAATGCCCCCCTCGGCTTATACTCGAGTCAAGCACTTTTCTGCAGCAGAAAATGACATTTTCCAAACTGAATTTGGGGCCCTGTATCTCGGGGCCACCTAAAGCTAGGAACCCCACATTTAGTATGCAAACCCAGTGGAACTAGCACTACAACATATCCAAAGCTGGGGTTCCTAGCACCAAGCGGCCCCGAGATACAGGGCCCCAAAGTTGGTTCGGAAAATATCATTCTCTGCTGCAGAAAAGTGCTTGACATTTTCTGAACCGACTTTGGGGCCCTGTATCTCAAGGGCCACTTAGAGCTAGGAACCCCACCTTTGGATATGTTGTAGGGGTAGTTCCACTGGGTTTGAACACCAAATTTGGGGTTCCTAGCTCTAAGTGGCCCCGAGATACGGGGCCCCAAAATCGGTCTACTGTGTCCATCTGCAGCAATGTCAATTCGGGACCCATTGGGTCCAGAGACCCCAAATTTTGGCTGCAGCTAGGGGGGCATCTAGGAACCCTTAACTACCGAGCTTGAAGTTCGGGGGACCTATGGCTGCAAATGGGCACAGTGAGGCTGCAAATGGGCACAGTGAGGCTGCAAATGGGCATTGTTGACCCTCTTTTCCACTTACAGTAGCTGCGCATTTCTCACCCTAGGCTTATACTCCAGTCAATACATTTCCCAGTTTTTTGTGGTAAAATGAGGTGCCTCGCCTTATATTCGGGTCGGCTTATACTCGAGTATATACGGTAAATAAATTAATAATAATAAAAAAATATATATATATATATATATATATATATATATATATATATATATATATATATATATTGTGTGATCTGTCACTTCCGTGTAGGGGGCGTGCACGCGGCTCGCTTCCGCTGTGATTACATGCAGTGGAAGCCGATCGGCGGGTGTCGGGTATCTGATGTCCTTCGGAACACCCGCCGATTGTTAGGCAGAGGGACAGAACTGCGATCGGTCTACGTAAACAAGGCAGATCGCCGTTCTGACGGGGGGGAGGGATGGAGTTTGCAGGGAAAGCTTTCCTCTCTTCCCCTAGTGAAAGCGGCACACACACAGTACACATAAACACTGGCTAGGCACTAGAGCTGCACGAAGATTGTTACAATGTTGATGGGACTGTGATGACATAAGGGGCGGGGTCACAGGGTGACATCACCCCGGTGGCCACGCCCCATGCCTATATAATTGGTGGTGGACCTCGCTCACGGCATTACATCGAGAGGGAGCGTTGTGTCGACATCTCTGGAAGAGGAGAGGAAAGAAGACGTCTCAGAAGACCGGGCTCCTCCGCTAGCAAAAGAGCGGCAAAAGAGCAGAAGATAGCGGAGGAGCCCGGCAGAAGGAAGGAGGCGCCGGAGAAGAACCAGAGAGCGCGGAGACGACACCGGAGAGCGGGAGAAGAGGCCTGAGAGAAGTCGGAAGAAGACCCCCCAAGTCGGAAGAGGACCCCCCAAGTCGGAAGAGGACCCCCCAAGTCGGAAGAGGACCTCCCAAGTCGGAAGAGGACCCCCGAAGTCGGAAGAAGTGTTAAAGTGGTTAAACTTTCTTAATTTACACACAGAAGTTCTATTCCATTGACAAATTGTTACAATGTTTATACTTAAGTTCCACTGCTGAAGAATGTTGCGATTCTTGTCAGACTGCCCGTTTTTTTATTCTTCCTTTTCTTTTGTCGGCTTCAGAAGAGCAGAGAGAATTCTTCGCCTATTAAGAATCGCTGAAACACTTTTGTCAAGATCGCAACGGGGGTAAAAAAAAATCGCGATAACGATTCTTGACGATTAATCGTGCAACTTCTACTAGGCACACATTTAACCCTTTGATCGCCCCTGGTGTTAAACCCCTTCCCAGCCAGTGTCATTGGTACAGTGACAGTGCATATTTTTTTTAGCACTGATCACTGTATTAGTGTCACTGGTCCCCCCCCAAAAAAAGTGTCAAAAGTGTCAGTTAGTGTCCGCCGCAATCCCGCTATAGGTCGCTGATGGCTACCATTACTAGTAAAAAAAAAAAAAAAATCTATCCCATATTTTGTAGACGCTATAACTTTTTCGCAAACCAATCAATACACGCTTATTGGGATTTTTTTTTTACCATATTGTAGCGGAATACATATTGGCCTTATTTCATGAAGAAATTCGATTTTTCCGATTTGTTTATTGGATGTCTTATAGCAGAAAGTAAAAAGAATTATTTTTTTTCAAAATTGTCGCTCTTTTTTGGCTTAGCGGGAAAAAAAAAAAACACAGAGGTGATCAAATACCACCAAAAGAAAGCTCTATTTGTGGGAGAAAAGGACGTACATTTTATTTGGGTGCAGTGCCGCACGACCGCGCAATTGTCAATTAAAGTAACTCAGTGCCGTCTAGCAAAAAATGGCCTGGTCAGGAAGGGGGTAATTGTTCCAGAATGTTAGTGGTTAATGATAATGACATAATACAATTAATAATAATAAAATATTATACTAATATTGGTAATAATATAACATAATAATACAAATGATAGCAATTAAAAAAAAAAAAAAAAGTAATAATAATATTGGTAATATCAGTGCTGTGATTTTGCAAAGTGTCCGGCAGGGGGAGCTCCTCCTCCTCCTCCTCTCAGTACAGGACACGTGCGTTGTAAATACATGGACTACATTTCCCGGCAACGCTCGGGAATCATGATCCTCCGCCTCTGGCAAATGAATACAAAAGGAAAGTGGGTGGAAAAGTCGCGTGTTGTACACAGAGCGGGGATTGGGTGTTCAGTGACAGAGGGGCGGGGTTTATAGATAAGGAGCAACGGAATGTGGGAGAGACGCGAGTAGGGGCGGAGCTTGGATAAAGAGCGCATAGCGAGGATTGAGTGAAGAGTGACAGCGGGGCGGGTCTTTGAAGGGGAGACCAGCGGGGCGTGGATTGGATGCGGAGTGACAGCGGGGCGTAGATTGGATGCCGGAGTGACAGCGGGGCGGGGTCTGGCAGGTTAGTGACGGTAGGCGGGGTCTAGTAGGCGGGGAGGGAATAGGGGCTTCGGAGCTCCTGTGGTCCGGAGATGGCGGGGTGGCTGCGGTCGGTCCGGGGAAGATGCGGCCTGTCCGGGGCCTGGAGGTCCGCCACTAGGGGGTGTGTGACCCGAGCCGCACCGAGCCCGGAGAGCCAGGTGAGACCCCTCCCCCTTCTAATACTCCATTCCGCACAACCCCACCCCCCAATATTATTCCATGCTTTTCCCCCAACCCCCCACTATTATTCCATACCCCCCCCAGTAATATTCCATACACCCCCCCAGTAATATTCCATACACCCCCCCAGTATTATTCCATGCTTTTCCCCCAACCCTCCCCATTATATATTCCATACCACCCCCAGTATTATTCCATGCCCCCCAATAATATTCCATGCCCCCCAATAATATTCCATACCCCCCCAGTATTATTCCATGCCCCCCCAGTATTATTCCATGCCCCCCAATAATATTCCATACCCCCCCCCCAGTATTATTCCATACCCCCCCAATAATATTCCATACCCCCCCAGTATTATTCCATACCCCCCAATAATATTCCATACCCCCCCAGTATTATTCCATACCCCCCAATAATATTCCATACCCCCCCAGTATTATTCCATACCCCCCAATAATATTCCATACCCCCCCAGTATTATTCCATACCCCCCAATAATATTCCATACTCCCCCCAGTATTATTCCATGCCCCCCAATAATATTCCATACCCCCCCAGTATTATTCCATGCCCCCCAGTATTATTCCATGCCCCCCCAGTATTATTCCATGCCCCCCAATAATCCATACCCCCCAGTATTATTCCATGCCCCCCCAATAATATTCCACCCCCCCCAGTATTATTCCATGCGCCCCAATATTATTCCATACCCCCCCAGTATTATTCCATGCCCCCCAATAATATTCTATGCCCCCCAATAATATTCCATGCCCCCCCCCCAGTATTATTCCATGCCCTCCCCAATATTATTCCATACCCCCCAGTATTATTCCATGCCCCCCAATAATATTCCATACCCCCCAGTATTATTCCATGCCCCCCATAATATTCCATACCCCCCAGTATTATTCCATACCCCCTAGTATTATTCCATGCCCTCCAATAATATTCCATGCTCCCCCAGTATTATTCCACGCCCCCAATAATATTCCATACCCCCCAGTATTATTCCATGCCCCCCAATAATATTCCATACCCCCCAGTATTATTCCATGCCCCCCAGTATTATCCCATGCCCCCCAGTATTATCCCATACCCCCCAGTATTATTCCACCCCCCCAGTATTATTCCATACCCCCCAGTATTATTCCATGCCCCCCCAATAATATTCCATGCCCCTCAGTATTATTCCATGCCCCCCAGTATTATTCCATGCCCCCCCCAATAATATTCCATACCCCCAGTATTATTCCATGCCCCCCCCCAATATTATTCCATGCCCCCCCAATATTATTCCATACCCCCCAGTATTATTCCATGCCCCCCAATAATATTCCATACCCCCCAGTATTATTCCATGCCCCCCATAATATTCCTTACCCCCCCAGTATTATTCCATACCCCCCCAATATTATTCCATACCACCCCAGTATTATTCCATGCCCCCCCCAGTATTATTCCATGCCCCCCAATAACATTCCCCCCCTAATAATATTCCATACGCCTCCGACCCCCCATAAGATCCCATGCCCCCCCCACAATATTCCCCTTTATAATATCTCATGCCTCATACAAAACCCATGTAATATTTCATACCTCCCCTCTATTAATATTAATATTATTATTATTATTATTATTGTTGTTATTGTTGTTGTTGTTATTATTATTATTATATTTGTATGCATTTTTTTTTTTTTAAAGTAAATATTTTTAGTATTAATAATAAACGTTCGCTGGATTGTGTTTTGCACATTGGAGTGTTCGCTCCTCTGCAGAAAATGAGACATGTCAAAAAATAAAGACGATACAAATTATTATTATTATTATTATTATTATTATTATTATTATTATTAGGGCTGCATCGTACAGATTGGCTGGCAGGGGGCGCTCCTCCTCCTCCTCCTCCTCCTCCTCCTCCTCCTCTCAGTACAAATCACATGTTGTGTGAATAGTTCAATATTTACATCTGAATAAAATCCTATATTTTACCCCCCAACCTAAAATGTAGAAGTAAATGGTGGCGCTGATAATGGAATATAACAATCAATTCTGGGAACATAAAAAGAAGATAAATGAAGAGACGCTCCGGTGACAAGTGAAGGTCGCTGTGATCATTTAGTGACACAAATTCAACTCCAGAAAATAATCCAAATTTTGACTTTGTGACTTCAAAAATAATCTTTTTCTATATCATTTGTAATATTCCAGATCTTCCACCAACACCGCCTGTGAGAAGTGCCTCCGCCCCCCTCCGGAATCGCACTCACCGGCTCACTCTAGGTGACTCGCCACTCCAATAGTGTGATGACGTTTAAAACAATTTAATGGATAAAAGCAAATCTCCAACTATTACACTCACACAGATCCAAATAAAGTGAACATAAAAACAGTCCTCCTGTTATCAGCAAGGGGTGTTATATTGTGGTCCCCCCCCCGCGGTGTACGATCAGTATCTCGCCCTCACTGACTCGCCAGACTCGGATCGCCGCTTCCGGTTTGACTTCAGATGTCACAGCTGGCTGCCAAACGGCTGCACCCCGACGTGTTTCGTCATCACGACTTATTCATGGGATGCAATAATGAGATCCTTTTTCCGTATGCACGGTTGGGTATTGGTGGGATGATTTAACCCTTTTGAGGGTAAAAGTGTGTATGCCGAGCATGAGAGTGCGAGGGACCTAGAGCCGGCGAGTGCGTTTCCGGACGGGGGCGGAGGCATTTTTTCACATGCGGTGGAAGATCTGGAATATTAACAATGATATAGAAAGATCTCTTTGAAGTCAAGTAGTAAAAATTTGGATTATTTTCTGGACTTGAATTTGTGTCACTAATGATCACAGTGACTTTCACTTGTCACCGGGTGTCATTTCATTTATGTTCGTTTTATATTACAGTATTGATTGTTATATTCCAATATCAGCGCCACCATTTACTTTTACATTTTAGGTTGGAGGGTAAAAATTTAGTTTTTTATTTTGATTTATTTAGAGTGGCGGCTTTAATCAATTCTGTAATCTTTCCGAGGGGCGCAGTGGTGGGGCTTCAAGTGTGGGCGTGTTTCAAACTTGCTGACCATCGGTTAGAAATATCTACATCTGATTGGCTGAGGGGAGGCAAAGTTCAAGTGTAATGCAGAGAGGGGATTGGTTGTTCAGTGACAGAGGGGCGGGGATTGTTATGACAAGGAGCAGCAGGGCTTGGGGGGGGGGGGGTGAGTGTTGTGGGGTTTAAATGCAGATCGCATGGCAGGGATTGGCTGAGAAGTCTGGTTGGTGCTGACAGGGGCCTCAGCTCTCCTCTGCTCCGGAGATGGCCGGGAGGGGGGGGGGGTTCTGGTTGCGGTCGGTTCTGGGTTGAGGTGGCCTGTCCAGGGCCTGGAGATCCGCCACTAGGGGGTGTGCGACCCAAACCGGGCAGGGCCCGTACACCCAGGTAAGACCCCATCATCCCCCCCCCCAATACTCTAGACCCCCCCCCCAATACTTCATACCTACCCCCCAAATACCCCTTACCTTTTACCCTCCCCCCCTCTAATATCCCAATACCTCATCCACCATCCCATCCAATACCTTGGTAAATGTTGCTTTGTGTGTGGCCTTACCTCTGTCATCCTCTGCTCGTAGCAGTCTCCTGTAACGGGACGGCAGTCTCTGGCGGTCTCCTGTAACGGGACGGCAGTCTCTGGCGGTCTCCTGTAACGGGACGGCAATCTCTGGCGGTCTCCTGTAACGGGACGGCAATCTCTGGCGGTCTCCTGTAACGGGACGGCAGTCTCTGGCGGTCTCCTGTAACGGGACGGCAGTCTCTGGCGGTCTCCTGTAACGGGGATGCAGCGTCTGACAGCCTCCTGTAATGGGGCGGCAGCCTCTGGCAGCCTCCTGTAACGGGATGGCAGTCTCTGGCGGCCTCCTGTAACGGGACGGCAGTCTCCTGTAACGGGGCGGCAGCCTCTGGCGGTCTCCTGTAACGGGGCGGCAGCCTCTGGCGGTCTCCTGTAACGGGGCGGCAGCCTCTGGCGGTCTCCTGTAACGGGGCGGCAGCCTCTGGCGGTCTCCTGTAACGGGGCGGCAGCCTCTGGCGGTCTCCTGTAACGGGGCGGCAGCCTCTGGCGGTCTCCTGTAACGGGGCGGCAGTCTCTGGCGGCCTCCTGTAACGGGACGGCAGTCTCCTGTAACGGGGCGACAGTCTCTGGCGGTCTCCGGCGGCCTCTTGTAACGGGGCGGCAGTCTCTGACGGTCTCCGGCGGCCTCCTGTAACGGGGCGGCAGTCTCTGGCGGTCTCCGGCGGCCTCCTGTAACGGGGCGGCAGTCTCTGGCGGTCTCCGGCGGCCTCCTGTAACGGGGCGGCAGCCTCTGGCAGCCTCCTGTAACGGGGCGGCAGCCTCCTGTAACGGGGCTGCAGCCTCTGGCGGCCTCCTGTAACAGGGCGGCAGTCTCCTGTAACGGGACGGCAGCCTCTGGCGGTCTCCTGTAACGGGGCGGCAGTCTCTGGCGGTCTCCGGCGGCCTCCTGTAACGGGGCGGCAGCCTATGGCGGCCTCCTGTAACGGGGCGGCAGCCTCTGGCGGCCACCTGTAACGGGGCGGCAGTCTCCTGTAACGGGACGGCAGTCTCTGGCGGTCTCCGGCGGCCTCCTGTAACGGGGCGGCAGCCTCCTGTAACGGGGCTGCAGCCTCTGGCGGCCTCCTGTAACGGGGCGGCAGCCTCCTGTAACGGGGCTGCAGCCTCTGGCGGCCTCCTGTAACGGGGCGGCAGCCTCTGGCGGCCTCCTGTAACAGGGCGGCAGTCTCCTGTAATGGGACGGCAGCCTCTGGCGGTCTCCTGTAACGGGGCGGCAGTCTCTGGCGGTCTCCGGCGGCCTCCTGTAACGGGACGGCAGCCTATGGCGGCCTCCTGTAACGGGGCGGCAGCCTCTGGCGGCCACCTGTAACGGGGCGGCAGTCTCCTGTAACGGGACGGCAGCCTCTGGCGGTCTCTGGCGGTCTCCTGTAACGGGGCGGCAGCCTCTGGCGGCCTCCTGTAACGGGGCGGCAGCCTCTGGCAGCCTCCTGTAACGAGATGGCAGTCTCCTGTAACGGGGGCTGCAGCGTCTGGCGGTCTCGTCCTGTAATGGGGTGGCAGTAAACCAGCTCTGTGGGTTGGGTGGAGTGGTCAGTAGGATGGGTGTGTGGGGGGTGTACACAGCAGGGGGCGCTCCTCTCCATGTTGGGAAAATCTCAGAAGAGGAAATTTCCTGAGTTTTCCCCACAATCTCTGCAGAGACTTCACCTTAGTCTGTATAGAATAGTCATAGAATGTCTGTCCATGGACCGAGTTATAGAACTTCCCATGATTCTCCCCCCCCCCCCCCCGCCTCCATGGCCGCAGTCATGTGATCAGGATTAGTAATGGAGATGGGAAGGTATTGTGTGCAGATATTATATTCCTCTATCAGTTTTCATTGTTTGTCCATCGGATCACTTGACGTCACATCGAATGTTATTCATTGTCATTCCTCTGTGATTCCTTCTCATAACCAGAACCCCCCCCCCCGCCCCGCCCGTGCATCCCTCTGATGGCGTTTTACACGGTCACTGGGACACGGCGTTCTGTAATGTTGGGCCTGATGCAGTGTGCGGCGTATGGTCTGAGCACTGACAGGCTGACCCCCCACCCCTACAACCTCTGCAGCAATGCTGGCAGCACTCATACGTCTATTTCCCAAAGACAACCTCTGGATATGACGCTGAGCACGTGACCTCAACTTCTTTGGTGGACCATGGTGAGGCCTGTTCTGAGTGGAACCTGTCCTGTTAGACCGCTGTATGGTCTTGGCCACCGTGCTGCAGCTCAGTTTCAGGGTCTTGGCAATCTTCTTATAGCCTAGGCCATCTTTATGTAGAACAACAATTCTTTTTCCAGATCCTCAGAGAGTTCTTTGCCATGAGGTGCCATGTTGAACTTCCAGTGACCAGTATGAGAGAGTGAGAGCGATAACACCAAATTTAACACACCTGGGACCTTGTAACACTAACGAGTCACATGACACCGGGGAGGGAAAATGGCTAATTGGGCCCAATTTGGACATTTTCACTTAGGGGTGTACTCACTCATAGCTATGGGTAAGCATCTTTGTATGTGAAACGCGTTAGCTATCGCTATTCTATCGTATCTGATGACTTTTGTTGGATTTTAACAATGTTTAAATAAGGATGACCATTTTCAGAGTGCAGCAGTCCGGGATTTCCTTGCTACCTTAGAAGCAGAGGTCAGGACGTGAGCCAGGGGTCAAGCCAGAGGTTCAGGATAATCGGGTACAGCAAGCCGGGGTCGGTAGCGGGAAGTCCAAGGAACCGGATGCACAAGGCACAGGAGATACAGGAAGCTGAAGACAATCCAGCAAATCTGCATGTGTCGGTGGCAGGTTTAAATAGGCCAGGGGGGCGCCACCATCTGTCACGTCGTGCGTGCGGGATTCGTCTGGCGCCACCATGGCGAGTGCTGGCAGGATTTTGGCCATTTCTCTGACGGGTGTACTCACTTTTGCGAGATGCTGTGTGTTGTGTTTGCGCTAAAATTCACGAAAGTCTCATTTTTCCTGGAAAATTTTGCGTTGATAAACGGCTGCGTCATAATCGTGGCAACATAAGAAATTGCAACAGCCTCCATTTTATTTTCCAGGGTCTCCGCTTTCAGAAAATATATCATGTTTTGGAGGTTTGTTTTTCTAGGGAAAAAAAAACAAAAAAACTGGTGATTTAACGTGAGCAAAAAATTGCCCTGGACAACTCGGGGTTAATGTGTAGAAGTAATCAGAAGCCGATACACTATAAATGGATTTCCTCTCTAATAACCGCGTAATACACCCATCCAGCTTGGGTGGGGGGAGGTCATCTTCTTCTTTGGCTCCTCATCCGGTTCTCTGTACTGGTCTGTGACTTTCCAGTACCCCCCCCTCCCTCCCCCTCCCAGCCTCACCCGGTGACCTCCGTACCACAGAGAGTCCGATATATAAAATGAACCCCCATTCCTCTGATGATTCCGCTGCGTGTGATTGGTGCTCCCGGCACACAGGACCTTTGGATTGCAGCGCCTGGTATGCGGCACACTGCAGGTTAATGATTGTCAGCTCCTCTATCCTCCTGTAAAGGGGTGATCAGCCGGGAGAGATAACCGCAGAGCAACTTTCTGCGATACTTTGTTGCGAGTGATAAAGATCCCGGAGATTGCAATGTGTGGGGAGATTGTTATCATTACTGTCTATTTCTCACCAATATTCTGCCAGCTGATGGTGTGTGTCTGTGTGTGATGTCATAATGCTGTACCGGGGGGGATGGGGGCTCCAAACTGCAGGATTATGTGCGGCCCACAGCCAGGGGCCCCCGTATACAGAGTGAGGGTTCAGGTCAGCAGAGGGTGACTGTTTTCTCTGTGTCTCCCTCCAACGACCGCCACCCCCCCGCCTAACACAAGGGGGGACTATGATGAGGGTCCCTGGTGTAAGGGTGGGACCCTAATGTGAAGGGGGGGGACTGTAATGGGGATCCTGATGGGAGGGAGGCTCTGATGGGGACCCTGAGGGACTGTGGGGGGGGGGGGGGTTATGATGGGGACCATGATGTAGGGGGGTAGACTCTGCGGGGGACCCTGATGGAAGGGGACACTCCTAAGGGAGACCCTGATGAAAGGGGGGGGACTATGATGGAGACCCTGGTCAAAATGGGGGGGCTCTGGTGGGAACCCTGATGAAGGGGGGGGGCTGATGAAAAGGGGGGGTCTATGGTGGGGACCCTGATGGAAGGGGGGGACTATGATGGAGACCCTGGTCGAAGGGGGGGGGGCTCTGGTAGGAACCCTGATGAAAGGGGGGGGTCTGATGAAAAGGGGGGGTCTATGGTGGGGACCCTGATGGAAGGGGGGTTGTGGTGGGGACCCTGATGCAAGGGGGGGGGGCTCTGGTGGGGACCCTGATGGAAAGGGGGGACTATGATGGGGACCCTGGTCGAAAGGGGGGGCTCTCAGGGGAACCCTGAAAAGGGGTGATCTATGGTGGGGACCCTGATGGAAGAGGGGGGCTGTGGTGGGGGTCCTGATGCAAGGGGGGGCTCTAGTGGGGACACTCAGATGGGGGACCCTGGTGTAAGGGGGGAGGGGGACTGCTATGATGGGGACCCTGATGGAATGGGAAGACCCTGATGGAAGGGGGGGGTAGGACTCTGGTGGGGACCCTGATGCACCCTCCCCTATGTCAGCAAGGATGTCCCATGGACTCCAAACCAGGCACACCACCAGCTCTGCAGCTCTCATTGGCCCTCTTATGACTCATCCCCCCCCCCTTCCTTGCTGGCAAACTCTGAGTGAGAAAGAGAGCTGAGTATGATGTCATAATCCTAGGCTAATGACCAGACAGGAAACAGGAAATGGGCTGTAAAAGGGATTTACTGGCAGAAAAAAAAATGTTTTACTGTCCAAAGTTAAAACAACAAGAAGAAGGGCAGAAGATTTAATAGATGGAAAGATGAAAAAACTACTGAATTTCCGCTTTAGAACACCATCCTAGTATTCAACAGATACCCAATACAGCAAACATAAAGTTTGGATCGTAACATATATAAGTAGAAAATGTAGTTTAAATATAGAGATATAGGTAGTTGTAGCTGTATTGGAAAATATGATCCAACAATTCCTCCACGCTTGCTTGTCAACGCGTTTCGCAATTTAGTAGCTTCCTCAGGATACTGCGTAGGTGCTGATATATACAATTTAAAATATAAACGGAAGAAAAAGAACGTATTAATAAATATCCAAAATAGTAAATAAATGTGTATGCACAAAAGTATTAGAAAGTATGTATACATCTTGTAAAGTGACATATATCACACAGAACATAACACATAATATAATAATAATAATAATAATAATAATAGATACATAATATGTATCTCTCTAGAGTAGTACTCTTGAGATCTATTCATCAGTCAGGGTTAGTACTCATCAATTGGTGAAAGGGCCTATAAAAGAGATGAATACACCGTGTGAGATCTCTCTCTCTCTCGCTCTCGCTCTCTCTCTCTCGCTCTCTCTCTCATCTATCTCTCCAGCAAGAGTAACGGGATTGTATAATATATATATATATATATATATATATATATATATATATATATATATATATATATATATATATATATATATATCTATATAAAAGAGCTATGGGCGGAAGTGATGTTTTTGACGTCGCTTCCGCCCCCGCAATGGTATGGAGCTGGGTGGGGTGGGGGGCCCATCTTCCCCCTCACTCGTCTCCATACCAAGCCAGGGACAGGACCCGATCGCCTCCGCCGCTACTGGTGGCTCCGGTAAGCTGCAGAGGGCACTGGAGAGCGGCAGGAGGGGCCCCTCTCCCGCCGCCGATAAAAGTGATCTCGTGGCGAATCCGCCGCAGAGACCACTTTTTATCTGAAACCGGACCGCTCACTGAAGAAGCAGATACCGGGGTTATTGGTAGCTAGCTGCTGCCATAACAACGACATCCCTCTGCAAAGTGCCGACGTATATCTTGGCGTGAGCCGGTCCGGAGTTGGTTAAATCACAATTTAGTGTCTGTGTATAAATAGTCCAATGAGTTTGTTTAGCTCTCATATGGATGCACTGAGCAGGCTAGACACTGAGCCACGAGGAGGTAGAAAAGAACAGTCAAAAGACCTGCGTAACAAGGTAATGAAACTTTTACAAAGATGGAAAAGGGTATAAAAAGATATCCAAAGCCTTGAATATTTCAGCCAGTCCTGTTCAATCACTTATTAAGAAGTGGAAAATCTGGGGATCTCTTGATACCAAGCCAAGGTCAGGTAGATATTCATGCCAAAATGTCACAATTTCTGCCAGGGTATGCAAACTTTTGAGCACAACTGTACTTATTGGATGTTGGCTTAGCGGGGGTCCTCCCCTTTTCTATTTTATTATTTTTAGATATCACTGCCGTCAGCTATGTGCTTCTATGATTTGTTCAAAATATTAAAAATTTTTCTGTTCCTCGATACGTCGCTTTGTTCATAGACATGGTTTCCAGTAAAGTGAAGACCTCCTGCCTGGCCTTCATGTTGAAGGATGTAAGGAATAAGAAGTCTCGGTATGTACAGAACGGAAGCGGGTAACATTCCGTATCAAAGTTTGCGGTGGATATTCCTAACTCCAAGCCGGCTGCTTTTTCTTTTTTTTTAATAAAAGTTTGAAGTTGGCTTTGCCGGGAGATGACCCGGTACAATCCATGCGATATCCTGCGGAGAAGAGATGAGTGGATTAGCGCGGGATTTGTAGGGAAGGAGATGACAGCTCAGCGCAGGCGGCTCAGTTCCCTGATTACAATTTTTTTTTTTCACGGAGGAAACCGCGGCAGTGGCAATGAAAGCGGTTTGGGGGGAGGAGGGGGGGGGGATCACATCCATGTCTGGTGACCTCGCCTGATCCCGCGGCTGTGCGTAGCGATGGCGGCCTATCCAGCTCCACCAGAGTCTTCAGAAGATGGTCATTAATGGCAAGTGCCAACTGTGCCCACCCATCCCCACTCATGATCCCAAAATAAAAAAAAAAAAAAAAAAATTGTGTTTTTCGTGCATTTAAAAAAAGCGTATTTTTCCCCGAAAAAGTTTGAAAAACTATATATATATGTATGTGTGTATGTTGGGGGGTTCCAAGTAATTGCCAAAAAGTGCCAGAAAAGGGGTCAAGTGGATATTTAGTGCTGTTTTGTGTGTGTTTTTTTTATTTTTTGGGGTGTGTTTTAAAAAAAAAATGTTTGCAGTGTAGACTCTTGCAGTTTGCTGAGACAAAACCATCCCGTTCCAGAGAGTCTGTGTGCGATTTCACGCTTCTATAACTCACCGGTCACATGGCACTATGCCGATGAACAGGATTTCTCTCCCTCATTGGTTGGGTGCGGTGATTGCAGTCAGGCTGGATTACATGTGACTGTCTGCTTTTCCTTTACACTAATAGATGTGCGATTAACCCCCTATGATGTGATCCATTATACTGCAGTAATTTGTGGCTGGCAGGACGCACACCGGACACTTTATTAGGTCCACCTTGCTAGTAGCAGGTTGGACCCCCTTCTGCCTTCATTCTTGGTGGCATAGATACAACAAGGTGTTGGAACTGTTCCTCAGAGATTTTGCTCCATAGTGACTGTAACGACACCCCGAGTATGAAAGGGGTTAAAGTCGTTTAGGACATTCAATACCCAAACACAAAGGCAGCTACCGAACACTTCTGTCAGCTGAACCAGGAGCCCATACAAATAATTCCCCCCCCAAGTACGAGACAAGATGCTCTGCCTTGAGGTTCAAGCAGGAATGAACTCAGAAGATGGGGACACTGTAGTCATAAAGGGAGGGACATGGTCAGCAACAATACTCAGGTAGGGCGTGGTGATTAAACCATGATCAATTGGTACTAAGGGGTCCAAAGTGTGTCAAGAAAATATTCCCCACACCATTACACCCCCACCACCAGCCTGAACCGGTGATACCCCATCCCCCACACCATTACACCCCCACCACCAGCCTGAACTGGTGATATCCCATCCCCCACACCATTACACCCCCACCACCAGCCTGAACCGGTGATACCCCATCCCCCACACCATTACACCCCACCACCAGCCTGAACCGGTGATACCCCATCCCCCACACCATTACACCCCCACCACCAGCCTGAACCTGTGATACCCCATCCCCCACACCATTACACACCCACCACCAGCCTGAACCGGTGATACCCCATCCCCCACACCATTACACCCCCACCACCAGCCTGAACTGGTGATACCCCATCCCCCACACCATTACACCCCCACCACCAGCCTGAACCGGTGATATCCCATCCCCCTCACCATTACACCCCCACCACCAGCCTGAACCGGTGATATCCCATCCCCCACACCATTACACCCCCCACCACCAGCCTGAACAGGTGATATCCCATCCCCCACATCATTACACCCCCCACCACCAGCCTGAACCGGTGATACCCCATCCCCCACACCATTACACCCCCACCACCAGCCTGAACTGGTGATATCCCATCCCCCACACCATTACACCCCCACCACCAGCCTGAACCGGTGATACCCCATCCCCCACACCATTACACCCCACCACCAGCCTGAACCGGTGATACCCCATCCCCCACACCATTACACCCCCACCACCAGCCTGAACCTGTGATACCCCATCCCCCACACCATTACACACCCACCACCAGCCTGAACCGGTGATACCCCATCCCCCACACCATTACACCCCCACCACCAGCCTGAACTGGTGATACCCCATCCCCCACACCATTACACCCCCACCACCAGCCTGAACCGGTGATATCCCATCCCCCTCACCATTACACCCCCACCACCAGCCTGAACCGGTGATATCCCATCCCCCACACCATTACACCCCCCACCACCAGCCTGAACAGGTGATATCCCATCCCCCACATCATTACACCCCCCACCACCAGCCTGAACCGGTGATACCCCATCCCCCACACCATTACACCCCCACCACCAGCCTGAACCGGTGATACCCCATCCCCCACACCATTACACCCCCCACCACCAGCCTGAACTGGTGATACCCCATCCCCCACACTATTACACCCCCACCACCAGCCTGAACGGTGATACCCCATCCCCCACACCATTACACCCCCACCACCAGCCTGAACCGGTGATACCCCATCCCCCACACCATTACACCCCCCACCACCAGCCTGAACCGGTGATACCCCATCCCCCACACCATTACACCTCCACCACCAGCCTGAACCGGTGATATCCCATCCCCCACATCATTACACCCCCACCACCAGCCTGAACCGGTGATACCCCATCCCCCACACCATTACACCTCCACCACCAGCCTGAACCGGTGATATCCCATCCCCCACATCATTACACCCCCACCACCAGCCTGAACCGGTAATATCCCATCCCCCACTACCATTACACCCCCACCACCAGCCTGAACCGGTGATATCCCATCCCCCACATCATTACACCCCCCCACCACCAGCCTGAACCGGTGATACCCCATCCCCCACACCATTACACCCCCACCACCAGCCTGAACCGGTGATATCCCATCCCCCACACCATTACACCCCCACCACCAGCCTGAACCGGTGATACCCCATCCCCCACACCATTACACCCCCACCACCAGCCTGAACCGGTGATACAAGGCAGGATGGATCCATGCGCCAAATTCTGACCCCACCATCTGAATGTCAGAGATGAAATCCAGACTCATCAGACCAGGCAACGTTTTTCCAATCTTCTATTGTCCAATGTTGGTGATCCTGTGCGAATTGTAGCCTCAGTTTCCTGTTCTTAGCTGACAGGAGTGGCACCCGGTGTGGTCTTCTGCTGCTGTAGCCCATCTGCTTCAAGGTTGGATGTGTTGTGTGTTCAGAGATGGTATTCTGCATACCTTGGGTGTAATGAGAGGTTATTTGAGTTACTGTTGTCTTTCTATCATCTGGAACCCATGGGTCTGCCCATTCTCCTCTGACATCAACAAGGCATTTTCCTCCACACAACTGCCGCTCACTGGATATTTTCTCTTCTTCCCACCATTCTCTGTAAACCCCGAGAGATGGTTGTGTGTGAAAATCCCAGAAATACTCAGACCAGCCACGTCTGCCACCAACCACCATGCCACATTCAAAGTCACTTCAATCCCCTTTCTTCCCCATTCTGATGCTCGGTTTGAACTTCAGCAAGTCGTCTTCACCACGTCTAGATGCCTAAATGCATTGAGTTGCTGCCATGTGATTGGCTGATCAGTAATTTGTGTTACCGAGCGATTGAACAGGTGTACCTAATAAAGTGTCCGGTGAGTGTATATCCCGTATGTTACAATGTAATCTCCTATAACTAGTATTAGAGAAATGCAGGCAGCAAAAACCTCCTGAAAAATGCCCGCTCCTCCCCTGCGGCCTTTACCCAGATCGCTAAACCTGCCAGCCAGGGCCGTCTTTGAGGTGGAGCAAATGGGGCAGCTGCCCCCCGGGCCCTGTGATTTGTTGTGGGGCCCAACATCCTAACAATGGCCCCCTGTCACATAGTGCAGCTGAAGGGAAAGGGAAGCACAGAGGAGTGAAGAAAGATCTCATAGAGTTGTTAATTTTGGCAGCAAATTTCAATTTAGTTTTAGTCTTAGGACTATAATGGCATTTTAGTTTTAGTCCCGTTTTAGTCTTCTGCAATTGTTTTAGTTTTAATCGTATTTAGTCGATTAAAACTCATTTTAGTCGTCTAAAATCTAATGGGTGTAATTAAATTGTAATGTAATTAGTTAACATTTCTCTACAATTTCCAAACTCGTTATATACGGCTGGAGTGAAAAATCTATTATGTTATTATTTATAGTATTGAGGTATGAACATGCACTGCAGACCAGTGTTCATTTTGAAGTCAAATATCAATTTAGTTTTAGTCTTAGTCTTTTGACTAAAATGCCATTTTAGTCCCATTTTAGTCATCTCAATTGTTTTAGTTTTAGCTGTATTTTAGTCGACTAAAATGTTTTAGTCGACAAAATGAACACTGAGAGGAGACAGTTACATTCCTAAGGCAGCAGCCATAAGGAGAGCCTGTGGTGTGAAGTGGAACATGTGGTTGGCTGAGCTGACGTTTGCTATGAACATTCCTAGGGATATCTGTTCATACACTGATAGATGAGCGGACAGCTGGTACATTTTGTGATTAGCAATCGGAATAACCTCGTTTGCTCTGCAGAGTTGAACTTTCACTTCTATCTGCTAAAGTCACTTCTCTCTGCTTGCTATGCTTATTGACAGGACTGTTTTGAAGGTAATCCTTGTCGGCTTCATTACTCCCATCTTTTATGCCACATGTTAAATTCTGCTGCAATGCAAGACAACACTTTTTTACTCCAGCAACCAATCCGTTAACAGTAATGATATGCAGTAATCTCCAGCAACCAATCAGCGGGTGGTAATTATGTGTAGTAACATCTAGGAACCAATCAGTGAGTGGTAATGATGAGCAGAAACCTCTAGCACCCAATCAGCGACTAGGAGTAGTAAAGATTTTAAGTAACCTCTAGCAACCAATGGGTGAGCAATAATGATGTACTCTAACCACTAGCAACCAATCAGTGAGTGGTAATGATGTGTAGTAACCTCCTATCAACCAATCAGTGAGTGGTAATGATGAGCAGTAACCTCTAGCAACCAGTGAGCAGTATTATGTGCAGCAACCTCTAGCAACCAATCAGTGAACGGTAATCATGTGCACTAAACTCTAGCAACTAATGCTTGAGCAGTAATGATGTGCAGTAACCTCTAGCAACCATTCAGTGAGCAGGAGTAGTAAGGATTTGCAGTAACCTCCAGCAACCAATAGATGAGCAATAATGATGTGCATTAACCTCTTAACATTGCTGCCGAATGCTAAGATGGGGGAGATGGAGCAGAAACAAGCTTCTCGGCTGCAAGGAAATGCACAGGATCTGGAGGAGGAGTTCTTTCCTCCTCTCTGCTGCTAACTTCTGAGATGGGGGGGATGCACTAACGTCCAGCAACCAATGGGTGAGCAGTAAGAATGTTCATAACCTCTAGCAACCAATGGGTGAGCGTTTAATGACGTGCAGTAACCTCTAGCAATTAATGGGTGAGTGGTAAGGATGTGCAGTAACCTTTAGCAACCAGCCAGTGATCAAAAATGATGTGCTGTAACCTCTGGCAATCAATCGCAACTGCTTCCTGATCTGCTGCAGTAAAATGATTTTTGAGTCTAGCTGACATTTATTGTATGCCTCAGACCAGGTGGAGGGCAAAATTGCATTCTAGGGGCTCGGGGGTTAGCGCTGGGATGGGGGGGCCTAGGTCCTATCAATATTAAAGACGGCCCTGCTGCCAGCCAATCCCCCACCACCCTCTCACCCCCCCCCCCCCATCCCAGGACACCAGTCTTTCGTTCATTGGCAGAGAGAGGAAAAAATGGTTTAGATTTTACCCCCAAAGGAGCCGCTGTTCCTTCAGGTCTCCTGTTCCCAGAGCACACGCCTTCACCCGCCCAGGCTGAGGAGGAGATATTTGTTGTAACTAAATTTTATAATATTTTATATTTTGTAGTAACCAAAGAAATGGAAATGGCATCAGCCCCCTAAACAAATACATAAAACGGCAGCAAATGGGACATTCAGTTGGCAAACATAAAGCCGGGGTGTCAAACTCCATTTCATCACCGGCATTAGGATAATGGTTTCCCTGTAAGACTAGATGTCTAGAGCATCCCCCCGCCTTACATCAAATATCAAGAGTCTTCCCCCCCCCCCCTCCATCCATCCATGTACTGCTGCTGGGAAGCAGAAAGTGCAGGGTCAAGGGGGTGCTGCAGCTGCGCAGAGAGACGCAGGATCTGTAGGAGGACTTCTGTCCTCCAATAATACTGCTCAGACGGGGGGCAGCCTCTCCGTGACTGCACGGAGAAGTGCAGGATCTGGAGGAGGAGTTTCGGCCCCCTCTCTGCGGCCGAATGCTAAGACGGGGGAGATGGAGCAGAAACAAGCTTCTCCTCTGCTGCAAGGAAATGCACAGGATCTGGAGGAGGAGTTCTTTCCTCCTCTCTGCTGCTAACTTCTGAGATGGGGGGGATGCAGATACGAGCCTCTCCGTGGCCGCACAGAAAAGCGCAGGTCCTGGAGGAGTTCTGTCGTCCTCTCTGCGGCTGACTGCTGAGGCAATGTGGAGGTGGAGATGAGGGGGTTCCTCAGCTGCAGGAGAGGTGCTAGGGCCACATGAAATGGCCTGGCAGGCTGGATTCGGCCCACAGGCCTTGTGCTTGACACGTGATATAAACAGTAACAGCTAGGGTATACAGTTGGTAATAAGCCAGGGAAGGACCCCTAAACTCTTTACTAGGGAGGGTCCTGCCTACGGAATTGTTACAATAACAGTCTGTATTAAAATCTTTCCCTGCTGGCCAGCACGTTGGGGCCCAGACCAGGCGTTGGGAGTGCTCAAGAGAAGTTTCTCCTAACCCGGGTATAGGCGCTTACTGTGTTTCCCAAGCAAGCAATACTGTTCCTCTTTAATGGGGTGCAGTGGGGTTTGGCCAGCAACCTCTAAAACCCCTTGGGTGACGGCTGGTCTCCCTCCGTTCTCCTTTTGGGGGCTCAGCGGCATTCTCCAATGATCAGGCGGCAGCACTGGTCAGCGACAGTGGCAAAATCCCTAACAATCAGGCGGCAGTACCAGTCTGCAAGAGTGGCGTTCTCCTTGTACCAGGAGATGTCCGCCATTCCACCTCTCTGATGCGATGTCCAAACGTTCTACTAACGGCTTCTGCCATGTCGCCACCGTGCCCAGGAAGAGACCTTCCTTTTTCCTCTCCACAGTGCCCCGGTCATGTTTGGCAATGGAACTACACATCCCATCTGTAATATCGACTCAGTCTGTCAGGGGACTGCATCTGCCAGCAGTTATAGTTGCACCCAGCAGGCTCTGTCCTTCCCACAATCCACAGCGGTTCAGTTTCCTCTTCCTGTCTGTGTGGTCCCGGGTGGTGGGCGGGACCAGAGTACTTTCATGTATCAATATGAGATCTAAAGAGGTTCCCATGACTTGCAAAGAAAAAAAATAAATAAAAAACTAAAAAAGTTTAGTGTGTGTGTGTGTGTGTGTGTGTGTGTGTGTGTGTGTGTGTGTGTGTGTGTGTGTGTATAATATATATTAAACTTTTTTTTTTTTTTTCTTTTACAAGTCATGGGAACCTCTTTAGATCTCATATTGATACATGAAAGCACTCTGAGGGTAGAGACACCTTTCTATAGTCTCGCTTGCTTTTTTGGGGTGTGTGTGTTTTTTTTTTTTTTTTTGTTTCCTCCATGTCTCTCCCTGGTTTTCCCTGCTGATCCCCTAATTCTCAGATTTTCCGATGTGTCTCCCCGGTCATGGTTTGATGTTGCAATGCACAGATCTCGCTCTCTGGCATAAATTGTGGTGCTACAAGTTCTGTGATCCTCTCCCCGCCTCCCCCTCCAGCATTCCCTGTACTTGCTGTGTGAACATCGAACCTTTCTACAACGCCCTCCGATCATTCTGGGAGGAAATCATTTTACACTTGTTCTTCAAGTAAATGGAAGATGCAATCCCAAGAGCTGCAACATGTTGGTTCATATACAGTACATGCCTACAGTGCGGTGTAAGAAAGGATGTGCGTTTTTTTTTTTTTTTTATAAATGTCCTGGTATTCGGGGGATTAAAACTCAGGGCCACTGCAGCCACTATTTTAGATAACTTCCAGCTTGAGAGCCACCTGATTACTTTTATGGTCCATTAAACCATCGCCATTCATGGTGTTTTTGGAGGATGGGTTCGTGTGGAGAATGGGAGGAACTTGGGGTACATCTATTCCCAATTCTACTCTGTGATAAATGAACCTGGAAGCAAAGAGCATTTTGTCACTTCCAGGTTCAGAGCTACCAAACTGACACCTATCCAATCAAGGCATTTTGATACTTGCATAACCCCTCCCACCGCTTGCATAAAAAGAAACAAAAATTCTCTCTCTCTCTCTCTCTCTCTCTCTCTCTCTCTCTCTCTCTCTCATATTCATATATATATATATATATATATATATATATATATATATATATATATATATATATATAATATACTCCTAATCCCAGCCTGTATAAAAGACACCTGTCCACAGAAGCAATCAGATTCCAATCTCTCCACCATGGCCAAGACCAAAGAGCTGTCCAAGGATGTCAGGGACAAGATTGTAGACCTACACAAGGGTGGAATGGGCTACAAGACCATCGCCAATCAGCTTGGTGAGAGGGTGACAACAGTTGGTGTGATTATTCGCCAATGGAAGAAACACAAAATCAATCTTCCTCAGTCTGGGGCTCGATGCAAGATCTCACCTCGTGGAGTTTCAATGATCATGAGAACGGTGAGGAATCAGCCCAGAACTACATGGGAGAATCTTGTCAATGATCTCAGCTGGGACCATAGTCACCAAGAAAACAATCGGAAACACACAACACCGTGAAGGACTGAAATCCTGCAGCCCCCGCAAGGTCCCCCTGCTCAGGAAGCTCATGTACAGGTCTGTCTTAAGATTACTAATAAACATCTGAATAATTCCGGAAAACTGGGGGAAAGTGTTGTGGTCAGAGGAGACCAAAATCGAGCTCTTTGGCATCAACTCAACTTGCCGTGTTTGGAGGAGGAGGAGGAATGCTGCCTATGACCCCAAGAACACCACCCCCCACCGTCATACATGGAGGTCTTATGACCCCAAGAAAACCATCTCCACCATCAAACATGGAGGTGGAAACATTATACTTTAGGTGTGTTTTTCTGCTAAGGGGACAGGACAACTTCTCCGCATCAAAGGGACGATGGACGGGGCCATGTACCATCAAATCTTGGGCGAGAACCTCCTTCCCTCAGCCAGGGCATTGAAGATGGACCGTGGATGGGTCTTCCAGCATGACAATGACCCAAAACACACACGCGCCAAGGCAACAAACAAGTGGGTCAAGAAGCACATTAAGGTCCTGGAGTGGCCTAGCCAGTCCCCAGAGCTTAATCCCATAGAAAATATGTGGAGGAAGCTGAAGGTTCGGAGTTACCAAACGTCAGCCTGGAAACCTTAATGACTTGGAGAGAATCTGCAAAGAGGACAAAATCCCTCCTGAGATGTGTGCAAACCTGGAGGCCAACTACAAGAAACGTCTGACCTCTGTGATTGCCAACAAGGGTTTCGTCACCAAGTACTT
Organism: Lithobates clamitans; assembly: GCA_037952925.1. Lineage (NCBI taxonomy): Eukaryota > Metazoa > Chordata > Amphibia > Anura > Ranidae > Lithobates > Lithobates clamitans. Next base: position 126,154 of record JBBGZY010002141.1, on the reverse strand, counting down.
AGTCATGTTTTGTGAAGGGGTCAAATACTTATTTCGCTCATTAAAATGCGAATCAATTTATAACTTTATGAAATGCGTTTTTTTTTTTTTTTTAGATATTTTTGTTGTTCAGAAATATCAGATCAAAATATAAGCAGATAAAGTGTCAGCTCAGTGGCCTCCTCTTGTCTTCTCAGGTATTGGCGAGCACGGAGAGGAAGCGATTCATCAAGGACCATCCGCTGCCATTCTCCGCCTTCCTCACGGACAGCTTCGGGCGTCAGCACACTTACCTGAGGATCTCATTAACAGAGAAGTGTAACCTTAGATGTGAGTATTGTCGATCCGCAATTCATTCTTAGCAGAGCTGTTAAGTTCACTTTTTGGAACATGTTCTATCTTCTATCGCTAGTTCTCCTCATCCACCCCCCCCCCCCCCAATCCTCCCAGTGTGACAGCAGGCAGGGAATCTTCTCCCCACACCCGCTGTCACTTAAAAAAAAAAAAAAAAAAACGTTCGTGCGGGGCTCCGCCCTTATGGCCCCATCGTTCATTCACAGTTTCCTGTGAATGAATGAACTACAAGTACTGTCGGCGCACCGCGGCGGACGGCTTGAAGTTTCTGAATGACCTGCGGGGGTGCTGATGAGCCCGGCTAATTTTAAAACGAACAGCCCTATGAAAGTAGAAAAACTGGATATAATTCCACGCTTAGGATAAAGAGGTATGCAGCCTCCCCTAAATCGCACCCCCCTAAGGAGGGTGAGATAGAAATATATAAAAGAAGGTAAGGGGTAACTGGCGCTCCCTGGGAGGGGTTTCCCTATATAAATGTAGAAACAAAAATGCCATCTAAATGTGTTGTGCTGAAAGCCACCTAAATGCTAAAAAACAGTAATAGATGTGAAACAAAACTACAATAATATGCGTGTGTGTGTGTGTGTGTGTATGTATGTATGTATGTATGTATGTATCTCTATCATCTCTATCATCTCTATCTCTATCATCTCTATCATCTCTATCATCTCTATCTCTATCATCTCTATCTCTATCTCTATCTTTATCATCTCTATCTCTATCTCTATCTTTATCATCTCTATCTCTATCTCTATCATCTCTATCTCTATCTTTATCATCTCTATCTCTATCTCTATCTCTATCTTTATCATCTCTATCTCTATCTCTATCTCTATCTCTATCTTTATCATCTCTATCTCTATCTCTATCTCTATCTTTATCATCTCTATCTCTATCATCTCTATCTCTATCTTTATCATCTCTATCTCTATCATCTCTATCTCTATCTCTATCATCTCTATCTCTATCTCTATCATCTCTATCTCTATCTCTATCTCTATCTTTATCATCTCTATCTCTATCTCTATCTCTATCTCTATCTTTATCATCTCTATCTCTATCTCTATCTCTATCTTTATCATCTCTATCTCTATCTCTATCTCTATCTTTATCATCTCTATCTCTATCTCTATCTTTATCATCTCTATCTCTATCATCTCTATCTCTATCTTTATCATCTCTATCTCTATCATCTCTATCATCTCTATCTCTATCTCTATCATCTCTATCATCTCTATCTCTATCATCTCTATCTCTATCTCTATCATCTCTATCTCTATCTCTATCATCTCTATCTCTATCTCTATCATCTCTATCTCTATCTCTATCATCTCTATCTCTATCATCTCTATCTCTATCATCTCTATCTCTATCATCTCTATCTCTATCATCTCTATCTCTATCTACATATATATCACAATACCATAACAGATAGAACATCAATTCGTGGTGGTGTGGCAATGTGAACAATAGCACTAACGTGATATAGTCAAGGATATATATCCAGTATCCTATTAAAAAAAAAAAAGGGAAGAAATGGGACCACCCAAGTATTCCCCTGCTGACACCAAACCTATGCCTTGATTAACAAAAATAATAATAAATCCGTGTGATTAGTGTCCACTTCAATAAAAAAAGAAATATTTATTGAAAAACTGCACATCAGATATTATATATATATATATATGTAAGTAACAAACGTAAAAAATAAAAGTGAAGCTCCAGGTTGGAAAAATGTTCATAAAAAATGTGTGACTCTTGTGCTTCATCAAATCCGGTGACTTCTGTGATCCCCCTCCAGGGTCCCCACTCACCAGCTCCTGGTACCCCTGCAGGGTTAATGGGCATATACCAACAAGGGTGGATGGCTTCCTGGAACCCGATCAGAGCGTCCGCATAGGTCCTCTATTCACCCAGCATCATGTCGAAGAGATGGTGCACCGGCTTCTTGTGGTCATATCCTCATAGGAAGAAACAGGGCTCCCACAGTGTAGTAGTTTTAAAAGGCTTTATTTAAAAACTAATATAAAAACAAATAGTTCCCACCAAAGGGACAGCCAAAAAACACACACTACAGCATATGGTAGATAGTGGTGTCTAGGGAACCGTGAGCGTGATCGGCTGCGCTCCAAGCTCTCTGTCACTACCGGGTATGACACAAGTGCGTGGCTCCGCCTTACGCGTTTTGTCATCGTCGTGACAACATAGTGTTATGTAGCCAGGCTCGAAATTGAAGCGCCAGACCACTGCTAATAGGTCCAGACACAACTTTATTCTATTAAACGTCAGGGGTGCAATCCAAAAAAAAAAGTATCCAACGCGTTTTTGGGAGTCCAAATGCCCGCTTCATCAAGAATCAACTGGCAACAATGTGAACAATCCAGAAGTGAACTGGACCTACAATTGTATATTTTTTTTTATAGTGTGAATTACAAGCGCAGGCCTTATCAGCACCTTGCTGCACCTCCTGGTTTTGTTCACATTGTTACCAGTCAAGCCCGGTTGAAGGGGGTACTTGGACCCCCGAAACGCATTGGATACTTTTTTCCAAAGTACCCCTGACTTTTAAAGGAATAAAGTTGTATCCGGACCTCTTAGCCGTGGTGTGCAAGTCATCCTGTCAGTGATGTTCTGTGTACTACGGAGATTATTCTTTGTCTTGCAGGTCAGTATTGTATGCCGGAGGAAGGAGTACCGCTGACCCCGAAGAGCGACCTTCTCAGCACTCAGGAGATCCTCACTCTGGCCCGGATCTTCGTACAGGAAGGGGTGGACAAAATCCGCCTGACCGGTGGGGAGCCTCTGATCCGACCCGACGTGGTGGACATTGTAGGTGAGGATTGTTCTTTTTTTTTATCGCAGAGATCGCTCCGTAAGTTTTTAGGTTTGCGTGTCAGGAATGCGCCCAAAATTGCATGCTTTACTGACATGCAGAGAAACACGCTACAGTTTAGCAGATGCGTGGTGGTGCTATTGTTCATGGCATCCTATGCGTTTTGGAAATGTGCCGCGTTTATACACCTATCAAACAGCATGGTGCAGGCAAAACTGGTGGTGGGAACATAGCAGGTGCTGTCCAGTTTAGTGGTCGCAGCCCGTGTTTTCTCTCTGCTGTGTTATCTCCCCCGCAGCAGTCTGCAAGTCTCTCTCTTATGCTACCCTCCACATGGCCTCAATCCCCCCCTCCCCCCACTCTCCAGTTTCTCTGGGGACTGGACTACACCCCCCCGGTCGGTCAGTCAGTCAGTAGTCGGGGCCCCGCACTTGCCCCATCTCAGCGGGTGGCTTCCCTCTGGGCTGTGGGCGGCTGCTTTCTTGGTTCCCCTACGTCTCCTCCCTCCCTCCTCCTGGTGGCCAATCCGTTTGGATCTCCTTTCATAGAATCAGGTGACAGGTCTCAGGATCTGCTTCCTGATTGGCCGGGAGGAGAATCCGTGTGAAATTAGCGAATATTCATTTCCTATTGTCACCACTGGTTGGGCTTCGGGCGCAGTGTTCTGCACCCCGAACCCACCCTTTTTTTGAAGCCTATTAGAGCCTCTGGCTCTAATCACGTGCTTCAAAAAAAAAAAAAAAAAGATCCAATTTGGAATCTATGCTTCCAGCGCCCCGCAAGTAGATCAGGGGGCCGGACGCATGGATGGGGGGGGGGGGGGCAGCGCCCGTAATAAACGGGCCGCCACTGCTCCTCTCCTCTCTCCTGCATCTGCAGTCCTCTTGTGGTTGGGTAGAGTCTGCAGCTGCCATCTCTCGAAGGACCGCCAGCTGGGGCTTCAGGTGCAATCAGCTCTCTGCATAGGCCACATTCAACACAGTGATGTCACTGCTACTTACAGTGAGGGGAAAAAAAAAGTATTCGATCGGCTGCTGATTTTGTAGGTTTGCCCCACTGACAAAGAAACGATCAGTCTATAATTTTATTGGTCGGTTTATTATAACAGTGGGAGACAGAATAACAACAAAAATATCCAGAAAAACTCATTTCAAAAAAGTTCTAAATTGATTTGGATTTTAATGAGTGAAATAAGTATTTGACCCCTTCACAAAACATGACTTAGTAGTTGGTGGAGAAACCCTTGTTGGTGATCACAGAGGTCAGACGTTTCTTGTAGTTGGCCTCCAGGTTTGCTCACATCTCAGGAGGGATTTTGTCCTCTTTGCAGATCTTCTCCAAGTCATTAAGGTTTCCAGGCTGACGTTTGGTAACTCGAACCTTCAGATCCCTCCACATATTTTCTATGGGATTAAGGTCTGGAGACTGGGTAGGTCACTCCAGGACCTTAATGTGCTTTTTCTTGAGCCACTCCTTTGTTGCCTTGGCCGTGTGTTTTGGATCATTGTCATACTGGAAAACCCATCCACAGCCCATTATCAATCCCCTGGCTGAGGGAAGGAGGTTCTCACCCAAGATTTGGTGGTACATGGGGCCCCGTCCATCATCCCTTTGATGTGGTGAAGTTCTCCTGTCCCCTTAGCAGAAAAAAACCCCAAAGCATAATGTTTCCACCTCCATGTATGACGGTGGGGGATGGTGTTTTTGGGGTCATAGGACCTCCATGTATGACGGTGGGGGATGGTGTTCTTGGGGTCATAGGCAGCATTCCTCCTCCTCCTCCAAACACGGCGAGTTGAGTTGATGCCAAAGATCTCGATTTGGGTCTCATCTGATCACCACACTTTCCCCCAGTTCTCCTCTGAATCATTCTGATGTTCATTAGTAATCTTCAGATGGACCTGTACATGTGATTTCTTCAGCAGGAGGACCTTGCGGGGCTCTGCAGGATTTCAGTCCTTCCCATGTAGTGTGTTACCGATTGTTTTCTTGGTGACTATGGTCCCAGCTGAGATCATTGACAAGATTCTCCCGTGTAGTTCTGGGCTGATTCCTCACCGTTCTCATCATCATTGAAACTCCCTGAGCTGAGATCTTGTATGGAGCCCTCAGACCGAGGGAGATTGACCGTTATTTTGTGTTTCTTCCATTTGTGAATAATCTCACCAACTGTTGTCACCCTCTCACCAATCTGCTTGGCGATGGTCTTGTATCCCATTCCAGCCTTGTGTAGGTCTACAATCTTCTCCCTGACATCCTTGGACAGCTCTTTGGTCTTGGCCATGGTGGAGAGATTGGAATCTGATTGATTGCTTCTGTGGACAGGTGTCTTTTATACAGGTAACAAGCTGAGATTAGGAGAACTCCCTTTTAAGAGAGTGCTCCTAATCTCAGCTTGTTACCTGTATAGAAGACACCTGGGAGCCAGGAATCTTGCTGATTGATAGGGGATCAAATACTTATTTCACTCATTAAAATGCAAATCAATTTATAACTTTTTTTAAATGCGTTTTTCTGGATATTTTTGTTATTCTGTCTCTCACTGTTATAATAAACCGACCAATAAAATTATAGACTGATCGTTTCTTTGTCAGTGGAGCAAACCTACAAAATCAGCAGCCAAGCAAATACTTTTTCCCCTCACTGTATACAAGGTAATATTTGAGATTAGAAAGGCATTTGGCACACTTATATCTTCTGTGGTTATTGAGGAATAGATTTAAATGAGAAGTCTTGTGCTCGGAGTTTGGCTTTGAATGACCCCGCCCTGACATATTGATCTTTACATTACAGTTTAGGTCCCATTGGTATAAATGTAGAAGGGAAATCAGACGCTACATTTTATTTTCCTGTATTTGTGTCTTCCTGCAGCCCAGCTCCGGAAACTGGAAGGCCTGAAAAGCATCGCCATTACCACCAACGGGATTAACCTGGCCCGACAGCTGCCCCGGCTGAAGGACGCCGGACTGGACGTGGTGAACATCAGTCTGGACACCTTGGTGCCGGCCAAGTTCGAGTTCATTGTGAGGAGGAAAGGTGGGTACCTCTGATCTTCCTTGGAAGGCGGGGGAGGGGGGGGGGGCAGACTGATGAGCTCATCTCTCCGTCACTCTGCTCTCTCCTAAGAGTTTGTTCCTTGTCGGCATATTAGTACTGCAGCACATATACTATATTTGGCTCTTTGTGCTGCTTCTCCCTCATTCCATCTGAGCTTTGCTGTATAAGGACTGCAAAAGGTTGAGCTCAAGTCAAATTCAGATATATTCACTGCTTGCATCAATTCTCCTTTTCTTTTATATATGGCTGCGTTCTCTGTGATGTCACCAGTCTCTAGTAAATGGATAGGCTGCATTCTCAGTGATGTCATCACTCTCTAGTGATTGGATAGGCTGCATTCTCAGTGATATCATCGCTCTCTAGTGAATGGATAGTCTACATTCTCAGTGATGTCATCGCTCTCTAGTGATTGGATAGGCTGCATTCTCAGTGATGTCACCGCTCTCTAGTGAAGGGATAGGCTGCATTCTCAGTGATGTCACCGCTCTCTAGTGAATGGATAGGCTGCATTCTCGGTGATGTCACCGCTCTCTAGTGATTGGATAGGCTGCATTCTCAGTGATGTCATCACTCTCTAGTGAATGGATAGGCTGCATTCTCAGTGATGTCATCGCTCTCTAGTGAATGGATAGGCTGCATTCTCAGTGATATCATCGCTCTCTAGTGATTGGATAGGCTGCATTCTCAGTGATGTCACTGGTCTCTAGTGATTGGATAGGCTGCATTCTCAGTGATGTCACCGCTCTCTAGTGATTGGATAGGCTGCATTCTCAGTGATGTCATCGCTCTCTAGTGAATGGATAGGCTGCACTCTCAGTGATGTCACCAGTCTCTAGTGATTGAATAGGCTGCATTCTCAGTGATGTCACCGCTCTCTAGTGAAGGGATAGGCTGCATTCTCAGTGATGTCACCGGTCTCTAGTGAATGGATAGGCTGCATTCTCAGTGATGTCACCGGTCTCTAGTGAATGGATAGACTGCATTCTCAGTGATGTCACCGCTCTCTAGTGATTGGATAGGCTGCATTCTCAGTGATGTCACCAGTCTCTAGTGAAGGGATAGGCTGCATTCTCAGTGATGTCATCGCTCTCTAGTGATTGGATAGGCTGCATTCTCAGTGATGTCACCAGTCTCTAGTGAAGGGATAGGCTGCATTCTCAGTGATGTCATCGCTCTCTAGTGAATGGATAGACCGCATTCTCAGTGATGTCACCGCTCTCTAGTGACTGGATAGACTGCATTCTCAGTGATGTCACCGCTCTCTAGTGATTGGATAGGCTGCATTCTCAGTGATGTCACCAGTCTCTAGTGAAGGGATAGGCTGCATTCTCAGTGATGTCATCGCTCTCTAGTGAATGGATAGGCTGCATTCTCAGTGATGTCACCGCTCTCTAGTGATTGGATAGGCTGCATTCTCAGTGATGTCACCAGTGTCTAGGGAATATATTTGTTGGTTGGCTCCTTTTATAACCAACTACCTAACATTCTGTCTTCTCCTCCCTGCAGGGTTCCATAAAGTCATGGAGGGGATCAGCCGTGCGGTGGAGCTGGGATACAACCCTGTCAAGGTGAGGGACACCCGGGTTAATGATAATCAGGCTACTACGCCACAATCAGTTGCAGTGCGGCCCCATAAAACTGTATTAGTTGTGTTTTGTGACAGCACCACCAACCGAAAGCTGCATGCTGTTTAAGTTTTGCAGTGGCGTGTGTATAGTCATGAGCGGCTGTATGTTTATGTTAGCATTTAGGTGGGTGGTTGGGGAGCAGTTAAAGCGCAGCTCAATCACTTGGTTTTACTAACTCACCCCCCCCCCCCTCCAGCATTAAGCTTTATTAAGCTTTATGGTACTGCAAGTGTGATGCCAGACCACCCTCCGTGGTTCCAGGACTCTCCTGCTCCTCTGAGTTGTCCCGGGACCAGTAAATGATGTCCCCAATCTGCTGTGAAACCAGTGAACCTGGAAGTGTGCTCGGCTATGAGCGCTTCCAGTTTCGGAGCTGTCAAAAGCCAGATAACAGCCGGTCCAGCACAGTCCTTCGCTCACGGTACTCTTGGTCCAGGCCACACTCACACATCCTTACATAAGTGCCAACCAATTACCTCACCAGGCCGCAGGATTAAATATATGTATCAGGGCCAGACACAGATTTTTTTGGGACTGATTGATGGACTGTCTCTCCCCTCTCTGTCCGATCCTCCAGGTGAACTGTGTGGTGATGCGCGGCCTGAATGAGGACGAGCTGCTGGATTTTGTAGCGTTGACGGAGAAGCAGCCGCTGGAGGTGCGCTTCATAGAATACATGCCCTTTGACGGTAAGTCACCCTGAGCCCAACTGTCTGTGCCACCGTAACCACCGGCTGAGTCAGCCGTTTTTTCTCTCTGAATCTTACCCAACACCAGTGGATAACCAGAGATGGAATACCAGTGCCGCCATCTTGGCAATTTGGGATCCCGGTTCTAGGTTGGTAGCTTTCAGCACAGATCTGTCCGGTACCCCGATAGTGCGGCTGAGGGGGTAAGCAGAAGAGATGTCACCTTTGGTGCAGTTTTAGGCTTTATTCACACTTTGGCGACTCCAAAGTCGCAAACATTTAATTGTGCAACTTTGATCTGACTTTACACTTTCTGGACCTAAGTCGCATCAAAAGTCCTATCAAAGTAGTGCAGGCACCTTTACAAAATTGCTGTGACTTTAAGTCGTACAGATCCGAACGGGTGCCATTGAAAAGAATGGGCTGCGACTTGTCATGTCCAAAGTGTGAATGAAGCCTTAAGTGGAGTGAAGGTTGTATAGAATCCCGCTTTTTTTTTTTTTTTTCGGGGGGGGTGTATGTGTTTTTTGTTTGTTTTTCTGGCAGCCCCACCCACCATCATTCAGGCTTAGGCGCCCTGGGAACCCCCCGTCACTTATCCCAGGAGGCTGCAGGAGTCCATTCACAGGGGGGGGGGCAGTCTGCTTGAGCCCAAAAGAGGCAGCCAGCTGAAGGACCAAGATGGTGGCATTGGGACACAGGCACAGACTGGCCAATGCTGGATCCATTGGGCAAGGAGGGTTGTCCTGCTTGGCATAGTTGTCCGTTTTTTACACCTCATTGTGAACCGGTTTCCCCCCCCCATCCAAAAGGGAGTCCATTCACAGAACGGTCAAGTGGGGGGCCAGGCTGCCTAAACCCAGAAGAGGCAGCTGGCTGAAGAGGACCAAGATGGTGGCATGGGACACAGACTGGGCCGGAGGATGGTTGTTCCAGTTTGGCATAGTGGGCCTCATTTTACACCTCATTGCAAACCATTTTTTCTCCCTGGTCCAAAAGGTGGACAGTTACCATCTGCCTTGACACATTCAATCTGGATTAGAGCAACCAAGTTACCCCAATGAGTGCAGAAACCAGAATATGTTCCCAACACTCATTAGAACTGAGGAATCCTCATGATGAAGCAACATCTTCAACATAACTGAGGTCTACTTGAATGTGACCAACTACTACTAGCTATAATTCCTTACTGTGCTTTGTGGAAGTTTCTTGATAAATAATGGTCTCCTTTTTTTTTCGACAGGCAACAAGTGGAACTTTAAGAAGATGATGAGTTACCAGGAAATGTTGGACAGCATCCGGCAGAGGTGGCCGGAACTGGAAAAACTCCCCACCGAAACGTCCAGCACTTCCAAGGTACAGAATATTGGTTGGGTATTGCAGATGTTCTGTTTGAGGCTGGGTTCACACTATTGCGAATTGGAATTGCTCGCTCGCCGCCACCCCTCCCCCCCCCCCCCCCATCCTGTCCTGCATGCTTGAATAAAGGTCTGGTATGGATTTTGGGGGGGACCCCATGCCATTTTTTTTGTTTTGGCGTGGAGTTCTTAAAATCCATACCAGACCCGAAGGGCCTGGTATGGACTGGGGGGGGGGGGACCCACGCTGATTTTTTTTTTCCTTGATTTTGATCTCTATTGCCGGGAGCTGGCAAAACATTACAGCTGTGAGCAATTTTAAATTAAATTTTTACCTTTTAGAAATGTCATTTTCCTGCTGCACTGTAATACACATCAATCAGATGCACCACTTTACAAGGAGACTAAGGGGACTCCCCAGGAATGATATTTAAAGGAATATTTAATTTTTATTGTTTCACTTTAAGAATTCTTAAAATCACTGCTCCTGAAAAAACTTTTTTTTGCATTGATCCATGTCCCCTGGGGCAGGACCCGGGTCCCCAAACACTTTTTATGGCAATAACTTGCATATAAGCATTAAAAATAAGCACTTTTGATTTTTCATGTTCGTATCTCATAGACTTTAATAGGGTTCGCATGTTCACACAAATTTCTTGCCTGTTCGGCTCATCCCTAATTTTCACAGATACATCGATTACATTTTTATTTCAGAATTTTGTATTTCCTCCTGTAATTCCATGGCCAGGTCTGATCCTTCACCTGACTTTTTGGGTTGCCAGAAGCTGCCATGCTGGATCTTGGTGGCACCTATGGCTAATGCCATGCCCCCTGGATGTCGGAGTGACTTGTGCCACCAATGTTGGCCGGCTCTGATGTATTTTAGGTAGTGTGGTGCTGGATTGGAAATTATTTGTCTTTTATTCTGTATGAAGTGTGCTTGGTCTGGTGGGGGGAGTACATAGAGGAGGACTCGGCTGATAAATTGGAAGTCTATCCATCTGACAAATTAATTTCATTGTAGCCATCTTCTTCCCTTACTAGATCTATCGGGTGCCCAATTTCATGGGGCAGATTGGCTTCATCACATCCATGTCTGAACATTTCTGTGGCTCCTGTAACCGGCTGAGGATCACAGCAGATGGAAACCTGAAGGTACAGAGAAGATATGATGCTCCTTGTCTTGTATGGTCAGAACAGAAGTCATCCCATTGCCAAGTCCTGTCCTGCTCACTTACATTCTATGGGCCCTATTCAGGTTGTAAATTGAAGCAATAAATGGCTCTCTTAGTAGACCTTCACTCCCAATGTACAGCAATCCTTCAAAAGTTTGCTTTCAGATAGTAGGATTCTCTGGTGGAGAAGACCGGCCACCCCCACCTACGTTCTGTGAGTTGGGTGATGGTCTCTTCAACACCTACAGTACTTTTAGTGTGATTTCATCAGCTAAGCCTGGACCAAATGGATGTTCCCCTGTCTCTACCCAGTTCCGCCCACAGCTGGCCCTTGAACCAAATGGGTGTTCCCTGTCTCTGCCCAGCTTCACCTACAGCTGGCCCTTGAACCAAATGAGTGTTCCCTGTCTCTGCCCACAGCTGGTCCCTCTCTAACCAGCTCTACACACTGCAGGCCCCTGAACCAAATGGGTGTTCTCTGTCTCTGCCCAGCTTCGCCCACAGCTGGTTCCTGAACCAAATGGGTGTTCCTTGTCTCTGCCCACAGCTAGCCTTGAACCAAATGGGTGTTCCCTGTCTGCCCAGCTTCACCCACGGCTGGTCCCTGAACCAAATGGGTGTTCCTTGTCTCTGCCCAGCTCCGCCCACAGCTGGCACTTATACCAAATGGGTCTTCCCTGTCTCTGCCCAGCTTCACCCATAGCTGGCCCCTGAATCAAATAGATGTTCCTGTGTCTAGTCAGCTTCACCCACAGCTGGCCTCTGATCCAAGTGGGTGTTCCCTGTCTCTGCCCACCTTTGCGCACTGCAGGCACCTGAACCTAATGTGTGTACCCCTGTCTCTGCCTCCCCCCCTCCACTCTCTGAACCATGCTCTTAACATGGGGAGGCTGCTTGTCCCCATGTTGATGGGGAGAAGGGCCTCTTCCCCACAACCCTGGCCGGTGGTTGTGGGGGTCTGTGGGTGGAGGGGTTTATCGAAATCTGGAAGCCCCCCCCCCACCCCAAATGTGAATGAGTATAGGGTATTGTGCTGATTGCACTCATTCACCAAAAAACCGTAAAAAATAAATGTAAAAAAAGACAGTTTTGACAATTCCTTTTATTAAAAAAACAAAAAACAATTTCCCCCAAAGTATATCCAGCGTCAATCACGAGGAATGCCGCCACCCTGAAAAAAAAAAAATGGAAAAAAAAAGGAGCTCTATACCTGACACTGGCTCTTGCTGTCTGACAGTACCTAAATAAATAAGGGGCGAGGAGACCCAGTGACATCACTGGGTGACCCTGCCCCCTCATGACATAATTGATCCAGCATGCACCATTTATTTTATTTCTTTTTTTTTTCATTTATTTTGGCATGGGGCTCCCCTTAAGATTTGGAGGGGACCCCCACACTGGCAATTCATTATTTGGTTTACATTCAGCTGTTCAGCGGGGAACCCGGCTTAAACCTCTGATACTGCAGTCCAAGCCCCATGAACGTTTTTCTAGTTTTGTAGGCACCCTCTCGAGACTGGGGCTCTGGAGACCTGCGATGGGTGGAGGACACTTAGGTTTCCCTAGTGGCAGCATTTGAGGTGCTTTATGGGCAGCCCAATTCCAACCATCAAGACCTCCATTGTGAATCCCCAACCCAACCCAACCCCCCCCCCCATTCCAACCCAACCCCCCCATTCCAACCCAACCCATTCCAACCCAACCCATTCCAACCCAACCCAACCCATTCCAACCCAACCCATTCCAACCCAACTCATTCCAACCCAACTCATTCCAACCCAACTCATTCCAACCCAACTCATTCCAACCCAACTCATTCCAACCCCACTCATTCCAACCCCACTCATTCCAACCCCACTCATTCCAACCCCACTCATTCCAACCCCACTCATTCCAACCCCACTCATTCCAACCCCACTCATTCCAACCCCACTCATTCCAACCCCACTCATTCCAACCCCACTCATTCCAACCCCACTCATTCCAACCCAACTCATTCCAACCCAACTCAACCCATTCCATTCCAACCCAACTCAACCCATTCCAAACCAACTCAACCCATTCCAAACCAACCCAACAGCACAGACCCCTTTACTGACCTGGTAAAGTATCCAGAGGACCACTTTAAAAGTTCACATAACATTTCTCTCATTTGGGGAGTCTGGAACCTTTAGTGGGCCCCATTCCCCCTTATCTATACCTACCATACTGGAAATCTGGCCAGTTACGCTACCAATAGGCAATCTATTCTCATGTGCATCATGTTCTGTATAGTGACCTGTGCCCCCCCCCACTCTGGTGTTCTCTCCCAGGTCTGTCTATTTGGGAATGCCGAAGTGTCTCTCAGGGACTTGCTGCGGTCGGAGTCCAGCGAGGAGGAGCTTATTCAGACCATCGGAGCTGCTGTGGGCAGGAAAAAGAAGCAGCACGCAGGTAAGTGTCCGGGTTCTCTGCTGGCCTTGTGTTTTTATGATGTGAACTCTTTGCACCCACTTGAAAGGGCCAACTCAGTTTTTTGTAAGAAGAGACCCCCCCAGCAGGTTTGGAAAGCTGCTCAGGCTGCAATTCCTACCTCCTCTCCAGCGCTGCTAACTGCAGTACCTCTTCTCCACTTCTTCAGTGTTGAAGGACAGTCCACACAGAACACTGAGGACACAATGCGGATGATTTACTAAAACTGGAGAGTGCAAAATCTGGGGCAGCTCTATATAGAAAACCAATCGGCTTCTGGGTTTTTTTTTTTTCGTTTTTTTTTGTCAATACTTCTTGAACCAACTGAAGTTAGAAGCTGATTGGCTACCATGCAGAGCTGCACCAGATTTTGCGCTCTCCAGTTTTAGTAAATCACCCCCTGTGTAAGTACAGGGTGCCATGGACCTGATCTCTGATTGGGCATCACCATGGTGCCCTCTACTCATACACGGTGGTGGTAAGGATGACATCAGCATGTGGGGAGGGGCTACATAAACAAATGGACGAGAAGGCGCATGCACCTAGTGCATCACCAAAGACATTTATTAGCGATAAAAAAAAAAAAAACTGCTACAAATGAACTCACAAAGTAGCAACTGGTAAAAGCCAATGAGCCACAAGATGCCATACAGTGCAGACGCACGTACTCCAATGACATCATAGGGGTGTCGAGCTGATGCATTTCAGGGGGGTGCACCCCCTTCCTTAAAGCTAGGGAGAGGGGCAGCGTGGTTCGGCAGGAGTAAACACACAGAGTCCAATTACAGAATTTGTATTTGACTTTCAATAACTTACAACAAGCGGGATGACACAGGATGCACAGTGATGTGTAGCGGAGCAGGACTCCTAGAGTGCAGTCTGTCTTGAGGGGCGGAGTGTGGCCTGGCCGGTCCGTGCCCAAATGGGGAGGCTTCCATGATGGATGGGGGTGTCCCGATCCTTACCCCTACTTGTCAGGAACCTCTCCCTGCCGCCAATCGCTGTCATTGTCAGACAGGTGACCTGTCCCTACGCTACCCACACGTGAAAAAGCATATCAAGCCTGGGAGCCAGGGCCTTAAATAGGCTCTGCCTGAACCAAGATGGCTGCCAGTCACATGGGGCGGCAGCATCCAATCGCATTGCTGCCCCAGGATACCATAGAGCAGGGATATGCAATTAGCGGACCTCCAGCTGTTGCAAAACTACAAGTCCCATCATGCCTCTGCCTCTGGGTGTCATGCTTGTGGCAGTAAGAGTCTTGCTATGCCTCATGGGCCTTGAGGTCCGCTAATTGCATATCCCTGCCATAGAGGAACCATGTTCCTTCAGGAATTCCTCTCCCATTGCAAGGCTGCTGCGGTCAAGCGCCACCTACAGTGGAGAAAATAGACTGCACCTGCCTACAAGCACTTATTGAGATTTATTTCCCCGGTACTAGTTGAAGAATGAAAGCCAGCATTTTTGTTGCTAGGGGTAACCGCTCCGGCTTTTGTTTTGCTGTGGTGGTAAAGCAGAACTACAGATGGGGGGGAAAAAATGCTGTTAGATTTTGTATGCTTCTTCCAAAAAAATAAAAAACTATCCCCATTTTCCAGCGATTTGTGGGACACCCGCAGTGAAGTGTGCACCCCAAATCCAGGTGGCGTGATACTGCAACTCCCATGTGTGGAGTCCGCATATTCACTGGCCACCCAATGAACGAGGAAGGGCCTCTGCTTTAAAAAAAAAAAAATATATATATAGTATAATGTTTTTGGGAGTTCTAATTTTCTAGCAAACAAATACTAATTGTTACATGCAAGTAAAAAATTTTAAAAAAAGGCTTTTATCTGAAGTGGATCTGTGAAGCCCGGTATGAAAACATTTGTGATGTGACGGATTCCGGTCCTCTTCATATGGGCACTGACACGTGTTTATTTACACGCAGGTATGTTCAACATATCGCAGATGAAGAACCGTCCGATGATCCTGATTGGTGGGTGACACGGCCTGTACGTATGGGGTGGAAGGGTCACTTTTTTTTTTTTTTTTTTTTTTTTTTCCTTCGATCGATCAGAGAGGTCACTTTTCAATTAATGCAAAGTGTTCTCTGATTGGATGAGGTGGAAATTGTGATGTCACCTCCTTACCTCTCCTCATCCAATCAGAAAACGCTTTGCATTCATTGAGAAGGGTGCAAGGTGTTCCCTGAATGATAAAGAGAGATTAGCTTTGCTCTAGAATGTAGACTTGTGCAATTCGTTTCGTTCTGAATTCGTTTTAGCGAATTTTGACAAATTTGGAAATATCTGAATTAACGAAAACGCATTTAACAAATTTTTCCGAATATTCAGAAATTCGAGAATCTGAAATAATAACTATTAAAAGATAGGTATTGGAGTTTCCTTTCAAATTTGGCTGTTGGTGAACGTAAAGAAATCAAATTTATCCGAAGTAATGAACGCCGCATCTAAACGAATGGAGCGCAACACGTTCATAATAATAAATAACAATAATAATAACTTTTTATTATTAATTCGTTCCGTTCCATTTGTTTAGATGCGGCATTCGTAAACTCTAAAATTCTAAAATCCGAAAATAAGAAAGAAAATCCAAAGATTTGAAAGAATCTAAAATACGAAAATAAGAAGGAAATCCCGAAAATTCAAAATAACAAACTAATAATAACAAACTATTAAAAGATAGGTATTGGAATTTCCTTTCAAATTTGGCTGTTGGTGAAGGTAACAAATACGAATTTATCTGGAGTTACGAATTATCTGAAATAACGAATGGAATGTAACAAATGAATAATAATAAATAACTAAATAAATACAAAATTTATTTGAGGAAAAAAGGGGACTTGCATATAGTTACAAAGTAGGTGAGGTTGAAAAAAGACACAAGTCCATCAAGTCCAACCTATGTGTGTGATTATGTGTCAGTATTACATTGTATATCCCTGTATGTTGCGGTCATTCAGGTGATTATCTAATAGTTTCTTGAAGCTATCAATGCTCCCCGCTGAGACCACCGAATGTGGAAGGGAATTCCACATCCTTGCCGCTCTTACAGTAAAGAACCCTCTACGTAGTTTAAGGTTAAACCTCTTTTCTTCTAATTGTAATGAGTGGCCACGAGTCTTGTTAAACTCTCTTCTGCGAAAAAGTTTTATCCCTATTGTGGGGTCACCAGTCCGGTATTTGTAAATTGAAATCATATCCCCTCTCAAGCGTCTCTTCTCCAGAGAGAATAAGTTCAGAGCTCACAACCTTTCCTCATAACTAATATCCTCCAGACCCTTTATTAGCTTTGTTGCCCTTCTTTGTACTCGCTCCATTTCCAGTACATCCTTCCTGAGGACTGGTGCCCAGAACTTGACAGCATACTCCAGGTGAGGCCGGACCAGAGTCTTGTAGAGCGGGAGAATTATCGTTTTATCTCTGCAGTTGATCCCCTTTTTAATGCCAATATTCTGTTTGCTTTAGTGGAAATGAATACTGGTATGTTCCTTAATAAAAAAAATGTCCAACAGCCAAAAAAATGTGAAAACAAATGTGAAAAAATCCTCAATAGTCCAATTGCTGATGGTAGAGGTTCAGGTGAAACAAATTATCTGTTTAGATGAAATGCTTACCAGATAGTAAGCCAAGTCAAGCATTTTTTTGGCTGTTGGACATTTTTTTATTATGGAACATATTCATTTCCACTAAGTCCCCTTTTTTTTTCTCAACTAAATTTTGTATTAATTTAGTAAGTTTTTAATGCGCGGCTTTTCTATTGCTTATTTTGTGATTGGTGTGCCCCACTTATAGCCGCAGCTTCACTTTGCTGATTCCTAGCGCAGTCTTTCTTCTTGTTTCCAATAAAAAATAACTATAGTAAATAAAAACTTTCTTTTTTATGATTTTTTTATTATTAAATTAGATACGTTTCATTTGTTCAGATGCGGCATTCCTTATTTCAGATAATTCGTAACTTCGGATAAATTCGTATTTGTTACGTTCACTAACAGCCGAATTTGAAAGGAAATTCCAATACCTATAATTTAATAGTTCGTTTATATAGAATTTTCAGGATTTTCTTTCTTATTTTCGTATTTTAGAATTTTAGAGTTTACGTCACAAATACGAACTTATCCGGAGTTACAAATTATCTGAAAAACGAAAAAAAAGAAAGAAAACAAACGCATTTTTCGGCAGTGCACATGTCTATTAGAATGGCAAAACCTTTTTTTGTTTTTTCCTTTTTGAATAGAGAAATGAGAAGGTTATGTTATAACCCTTGTCAGTTTTTTTTTTCCTCTTTTCCCTAATGGGACAACAAAACAGGAACTGAGAAAAAAAATCCCTCTATAGTGAGGGAATCACCAGAACTGGTGTCCCCATTGGAAGATTTTCCCTCCTATTCCTGTTCTGATGACTACCTAAAATTCACTTTCAGTGACAGTGGTCACCAGGACACATAGAGAGGGGCGAATCTCCCCAATGGGGGGGGGGGGGGGAGAGGCACAGACAGTAATAAAAAAAAAAATAAATAAATAAAAATAAATAACTTTCCGGTCATTTTTCCCAACACAATGTTGTCAGATTTTGTGCACCCCAGCAGACCCATTAATCGGGTCTAACGAGATGTCTCTTTATTATTCACATCTGACAATTGTGCTCCAGGAAGATAAGGTGGGGATCTTGTTGAAAGGGGGTCAATTGTTGCTAGGAACTATCAACAAGATCCCCACCAACAATAGACCCCCCCCCCCCCCAATATAAGAATACAGTACTGTAGATCTCCCAGTATCCAACATCAACAGACTCTTCCCTCAACAGAAAATCCCTCCCAGCAACAATTAACCCCTGAGCAACATAAGATCTGCACCAGCAACAATAGATCTCCTCAACAATGGATCTTCCTGGCAACAATAGACCCCCCCAATATAACCATACATTACATCTCCCAGCAACCAAACATCAACAGACCCTTCCCTCAACCAGAAATCCTAGCAACAAATGATCCCCAAGCAGGATGAGATTCCCACCAGCAACAGTAGATCTCCCCAGCAACAGTAAACCCCCGCCAGTAACAATACAAAGGATCTCCCGGAAGCCAGCAACAATAGACCTCTCACAACAGTGGATCCCTCCCAGCAATAATTGAACCCCTGCCAACATAATTCCCCCCCCCAAGCAAAAATAGACCTCCCCAGCAACAAATGATCCCCAACAGTTAGTATCAGTAGACCCTCCAGCACCTTATTTGGTGCTGCAGGTGCCAGAACTGCGTTCCCCTGAAGAGAAGCCGTGGTCACGTGCCCGTGATGAACAATGAGAGGCGCCTCTCCGACTCGCATGGGTGCTCAATCTGCGGCCCTCCAGCCGTTGCAGAACTACAAGTCCCATCATGCCTCTGCCTTTGGAAGTCACGCTTGTGCCTGTCAGCCTTGCAATGCCTCATGGGACTTGTAGTTCTGCAACAGTTGGAGGGCCGCAGGTTGAGCACCTATAAGGCTTCTTCTTCTGGAACGGCGTCTCACAAGAAGGAAGCGCTTTTCAATGGCCATGTGGTAGCACTGACCAATGAGCAATTACCATTATGATGGATACTCACTCCGGGGCCGTGTATTGTGGTGCGAGATCAAGGGAATCGTGGCCACCGTGTGGAGGGGTAGACAGGATATTTGAAGTTGGGTAACTTTTTTTTTTTTTTCGTGAAAAGTTGAACCTACCCTTTCATTTTTACATCGTCTCGGTCAGTGTCTCTGCAGGCATGGAAGCCAAGGTGACCAATCAACTAGCATTTTTAGTAGAGGCGGGCCTACCCATTATTGTGATGACGGTCTCTATTTCCAGTTGTGCTCATAAGTTTACATACCCTGGCAGAATTTATGATTTCTTGGCCATTTTTCTGAGAATATGAATAACAAAAAAACTTTTCTTTCCCTCATGGTTAGTGTTTTGGCTGAAGCCATTTATTATCAATCAACTGTGTTTACTCTTTTTAAATCATAATGACAACAGAAATGCCCCTGATCAAAAGTTTACATACCCCGGTGATTTTGGCCTGATAACATGCACACAAGTGACACAAAGGGGTTTGAATGGCTATTAAAGGTAACCATCCTCATCTGTGATCTGTTTGCTTGTAATTAGTGTGTGTGTATAAAAGGTCAATGAGTTTCTGGACTCTTGACAGACCCTTGCATCTTTCATCCAGTGCTGCACTGACGTTTCTGGATTCTGAGTCATAGGGAAAGCAAAAAGAATTGTCAAAGGATCTACGGGAAAAGGTAGTTGAACCGTATAAAACAGGAAAGGGATATAAAAAAGATATCCAAGGAATTGAGAATGCCAATCAGCAGTGTTCAAACTCTAATCAAGAATTGGAAAATGAGGGGTTCTGTTGAAACCAAACCACGGTCAGGTAGACCAACTAAAATTTCAGCCACAACTGCCAGGAAAAATTGTTCGGTATGCAAAGAAAAACCCACAAAAAACTTCAGATGAAATACGGAACTCTCTGGAAAACATGAGGTGTGGCTGTTTCAAGAGGCACAATAAGGAGGCACTTGAAGAAAGATGGGCTGCATGGTCGAGTCGCCAGAAGAAAGCCATTACTACCGAAATTCCACAAAATATCCCGCTTACAATATGCCAAACAGCACAGAGACAAGCCTCAAACCTTTTGGCACAAAGTCATTTGGAGTGATGAGACCAAAATTGAGCTTTTTTTGGCCACAACCATAAACACTACATTTGGAGAGGAGTCAACAAGGCTTATGATGAAAGGTCCACCATTCCTACTGTGAAACACGGAGGTGGATCGCTGATGTTTTGGGGAATGTGTGAGCTACAAAGGCACGGGAAATTTGGTCAAAATTGATGGCAAGATGAACGCAGTATGTTATCAAAAAATACTGGAGGAACATTTGCATTCATCAGCCAGGAAGCTGCGCATGGGACGTACTTGGACATTCCAACATGACAATGATCCAAGACACAAGGCCAAGTCCACCTGTCATTGGCTACAGCAGAATAAAGTGAAGGTTCTGGAGTGGCCATCTCAGTCTCCTGACCTCAATATCATTGAGCTACTCTGGGGAGATCTCAAACGTGCCGTTCATGCAAGACAGCCCAAGAATTTACAGGAACTGGAGGATTTGTGCCAAGAGGAATGGGCAGCTTTACCATCTGAGAAGATAAAGAGCCTCATCCACAAAAGACTTCAAACTGTCATTGATGTTAAAGGGGGCAATACACGGTATTAAGAACTGGGGTATGTAAACTTTTGATCAGGGTCATTTGGGTAGTTTCTGTTGTCATTATGATTTAAAAAGAGTAATCACAGTTGATTGATTATAAATGGCTTCAGCCAAACACTAACCATAAGTGAAAGAAAAGTTTTTGTGTTATCGTTCATATTCTCTGCAAAATGGGCAAGAAATCATAAATTCTGCCGGGGTATGTAAACTTATGAGCACAACTGTATGTGAAACATGCACAAGGCTAGTTGGTAGGCAGATAGCATGTGATCTTTGCCTAGGCTTTAGGTCACGTGAGGGTAGCCATTATTCCCCCCCCCCCTTCACATTGTTGCGATTGATAAAGTTGATCTGCCCCCTATTGGTCCACATGGGAATTGATGGATATGTAGCTGATTTGACCGTGTTTTTTTTGCAGGTAACGGGAAGCTTCCGCAGAAAACGCAGCAGGGACCTTTAACCGAGCAAATTAAAAGACTCTTTTCTAAAACCGGATCAAACACGCACACTATACTGTTGCGAAGTAATGGACGCTTCTACCTACCACTACCTGATTTTATAGAGACTAGACCGAAAATCCTGGTGCTTCCACTGCGGGGTTTCTGCAGCGACCCGAAAAACTTGAATCCTGACCCAATGTGCCTTAATAAACAGGAGTCTTCCTCTGAAACGACCACTGACCGCCAATCCGATACGCACAATCCCTCTTTGCGGGAAACCTCTGAACACTTGACGCACGTTGACCGAGAGGGGAAGGTTTTCATGGTGGACGTCGGGGCCAAATTAGACACGAGGCGCACGGCCGTTGCTACGGCTGTTGTCCGCCTGGGGCCAAAGCTCTTCCACATGGTCCGGGCCAACCAACTCAAGAAGGGCGACGTCCTCACCGTGGCGCACATTGCCGGCGTTCAGGGTGCCAAACTGACCAGCCAGCTCATCCCCCTTTGCCACAACATCCCCCTAAGCCAGGTCAATATTTCCTTCAAACTGGACGGCGCTCGGTTTGCCGTGACGATCAGCGCCGAGTGTAGCACTTACGGTAAAACGGGTGTGGAGATGGAAGCGCTGACCGCGGCCAGCGTGGCTGCTTTAACCATCTACGACATGTGCAAAGCCGTCACTCATGACATCGTCATTGAAGAAGTGAAGCTGGAGAGCAAAACCGGAGGGCAGAGAGGAGACTTCCACCGTCAACCACAACCATTGAATTAAAGGGCGTGGCCCTTCAATGTTCAAAATGGACATCTGTAGCCTAGGGCTTCTTGCATCTCTTGAAGTCTTCATGGCTGAATTCTCTTCACCAGAGTTTACAGCTCCACCCATCACCAAGGCAGCCAACAAAGGGGTCTCACTCCTCCTTGTGCATTCATCATAATAATGATGCCCCAGACAAGAGCTACAGCCTTCATTGCTGCCTTTGGGAGGTGGTGGAGTGGGAAACTCTATGGGGAAATATTTTGCAACTAGAGCAGTTTAAAAATCTTTTTTTTGGGAATTTTTAGCTGCCTGATGCTTTCTACAGATCCTGTCACTGCTATGCTGATCTTATAAATTGGTCATAATAATGTGTTGTATTACATTTTGTCATTGGTGCCATGTACATGCTTAATGCCAACTGGATGACCTGTTTTATATTGCTTTGGAATTATGCAATGTGTTATTCTTTAAAGGTCACTCCAGCCAGAACTAATACTTCAGGATTTGGTGGACCTGATCGTTTCCAATACACTATATGGCTAAAGGGTTGTGGACACCTGACCATTGCACCTACATGGGCTTGTTTGAGATCCCATTCCAAAACCATGGCCATCAATATGGAGTTGATCCCCCTCACCCTGTGGCCATTAATATGGCGTTTCCCCTCTTTGTGGCTATAACATCCTCTACTCTTCAGTGAAGGCTTTCCACAAGATGCAAAGGGTGTCTGTGGGAATTTGCACCATGTGTGAGTTCAGGTACTGATGTTGAAGGTGAAGACCTGGCTCACAATTGGTTTTCCGATCCTCCCCCCCAACATCAGTACTTGACCTCAACCCTACTGAACACCAAGGGCGAGCCAGGTCTTCTCCCCCAACATCAATACCTAACCACTTCTGAACCCATTTTGGGATGAAGACCTGGATCACCATTGGTGTCGAGTAGGGTTGAGGTCAGGTACTGATGTTGGGGAGAAGACCTGACTCACCATTAGTGTTCCAATCCATCCCAAAGGTGTTTAGTAGGGTTGAGGTCAGGGCTCTGTACAGGACATTAGAGTTCTTCCACACCAAACTGGTCAAACCATGTCCTTATGAAGCTGGCTTAGTCATGGTGAAACAGAAAAGGGTCTTCACCAAATTGTTACA
This sequence comes from Lithobates clamitans, assembly GCA_037952925.1. Lineage (NCBI taxonomy): Eukaryota > Metazoa > Chordata > Amphibia > Anura > Ranidae > Lithobates > Lithobates clamitans. The sequence continues at coordinate 103,045 of JBBGZY010002141.1, read as the reverse complement.
AGGTTGGAAGAGTACAATTGCCTACGATGTCTTTGATGTAGTATGAACAATACCCTTCACTGGAGACATCTGAAGAAGTGTCCACATACCTTTTGGCCCTATGATGTATTTCTTAGGGTCTCTATTGAGATTCCTGTGCCAAGTTCCCAGGTCTGCACACCTGCTCTGCCTATTATGAGGGGTTCCCCCCCATCCCCACGCTGAGTTCCTGGATCTGTACACAGCTGTGTCCATTATGAGAGGGTTTCCACCATCCTTGCCATGCAAAACTGCTGTGGTCATGAGGGATTCTTGTGCCAAGTTTTCATTTCTGTTACGCCTACTGTGCCACTTATAAGAGTTCCCACATCTCTGTACACCTGTCCATTATGAGGGGGTTCTCTCCATCCCTGCACTTAATCTCTGGGTCTGCACACTCGTTGTCAATTACGAGGGGTTCCCACCATCCCTGCTAAATTTTTACTTTGGTTGAAACCAGAGGTGGGCAAACGCATGCCCTCCAGATGTTGTGGAAATACAACATAAAGTCACATAATGCCTCTTCTTCTGGAAGTGATGCTCTCAGAATCTTGCAATTGCAGTTCCGAAACAACTGGAGGGCAGATGTTTGCCACCCCATCACCACCCCCCTCCCCCGGTTTATACTATGGAAAAATGCAGCAGGTTGACTTGGAACACCTTGAGGTGGACATGACAGGAACTTTTGTAGAACGATCTTGCAACAGAAGATTAAATTATATTATAAGCCAAATAGTGACTCGGGCCACCATAAGCCAACTGTTACTAAGAGATCACTTTTGGTGAGACGTAGCTTTTAAACGGGGTGTCCACTTTTGAGTGACCTTTTTAGGTTATTGGTTCATACATTACTAGATATGTTGACTTTTAGCCCCTTTTCATAATCAATTTTTTTTGTGTTGTTCTGAGATTGCCGACCTCTCTTCTGTACACAGTGAAGAGGACCTGTTGTATCTCCAATTGATAAAAATTACATTTTCTGACTTTTCCACCGGTCAGGTTAAAGTGACTCTGTTCTTAGTTATATAAAAAAAACAAAAACCCTAGTCTGTAACAAGATGGGTAAATACTGTACCTGTCCCAGCCCCTGCAGTGCCGATCTTTGCTTTTCCTAAACGGTTGGACGCCATGCACATTGGGCGTCTAGCTGCGGGCGGAGGGCACGGGTGTCACATTGAGTCTCGTTGCCAGAAGGCTGCCAAATTCTGAGCGGCTGCTGAAGCTGGTCTGTGCACCTAGTGGTACTTACATTTAGGGCAGTACATGGCCAGGGAAAACCGCCTGGAACAGACTTTGTCCTGGGCATTTGTCCTTGGGTTCCTACCACCCCGAATATTTGTCCAGTCCCAACAGCTGTCCACTGGGCTGGACGTGACACCTATGTCCTTCACCTACAGCTTACCCAGTGTGCATGAGGCCTTAGGCTGAAATTCTGGGTTTCTTGGGTTCTACGACACTTTGGTTCCATCCGCCGTCCACTGTTGTAGAGGCCGAAACACAGAGGGTGATCTGGAAGCTCACACTACTGGAAGTGTCAGATATTGAGGACTCTTCCACCACCTTTGCGTTCCAACCCAAGTAAGACTGCTGGTGCCGATATTCCTTACAGACAAGGAACTAGCTTTTTTTTTTTTTTTTAACAGTCTTTTTAAACAATGTTCTGCTTTTTAGGCCTTGCACAGCATCATTGCATATCATCATCAAAGCACAAAATGAATCAATAACAGCCAATAAAAATTCAAATAAACCAGACCTGTATGAGACGGATTGCTTCCTGTTTTTTTTTTCATGCTATTTTAATGAGTGGGTTATATGGACTATTGCTTTATGCCTTAAAGTGATTGTAAAGGCAGGTGGTTTTCTTTTAGCAATTAGTGGACCTCCAGCTGTTGCAGAACTACAAGTGCCATGAGGCATAGCGAGACTCTGACAGCCACAAGCATGACACCCAGAGGCATGATGGGACTTGTAGTTTTGCAACAGCTGAAGGTCCACTAATTGCATATCCCTGGTTTAGATGATAAAAAGCCTTCTGCGTGCAGCAGCCCCCCCAACACTTACCTGAGGTCCCTCTCTGTCCACGAGTGTCTCAGCCGTCTGAGATTCTCCCTTCTGATTGGCTAAGATACAGCAGCGATGCCATTGGCTGCCGCCAAAGTCAGCTAGCCAACCAGGAGAGTGAGGGGTGGGACCAGGTCAGGGGGGGCTTGGTGTCTGAATGGACACAGAGAGCAGTGACTCGGGTACCCCCCCCCATAGCAAGCTGCTTGCTGTGGGGGCACTCACTGGGAGGGAGGGGCCAGGATCACAGAAGAGGGACCCGAGAAGAGGAGGATCCGGGCTGCTCTGTGCAAATCTACTGCAACAGAGGTGGTAAGTATAACATGTTTTGTTTTTTTTTTCTATAAAAATAACAGGCTTTACAATCACTTTAATGGGGTATATTCCCAGGCCAACACGGTGATCACATGATCAATAAGCTCTGAAATCCCCCCCCCACCCCCCCTTCTGATGTATGACCCCCCAATGCTGAATCAGAATATACCGAATCTCCCCTACAATCACAGACTGACAAACGGACATCAATTAATTTTCAAAGAAGACTTTATTGGTATTTACAGACTAAGCGGATTGATCGTATGAGCGCGGTCACATGATTGCGGGTTGAACACTAAGGCGGCTTCCGATAAAAGGCACAAAATCTGGAATTACTCTCCTCTAATACTGCAGCTACGCTTGCCATACACCCCCCGACACCCCAAAAAAGGATTTCTCAGCTACTCTGTGTCCCTATGAGGGCTTGTTCATACTGGTGGCGCCCACTACCGCACAGTCACCGGTGTGCCATGTAAGCAGCTCATCACACTGCAACCTTTATTAAAATGTCATTTATTCGTCTATTGGCCGCAACGCGTTTGGGGGGGGGGGGGGGGGGGAGTTGTAAAACCCTGCAGTTGGGCCACTTTTACAACCCCTAACCGCTACCCCCCCCCCCCAATCTGCTAAGGGTGTACATACATATGCTGCAGCAGTAATTATCTCCCCTGTTGCCATCGGCGGGTGAAGCACCTGCCGAACATGACCTATTCAAGTGAATAGGGCTGCTCTGCAAGCGTCCTACAACTGTGTGAAATCTGGGGGCGCTATTGCGGCAATCAAAGCAGGAGGTGAGGAGGCGATACGAGGCCTACTCGCCACCTGTCAAATGCTCTCTGAAGAGCGATCTGAACGTGGAACGCTCTTCAAAAGACCAAAAGCAAGTGTGAACGAGCTTTACACTGGCAGGAGCGGGCGCTTTAAAAACGGACTGTGATATCCGGGACTGGTAGGAGAGGCCTCTGATCATGCAGCACTTCGGCTGAACAATGCTGATGTCATCATGATCCCGTCCTACTGACAGTCCACTACCGAGGATTAGGATTGGCTGATGAATGCTGATGTCATCATGATCCCGTCCCTATGGCCCACAGTCCACTACTGAGGATTAGGATTGGCTGAACAATGCTGATGTCATCATGATCCCATCCTACTGACAGTCCACTACCAAGGATTAGGATTGGCCGATAAATGCCGAGGTTATCATGATCCCGTCCTTATGGCTCACAGTCCACTACTGAGGATTGGGAAGCCAGTAGGACAGGCTCATGACGACATCAGCAGTGTTCAGCCAATCCTCATCCTCGGTAGTGGACTGTCAGTAGGATGGGCTCATTATGACATCACTGTTCAGCCAATACTAATCCTTGCTAGTTGACCGTGAGCCATCCATGACCGTTTGGTCAGTTTTGGGGGGGGGGCGCCAATGAAGCGCACCTCAAGATGGTGACGCATAAATGGGGTGGCTGGGCATTAAGCCACACCCACCCTGACACCGGATATATACAGATTGCGGTCATAACGGGGTACGAATGATAAAGGCTTTAAACACAAGTTGGTAGAACCCCGACCACCATGACAGGTTCACTTTAAACCATATTCCCCACCTGTGGCCTGAAATAAGTCCATCATCCACAATGCTGGGCGTTGTAGTTCTTCCCGGTCTGATCATTCTGGATTTTAATCATTTTTCATGAGAAACAGACGTTATTTTTTTCCGGGGACAGGAAAGTATTTCCCATAAAACGGTGGCGGGAGCTCGGCGATGTGTTGGGGGTGACGGGTGAGGCGGCTATGTGACCAGCAGAGGGCGTCTGATCATTAGACGATGGACATCATGGTGTTGGGGCTGAGAATTTCTATCCAGTAGCCATCGGGGTCCTGAATGAACGCTAATCCTTTCATCTTCCCTGGAAGGGAGAAAAAAAGCCGCATCACCTGAAGAACGATCAAACTCTCAACATTCATACAAACCAAATAAATAATTCCCCAATAAAGCTGCTGGCTCCCTCAGCGCCACTTCCCTTAACTTCTGAAAATAATTGCAGCAAGTACATCTCATGGAACAGCTCACACGGGATGGTGCAGGATCGAGCTTTTTTTTTTGTTTTTGTTTTTCAATCAGAAGACTACTGCGCTTTGTGAATGGCCCGGCGGTGGGGAAAGGAGGAGGGGCCAAATTTCCCAGATAAGTTGGCTGGAAGTCAGTTGAAGGTGGGAGCGGATACCTGTCAAAACCAGGTACCCGCTCTCCCCGAAAAGGTACCAAATATGGCAGCGGCACTTCCCCTGTTGGGTGGGCTTTAATGAAATGGGGGACATTCAGCCTAGCCAGGAGGGTGGCTACAGCAGGGGCTCCTAGGACCTCTGCAAGGCAACGTAGCCCCCCGAAAACCTGAAGCAGCAATCTTGGGGACTGCGTGTGTACAGCCCAACTCCAGCTAGGGCCTCATTCACAAGGGTAGGGCCAGGGCTGCTGATGGAAATCGCGTGGCCCCGTACAGACTACCCCGACAGTCTGTACTAAACCCCCCCCCCCAGAAAGTATTAACCCCTTCAGGCCGATGTAACACAAATATGCAGCCTTCGGCTTGAAGGGGTTGTACCGGGGTGATGCCAGCCAACCAAAACCTCCTTATCATTCCCAAATACCGCTACAAAGCAAAGGGAGAACGAAGATTCGCAGTCCAAGGACCTCGACTATGGAACTCTCTTCCAACCAACATCCGCATGGAAGAAAACCACCAGGCCTTCAGTAAAAAACTAAAGACCTTCCTCTTCTAACAAGCTGACAACACAGAATGTATCTCAGCACCTTAAGGCGATTCAGTTTGCTTTTGCTGCGCTTTACAAATCATTCATTCATTCATTCAATACTGTTACTTTAATAATAACAACCAATGCGGCTCAACAAAATAACGTCCCACCGAGAGGCCCGAGCATCCAGCCGGCACGTCCTCCGACCCGAACGAATCTTGAATAGGCTTTGATCGGATCCAAAGTCATGACATCGCTTCCGGGTTACCAGCCCAAATTGTAGAAAAATCGCAGTATTCAAAACATAAACTTGTCGTTTTGAAAGCTTGTAGACTCCCCGATGGTTTTCCTGAGTGTGGCTCGGGGGTTAAATTTCAGTCCCATTAGCGGTAACCCCCGAGCCACACTCGGGATTACATTGCAGGATCCTGGTGCGGCTTTACTTACCTTGTCCCCGGGATCCTGCGATGTCCCCCGCTGTGTCTGCGGGCTCCGTCCTCCTCCGAAGCCTCTCCGTGCCAGGCTACCGCTACCCCCCCCCCCCCAATCTGCTAAGGGTGTACACACATAGGCTGCAGCAGGAATTATCTCCCCTGTTGCTATCGGCTGGTGAAGCACCTGCCAAACATGACCCATTCAATAAATGGATCCTTGCCCCGGGGCGCTGGACAACCCTGTCCCGGTACTGCCGATGACCTTTCCGTTTTCATTACACACATTATTATTAGACCCACTGATATCATCTCTGTGCTCCTCTATGTAATGCAGGCAGATCATGGCTGGTGGGAGGGGCCAGCAGGGGGCTGTACACGGCTTCCTGAAAACATCCCAGCACCCAGCCTCAGTACTCCTCTTGAGAGCCCCCAGTCCTGAAGCAAGCAGTAGGAGGAGTTATGCAAATATCAAAATGCCTCAACGGGCGGGTGAATCTGGAGGAGTTCCTAGGCAGCGCAGTATCTGCATGCAAACCGCCCGCATGTGACTGCAGAGCCTCCATGATGGAAAGGATTGAAATCTAAAGGGGCGGGGCCTGAGATGGTTAGGGTTGGGGCCCTCCAGCCAGGAAACGAGGCGGGGCTCTGACTTCCTGCAAGCTTCTAATGCACATTGTGAGAAGCTCACAGTGTGCAGTGAAATCAGAGGAAGCCGTTTCAGTCCAGGGGAGGAGCCGCTACAACTGAAGGGAAGGCTGGAGGGAGGATTTAAATCCCAAAATGTGCGTTTACTGGAAACCCTCTCCAGACTCTCCTATAGAAAGAAATCAAAAATGAAGCCAGGCGGGTCTAACTAAAGCTGAGGGATGAGAATGACGATTACCATCATCGGGTTTCTTTACAAAGGTGACTCCGAGTTCTTCAAACCTCTTACAAGCAGCATAAACATCGGGGACAGCGATTCCTATGTGACCTGCAGAGAAGAGGAGAGGAGGAGTCAGCGCTACAGAGAGGAGACAAATCACCGATTATTGGGGGTCACAGAGACCCGAGATCACCCCAAAAATATTCCTCTTTCCTTTACAGGAAATGCATTGAGGATTATATAAAGTGTTGAGTAATATTTTGGATCTCTTTTTTTGGCCAGCGGGTGGCGCTTTGGGCTCATTGTCACATACTGAGAGAGAGATAGATAGATATATATATATATATATATATATATATATATATATATATATATATATATATATATATATATATATATATATATATATATATATATATATATATATATATATATATATATACATATATACACACACACATAACATTTTTTTCTTCTATCTTTTCATGTGACAACACTGAAGAAATGACACTTGTCTACAATGTAAAGTAGTGAGTGTACAGCTTGTATAACAGTGTAAATTTGCTGTCCCCTCAAAATAACTCAACACACAGCTATTAATGTCTAAACCGCTGGCAACAAGAGTCAGTACACCCCTAAGTGAAAATGTCCAAATTGGGCCCAAAGTGTCAATATTTTGTGTGGCCACCATTATTTTCCAGCACTGCCTTAACCCTCTTGGGCATGGAGGTCACCAGAGCTTCACAGGTTGTCACTGTAGTCCTCTTCCCCTCCTCCATGATGACATCACAGAGCTGGTGGATGTTAGAGACCTTGTGCTCCTCCACCTTCCGTTTTGAAGATGCCCCACAGATGATCAATAGGGTTTAGGTCTGGAGACATGCTTGGCCAGTCCATCACCTTTACCCTCAGCTTCTTTAGCAAGGCAGTGGTGGTCTTGGAGGTGTGTTTGGGGTGGTTATCATGTTGGAATACTGCCCAGCGGCCCAGTCTCTGAAGGGAGGGGATCATGCTCTGCTTCAGTATGTCACAGTACATGTTGGCATTCATGGTTCCCTCAATGATCTGTAGTTCCCCAGTGCCAGCAGCACTCATGCAGCCCCAGACCATGACACTCCCACCACCATGCTTGACTGTAGACAAGACACACTTGTCTTTGTACTCCTCACCTGGTTGCCCCCACACACGCTTGTCACCATTTGAACCAAATAAGTTTATCTTGGTCTCATCAGACCACAGGACATGGTTCCAGTAATCCATGTCCTTAGTCTGCTTGTCTTCAGCAAACTGTTTGAGGGCTTTCTTGTGCATCATCTTTAGAAGAGGCTTCCTTCTGGGACGACAGCCATGCAGACCAATTTGATGCAGTGTGCAGCGTATGGTAATGCAGGCAGATCATGGCTGGTGGGAGGGGCCAGCAGGGGGCTGTACACGGCTTCCTGAAAACAGCTGGCAGCACTCATACGTCTGTGTACGAGTGCTGCCAGAGGGAAAGTCTGTGCAGTCTGAAGAGACCTCAGGGATCCCAAAGAGGACCAGGAGGTCTCAGTCACCTCTGCAAGAGGCAACTTATAAGGCAGAACGAACCATTTCAGTCAGAGTCAGGAACAAAAGCCTCTGCGACTGAGAGTTAGACATCAACTGGATATCTTCTTGTCCAGATTGCTCGGAATCAGATTCATCTTCCAGGTCCTCCACAGAATCCGGAGCTTTAAGCTCTTCCTCATCCTCAACCCGGACTAGGAGGATCCGGGGAGGGGGATCTGTCACACTTCCTGCCACCCTGCGGGATGGAGGCAATCATGCCGGCAATCCTGTGCTCTAAACCTGGCTAGAGCCCGAGGACGGTTCATCCTTGGTGATGACGGGTGAAGTAGCAGCGTTGACTGTCGGCACAATACCAGATAGGCGCAGCGGCTCAGATTGCCCGGAAGCCTCTGGTCCTTCAGGGGATACAACACCAGGGATACGACTAGGTTCATCAGGAACTGACAACATCGGTCGGCTCTTCCCTGTAGTGTTAGTCCCGCTCCTCTTTTTTGAAGACATTTACCAGCCACAAAAAAAGAGAGAGTACCTGGGTGTGGTATTAAAACACCTCGGAAGGGAGACCCTTTAACCACTTCTGGACCGCCCACCGTCGTTATACGTCGGTACTTTGGAGGATATTATTGTTATGGCAGCAGCTAGCTACCATCCATAACCCCGGTATCCTCTTCTTCAGTGAGTGATCTGGTTTCAGATAAAAGTGGTCTCTGCGGTGGATTCGCCGCAAGATCACTTTTATTGGCCGTGGGAGAGGGGCCCCCCCCCCCCCCCCCTGCGTTCCGTAGGTAGTGGCGATCGGATCTTGTCCCTAGCCTGACATGGAGACGAATGAGGGGTAAGATGTCCCCCACCCGTCTCCATAACAATACGGGGCGGAAAACGTCACTACCTCCATAGCTCTTAAAGGGCCTTTTTTTCAATTTTTTTTCTTTGTATTGCATTTTAGTGTAAATATGAGATCTGATGTCTTTTTGACCCCCCAGATCTCATATTTAAGAGGTCCTGTCATGCTTTTTTCTATTACAAAGGGATGTTTACATTCCTTGTAATAGGAATAAAAGTGACACAATTTTTATTTATTTTTTAAAAAACAAACAATGTAAAAATAAAAAAGCTAAAATAAATAAGAATGAAAAAAAAAAAAATTTTTTTAAATGCGCCCCGTCCTGACGAGCTTGCTTGCAGAAGCGAACGCATACGTGAGTAGCGCCCACATTTTTTTTTTTCTTTATTTTACTTTTTTGTTTTCACACTGTTCTCTTAAAAAAAAAAAAAAAAAAGTAAGAGCCCCAATCCCTGCGAGCGCACAAGCGAACGCATACATAAGTCACACCCACATATGTAAATAGTGTTCAAACCACACATGTGAGGTATCGCCGCGATCGGTAGAGCGAGAGCAATAATTCTAGCCCTAGACCTCCTCTGTTACTTAAAACATGCAACCTGTAGAATTTTTTTTAAACGTCGCCTATGGAGATTTTTAAGGGTAAAAGTTTGTCGCCATTCCACGAGCGGGCGCAATTTTGAAGCATGACATGTTGGGTATCAATTTACTCGGCGTAACATTATCTTTCACAATATTAAAAAAAAAATTGGGTTAACTTTACTGTTGTCTTATTTTTTAATTCTAAAAAGTGTATTTTTTCCCAAAAAAGTGCGCTTGTAAGACCGCTGCGCAAATACGGTGTGACAGAAAGTATTGCAACGACCGCCATTTTATTCTTTAGGGTGTTAGGAAAAAAAAAAAAAAAAAAAAAAAGGTATAAAAAAAAGGTATAATGTTTGGGGGTTCCAAGTAATTTTCAAGCAAAAAAAAAAACGGTTTTTAACTTTCCTTAAGTAGTTAATAAGGCTCGCCAAGCCCCTATGTAACAATCCTGCTAAGCAGCTTTATCCCGCCTAGCAACACTTGGAAAGTCACGTGACCCGGGGAAGGAATAAATAACCGCTGTAAAGTGTCTGTTCAGAGCCGGCTCCGTGTCCCACAGCTGCCTTCTGGAAGCACCGCATGCTTGGCCTACACGGCTTAAATAAGCTGGGCGTGCGCTGGAACATTCTGTGAATGTGCGCACATGTGGTCCTGGCGAACGAGCGTGGCTGCATCCGCGTATGATGTGAATCTTCGTGCAGCCAGATAAAGGCTACTGCGCATGTGCAGCGAAGCCATGTGCGCCATGGCGCCAAACTGTTAAGTCCAGCGGCGCTCTTGCGAATGCACGTGCGCCACGGTGAACCAAGGCGAGGGTGCGCCATCATACAAGTAGAAAACAGCCAGACACAAGCAAAAAAAGTACACTTTGCAAAACACCCACAGCTAGCCCAAAACTCCCCCGTCTGGTCACCACACACAGGGGTCCAGCCTCTAGCTTGACCGATTGTTACAATCACTGGGACACCCTGTGAAGATCTGATGAACTCCATGCCCAAGAGGGGTTAAGGCAGTGCTGGAAAATAATGGTGGCCACACAAAATATTAAGACTTTAGGCCCAAAAAAAGGTGTCACTTACCGAATCCTCGGGGGTCGGAGTTGCCGCTGTGGTAAGGTTTCTGTTCGCTCTCCGATCCCCAGTTACTGCAGAAGAGAGAATACAGGAGATGTATAGAGGGAAGGATGGAGGACAGTCAGGCCGTGTGATGGATACACAGTGATTCTGATGTAACAATACAAGCAGCACAGGTATGACGGTTCAGTTTTGGTAAATGGCCTGGTCATGAAGGGGGGGGGGGGGGGGTAAATCCTCCTGGAGCAAAAGTGGTTAAAAACCTTCAGCCTATACAACCACTCAGCAGTAGGAGGTCCACTATCGCACCTACTGGGGATTCACCAATACCTGTTCTTTAACCACTTCAGCCCCAGAAGAATTCACCCCCCCCCCCCCCCCTTCCTGACCAGAGCACTTTTTGCGATTCGGCACGGCGTCGCTTTAACTGACAATTGCGCGGTCGTGCGGCGTGGCACCCAAAACAAAATTGACGTCCTTTTTTTCCCCACAATTAGCGCTTTCTTTTGGTGGTATTTGATCCCCTCTGTGGTTTTAATTTTTTGCGCCATAAACAAAAAAAGAGCGACAATTTTGAAAAACAAAAAGCTATTTTTTTTTTTACTTTTTGCGATAATAAATATCTATCCATCCATATATATATATATTTTCTTCAGTTTAGGCCGATACGTATTTTTCTACATATTTTTGGTAAAAAAAATTTAAAAAATAAAAAAAATTGCAATAAGCGTATATTGATTGGTTTGCGCAAAAGTTATAGCATCTACAAAATAGGGGATAGATTTATGGCATTTTGATTATTCATTTTTTTTTTTTTTTTATTAGTAATGGCAGCGATCTGCGATTTTTATCGTGATTGTGTCATTATGGCGGACACATCGGACACTTGACACTATTTTGGGACCATTGTCATTTATACAGCGATCAGTGCTATAAAAATGCATTGATTATTGTGTAAATGACACTGGCAGGGAAGGGGTTAAACACTAGGGGGCAATGAAGGGGTTAAGTGTGTCCTAGGGAGTGATTCTAACTGTGAGTGGTATGGGCTATCACTGACATGACAGCAATCACTGCTCCTGATGACAGGGAGTGGTGATCTCTGTCTTGTTGCTAGGCAGAACAGGAAAATGCCTTGTTTACATCTCCCCGTTCTGCCGGTTTGTGATGCGATCGCAGGACACCGGTGGACATAGAGTCCGCGGGTCCCACGGTCACGGAGGCCGCGCCCACAATGCTGCTTCTTAAAGGGGACGTACGTGTACGCCCATTTGCGCAGCTGTGCCATTGTGCTGACGTACATCAGTGTGCGCTGGTCGGCAAGCGGTTAAGAGCGTTTACAAGTAACAACAAGTGACCCGCTCTGTGTGCCGCTCACGCTCTATTGGACGGGGGTGCAAATCCTACGACATCCACCGCTGGGATTGCTGGTTCAGGAGGGATCTCATCCCCCGGCTACTGCAATGGCTCAGAGTGAAGAGGAAGTCTCCTTATGGTCACCCATCCACGACACGTGTGTGGGTGTGGCAACCTCGGCCTGGACCCCAACCAGGCCACGCCCCAACGCGTTTCATTCCACCCCTCTTAGTCATGGGGAAAGTGACTAAGCTCCAAGGGGCGGAGCGAGGTGTGGCCTGGGCGGAGTCCAGGATGAGGTTACCACACCCACCCCTCAGGGATGTCACGGATGTGCGGCTCTAGGGAGACTTCCTCTTCACTACAAGTAAACTTGCTGATACCCATTCCTTCGCGGTGCGATTTGCTCCAAACAAAATGAATAGAATCAAATCCCACCACAAACATTGCATGAGATTTGAACAGTAATGCGGTGCGATTCCTTGTCCGAATCACATGCGGTTTCCTGCATTTTAACAAACAATGAGAAATAAACAGAAAGTATTTTTCCCTCAGCGCTCATGCAAAAAAAAAAATTATGATAAAAATATATATATAGCTGCTACTATAAAAATGTAAAAACTGTATCAAAAAATATGTTAAAAAACCTTAAGAAGTTCGTATGTTCCTGCATTGCTCCTGTGTGACGTCACCATGACGAGCCCGGGGGGTTCACACAGGAGAAACGCATGCGATTTGTACAGGGATCGCACCACATTTCATGGACAAATCACATGCAATTCTATGCAATGCGATTTGAGCCTTTTTTATTTGGTCTGGGCTGAAATCGCACCGCAAAAAAGGTATCGGTTTTAGGTCATATGAGCATTTACTCGAGTGATCGTACAAATACTGAGTATGGTCACCGATGTCGGTGCAACCCAACCACCTACCCAGAAGTCTTTTCTCTGGGGAGACGATTCAGGAAGCAGAAAACTTTCCTTCTACCAAATTACTCAATAAAATTGGGAAGAAAAATAAAAAAACACAACAAAACACCACGAGATCTCGGGGCTCATCGCCGATGACAACGCTCCGGGCACATGGCCGATGACAACGCTCCGGACACATCGCCGATGACAACGCTCCGGGCACATGGCCGATGACAACGCTCCGGGCACATCGCCGATGACAACGCTCCGGACAGACGGCCGATGACAACACTCCGGACAGACGGCGATGACAACGCTCCGGACAGGCGGCGATGTTCTACTCACTGGGTGAGCTCCAGGGTGGCCTTCCGGGAGAAGGTCCAGGCCGTCTTCTCCTTTTTGTCTTCTGGGATGTCCTTCTTGTCCTCATAGCCCATGAAATAGAGCGAGAATTTCATAGAAGGGAAGTCCAGCTTCTGGAGGAGACTGCCGGAATAAGAAAAAAACAAAATTCAACTGTTTCTTCAGAAACAAAAAAAAAGAAGAATATAAAAAAGTAAAAATAATAAAAAATAATTAAGTAAGACGGGGAAATATAATACAAACACGAGATCAGAGTGTCGGCTGTCGGAATGGAAAGACTTTTTCTGACATTTGTTATTTACATGTAAACATCGGGATTTTTTGCTAGAAAATTACTTAGAACCTCCAAACATTTTATATGTGGGCGGCACAGTGGTGCGGTGGGTAGAAGGGGGCACAGTGGTGCAGTGGGTAGAAGGGGGCACAGTGGTGCAGTGGGTAGAAGGCGGAACAGTGGTGAAGTGGGTAGAAGGCGGCACAGTGGTGCAGTGGGTAGAAGGCGGAACAGTGGTGCAGTGGGTAGAAGGCGGCACAGTGGTGCAGTGGGTAGAAGGCGGAACAGTGGTGCAGTGGGTAGAAGGCGGAACAGTGGTGCAGTGGGTAGAAGGCGGCACAGTGGTGCAGTGGGTAGAAGGCGGCACAGTGGTGTAGGGGGTAGAAGGCGGAACAGTGGTGCAGTGGGTAGAAGGCGGCACAGTGGTGCAGTGGGTAGAAGGCGGCACAGTGGGTAGAAGGCGGCACAGTGGTGCAGTGGGTAGAAGGCGGCACAGTGGTGCAGTGGGTAGAAGGCGGCACAGTGGGTAGAAGGCGGCACAGTGGTGCAGTGGGTAGAAGGCGGCACAGTGGTGCAGTGGGTAGAAGGCGGCACAGTGGTGCAGGGGGTAGAAGGCGGCACAGTGGTGCAGGGGGTAGAAGGCGGCACAGTGGTGTAGGGGGTAGAAGGCGGCACAGTGGTGCAGTGGGTAGAAGGCGGCACAGTGGTGCAGTGGGTAGAAGGCGGCACAGTGGTGCAGTGGGTAGAAGGCGGCACAGTGGTGCAGTGGGTAGAAGGCGGCACAGTGGTGCAGTGGGTAGAAGGCGGCACAGTGGTGCAGTGGGTAGAAGGCGGCACAGTGGTGCAGGGGGTAGAAGGCGGCACAGTGGTGCAGGGGGTAGAAGGCGGCACAGTGGTGTAGGGGGTAGAAGGCGGCACAGTGGTGCAGTGGGTAGAAGGCGGCACAGTGGTGCAGTGGGTAGAAGGCGGCACAGTGGTGCAGTGGGTAGAAGGGGGCACAGTGGTGTAGTGGGTAGAAGGGGGCACAGTGGTGTAGTGGGTAGAAGGCGGCACAGTGGTGTAGTGGGTAGAAGGTGGCACAGTGGTGTAGTGGGTAGCAAGCAAAAGAAAAGGTGCCAGAAGAAGCCTGGTCAGCAGGTGGCCCTCCAGCTGTTGCGGAACTACAATTCCCATCATGCCTCTGCCTGTGGGAGTCATGCTTGTAACGCTCAGCCTTGCAGTGCCCCATGGGACTTTTATATCCGTGACAGCTGGGAGGGCCGCCAGTTTGCCCCCTGTGCTCTATAGTATTCTCTCTGTCTCAGACACTACATAAAAAGGTTATATAGGGGATGGGCAGAGGAGCTGGGCCAGCACAGACAGTAATGAGACCCTCTTAGAAGAGTAGAGGGCTATGGGATACAAGGAAGGAAGGGGCTGTGCTGGGAATGGACTCTTCCTGGAGTGGTTCCCATTTTTTTAGCAAACCTAAAAACACAGAGGACGATTGATTCCATGCGATCATCACACACAGTGTGAAGGAGGCCTTGAACCCCCCTCTATGGAGCCGGACATTGTGTACTACAGACTATGGAATGACCTTGTGTGGTGCAGCATTGGACTTTGACCACATAAAAGGTGTGGAGGAGGAGGAGGGAGGGAGGAGGGAGGAGGGAGGGAGGAGGGAGGAGGGAGGGAGGAGGGAGGAGGGAGGAGGGAGGAGGGAGGAGGGAGGAGGGAGGAGGGAGGAGGGAGGAGGGAGGAGGAGGAATGTACACCCTGATAACAGAACATTTTATCTCAGTAGGTACTGAGCCGTGTTCAGCAACCCAGAACTCTATAAGGCCTCCTTCACATAACGAACGAACGCTCCACGTTTACCCGCACAGGGATATACAGGAGTCCCATTGCCGTCCGGCCCGGTTCACACCTATGCATTTTTTTTCGTGCTTTTTGCATAAATGCACTACAGTCCATTTATCAAAGCTTCCTACAGGACACATTTATGCTTTATTTTTATTTTTTTCAGCCGTTGCATTTTTGGAAAAGTATCAGGGACTCGTTTTTAAAAACGCAAAACAGTGCATTTTTTTGGTTCAATGGACTGCAATAGAGAAGCTGCAGAAACACATGTAGTGCCTTT
The DNA here is from genome assembly GCA_037952925.1 of Lithobates clamitans. Classification (NCBI taxonomy): domain Eukaryota; kingdom Metazoa; phylum Chordata; class Amphibia; order Anura; family Ranidae; genus Lithobates; species Lithobates clamitans. The sequence continues at coordinate 87,519 of JBBGZY010002141.1, read as the reverse complement.
TTTTCACCTGCCCAACAACAAATTGGTCTATATATATATATATATATATATATATATATATATATATATATATATATATATATATATATATATATATATTAAATAAATAACATGTCACTCTTTATATATAACACAGAGCGGGTCACTTATTGTTACTTGTACTCGCTCTTAACCGCTTGCCGACCAGCGCACTATATCTATATATATATATATATTTAAAAACAACATGCATTTAAAAAAAAAAAAAAAAAAAAAATAAAAGTAACAAAAAAAAAAATTCCCAAAATTGCAGTAAAAAAAACCACACAGACACGCCTCTCAATGTGACATCCGTGTGAATCGCGGGTCCCCACATGTAGACAATGGGGGGTCAGGAACCCCAAACACACACACCAGCATGGATGTCAGATCGGGAGCGGCGGGCGTGTCTGTGCAGCTTGTGTGTCCAAATTAACAGCAATGGGACACCTGTGCACCCCATGTGGGTAAACACCCCCACCCAACAGACTCTCCTGTGTGATCAGGGAGCCCCATATCCAATCCAGTGGTGCTGCCGGGGCTATTAAAGAGCTTTCCGTGGGCCACACGTGGTCCTCAGGTATCTGTATAGTCCTGGGAGGCCGGAAGTGACGGCATTACGTAACTTACCGGTTATGGCAGATGTATGTACAGATGTAAACACCGTTTTTTTGTTTTTTTTTTCTGGAAAGCATCACATCATTTTTTTCTCTTTGTTCTGATGCTTTCCAAGGTAGAGGAGAAATTTGGCATCTTTTAGACCCCCAGATCTCTCTATAAAGAGGCCCTGTCATCCCTTATTTCTACCACAAGGGGATCCTTACCTTTCTTCTAATAGGAAAAAAAAAGGAATAAAAAAAAATATATAGAAAAATAAAAAATGAAAAAGGACAGTGTAAAAAAAATAAAAAAAATAAAATAAACAAAAACGTAAAGCGCCACCGTCCCTTCGCGCTCGAACACATACATAAGTCACGCACACATATGTAAACGGCGTTCACATCACACGTGAAGTAACGCCACAACAGTTAAGAGTGAGAGCAATAATTCTACCACTGGATCTCCTCTGCAACTCTAAACTGGTAACCTGTAAAAATGTTTATGGGGATTTTTAAGTACTGTAATTTGTCGCCATTCCACGAGCGCGCGCAATTTTAAAGAGTGACATGTTAAGTATTTATTTACTCGGCGTAACATCATCTTTTATATTCTAACAAAAAAAAAATATGTGGTTATATAATGTTCTTTGCATTCAAACTCATTAAAGTGGTTCTAAACCCTTTACAAGCACTTTATACTACAGACAAGTCTATAATTAGGCTCACCTGTATCTACACTGAATATCTCCTAAACCTGCAGGGTCTGCACTCCTAAACCCGACGTCATCACCACATGCAGACTGAATCAAAGGCAGGTACGCGCCGTTGCTTCAGTTAGACCGTGCCGTTACTGGCGGCTCCCTCGCGCATGGGCAGGAGTGACGTCATCGCGGCTCCAACCAATCACAGCGCCGGAAGTAACCCCCAAGAGCGATGTTGGCTGCCGGAGCGGGGAATGAGGACCGCTGCGGGGGCTTCGATCTCAGGTAAGTAATTCATAATGAACTATGCATACTAGTGCATTATGCTTTTGTCTTGCAGTTTTTTTTTAGGGTTTACAACTACTTTAAATTGTATTCTTAAAAATTGCAACATTTGCCATTTTTATTTTCTAGGGTCCTCGCTAAAATATGTATATGTGTGTGTTTCTGTAATATAATTGTGCCAAACACTTCTCTGCACTTCTGTGACCCGCCAGAGCTCTCTTCCCCGCAATTATATTACAGAAACGCACACATTATGTACACTACCGTAAGAGCCCTTGCACACTGGAGCGGTTTGCAGGCGCTATTGCGCTAATAATAGCACCTGCAAACCGCCCCGAAAGTGCCGCTGCTTGCATTCCAGTGTGAAAGCCCCGAGGGCTTGCACACTGGAGTGATGCACTGGCAGGACGGTAAAAAAAAGTCCTGCCAGCAGCATCTTCGGAGCGGTGAAGGAGTGGAGTGTATAGCGCTCCTTTACCGCTCCTGCCCATTGAAATCAATAGGACGGCGCGGCTATACCGCCGGCAATGCGCCTCTGCAGAGGCGCTTTGCGGTGGTATTTAACCCTTTCTCGGCCGCTAGCGGGGGGTAAAACCGACCCACTAGCGGCCGCATACCGACGGTAAAACACTGCTAATAATAGCGGCGTTTCACCGCCGACGCCGCCCCCCGCCCCAGTGTGCAAGGGCTCTTAGAGTGGATTATACAAGCATTTTAAACTAGGGCTTATTTTCGGGGTAGGTCTTATATTGCAGCCCTCCTGGAAAATAACGCTAGGTCTTATTTTTAGGGAAACACGGTAGGAGAGAAAATGTCAGAATTGGCCTGGGTGGGAACTGGTTAAGTCACAGAGTACAGGGAGAGTTCAGGGACTTACGTCATGCCCAGGCACTTGGTGTAGAATGGAAGGGACTTCTGAGGGTCCTTGATCCGTAGCATGGTCTGCTGCATCATGAAATCCTGGAAGAGAAAATATCATTATACAGGATTTATATTAATATAATAATACAGGATTTAAATTATTATTTAGGATTCATATTAACAAAGGATTTATATTATTATAAAGGATATTATTTAGGATTTATATTATAATAATAATAATAATAATCCTAAATAATATCCATAATAATAATACAAATCCTGAATAATAATAAGGCAGGATTAATATTATTATAAAGGATATTATTATTTAGGATTCATATTAACAAAGGATTTATATTATTATTATTAAGGATATTATTTAGGATTTATATTATATAATAATCCTAAATAATAATAATATCCATAATAATACAAATCCTGAATAATAATAATAATAATAATAATAATGAGGCAGGATTAATATTATTATAAAGGATATTATTATTTAGGCTTTATATTAATATTGTTATTATTAAGGCAGGATTTATATTATTATTATATAAGATTTATATACCACTAACAGCGTGCTCAGCGCTTTACAATATAAAGAGACACAATACAATAAATTACAAGAGGGATTAGAGGGTCCTGCTCAAGATCTTACAATTTACTAATGGAAATGAAGGTGTGAAAGGTCATGACCCAAAATTAGCTGTGACCTTCTATAACCCCGCCCCCCCTCCCCCACCCATAATGGAGGAGCCAAAAACCCAGCTCAGCACAACCCCGGGAGTGACTCCAGAACACGACGATCCGTCATACTTGTCCTGACACGCTGCACAGCGATCGACAGAATACAAGATCAGCTAATAAAGAGGAGCGGTCCTGTCGGGTTATACAAGAATAAGAAAATTCCTAAAGTGGTTCTAAAGCCTCAAAGTTTTTTACTTTAATGCATTAAGATAATAAACCTTCTCTGCTGTAGCAGCCCCCCCCCCCCTTTCCTACCTGAGCCCGATCCGATCCAGCAATGTGCACGAGAGCATTGTCTCTTACCGCTGTCTCTCTCCTCATTGGGCGGATTGATAGGCAACGGCTCTCTGTCTTGTTAACCAATTCCAGTGACAAGGCAGTGAGCCCCGCTGTCTGTGACAATGGACGCAGGAGCGAGCACGAATGAGTGCCCCCATGGGGATCGGTTTCCTATTGGGGGCACCAGCAAGAGGAGGAGGAGGAGCCAGGAGCGCCGACGGGGGGACCCAAGGATAGGGGGATGGAGGCCGCTCTGTGAAATTCTATTGGACGGAGCAGCTATGTTTGTTATTTAAAAAAAAATCCTTTACAACCACAAGCAGAACTCCAGTCACTGAGCAAAAAGTAAAAGAAAAAAAAAAAAAAACACACACACAACTTAGATGCAATATTCGCCTTTAACCCTTTCACTGCCAGAGCCGTTTGTGTTTTCTGCACACACAAAAAATAAATAAATATATATATATATATATATATATATATATATATATATATATATATATATATATATAAAAAACAAAAACACTATTTTGGGCCTGAAGATTACTAAAAACCCTCCAACATGATGTATTTTATGAAAGGAGACACCTTGGAAAACACAAACAGTTTTCTGCCACATTATTCAAGCGCAACATTTTTGTATAAAGTAAATTTAGGGCACACAAATGTAATATCTATTTCGGTAAAATATAAAAGATGAGGTTGTTCTGAGTAAATAGATACCAAACATGCCAAACCTTAAAATTACATGCGGTCATGAAGTGTGTGCGGCGATGTGTCACATGCATAGCGCAATCAACATTTTCACATGTAAGCGCCCCGAAGTGTCTCTTCACATTCATATGTGATGCTATGTCATAGAAGGGGGGGGGGAGCATCACAGGCAAGGGGCAGTGGGACAAGATGGGGACGTGTCAAGGGAGGAGGGCTGCGGGACAGGGAGTGAGATGTGGTGTTGTACAGGGCTTATGGGGGTGGGGTATGGTGGAGATGGGGGCCCCTGTGTACAGGTATTGGGGTGTCACTCACCAAGGTGCAGGGTGAAGTTGGAGTGTCCCCCACACCATTACACCCCCACCACCAGCCTGAACCGGTGATATCCCATCCCCCACACCATTACACCCCCACCACCAGCCTGAACCAGTGATATCCCATCCCCCACACCATTACATCCCCACCACCAGCCTGAACCGGTGATACCCCATCCCCCACACCATTACACCCCCCCCACCAGCCTGAACCGGTGATACCCCATCCCCCACACCATTACACCCCCACCACCAGCCTGAACCGGTGATACCCCATCCCCAACACCATTACACCCTCACCACCAGCCTGAACCAGTGATATCCCATCCCCCACACCATTACACCCCCACCACCAGCCTGAACCGGTGATACTTTCATTACCTCTATGATACAGGAACCCGGAACTCATGACATCACTTCCTGTCCCCCCCCCCCTCCGGATGTCAGTGGCGCCATTTTTAAAAATATAAAAGCATTCAAAATACAATCGATCTTTATTCATACATCGGTCGTGGTGTTTTACATAGTTACATAGTAGGAGAGGTTGAAAAAAGACACAAGTCCATCAAGTCTAACCTATGTGTGTGACTATGAATGCGTTAAAGTACAGAGGGGGGATTTGGAGTCTTATAGACCTTGGATTTCTCTATATCACTTATTACTGTCACAAAGGAGGTTTACATTACTTGTGCCAACAATAAAAGTGATTTAAAAAAAAGAAAGAATTAAAAAGGGACACTGTAAAAATTCTATTTAGAAATAAATATATATATTTTAAAGCCCCCAATTCCCCCCCCCCCCCCCCCGACGCTGAGGGGAGGGGACGCCGATAGGACGACACGCTGAGGGGAGGGGACGCCGATAGGACGACACGCTGAGGGGAGGGGACGCCGATAGGACGACACGCTGAGGGGAGGGGACGCCGATGGGACGACACGCTGAGGGGACGCCGATAGGACGACAAATTGAGGGGAGGGGACACTGATAGGATGACAAATTGAGGGGAGGGCACCCATGGGAGGACATCGATAGGAGACACTGATGGGAGTGGACTATTTGGAGGGCACTGATGGGTAGATTGATGGGAGGGGCACTGATAGGACGACACACTGAGGGGAGGGGACACTGATAGGACGACACACTGAGGGGAGGGCACCCATGGAAGGACATCGATAGGAGACACTGATGGGAGGGGCACTGATAGGACGATCTGATTGGGGGGGAGGGAAATGATGAGAGGACACTAAAGGGGAGGGAGAAGAAAGGAAATGCTGATCACCATCTTCTATGTCGCTCTGTGATTGGACACAGCGGATCACATGGTGAAGAGCCGCTGATTGGCCTTTCCCTGGATCTGTGATCAGCAGTGATGGGAGCCGCCCAATCACAGGAGGACGTCATATGACGACATCCCAGAACCGGACAGCCCCCTGTAGACGTCATTAGTGGGGGACATTCGGTAAAGTGTGACGTGTTTGGTATCTAATTACTCGGTGTGACGATCGTCTTTTATATTTTACCAAACATCGTGTATTAAATTGTGAATGAGAATGTAAGAAATGGAGGATTTTTCCTGAATTGGGGTTGAGAAGCACAAACACCGGGTGACCTGAAATATTGGACCCCCACCATTATATTCTCCGGGGTCTCCGCTCATATTTGGGGTTCGGGGAGATTCTCCAGAATAAATGTGATGTGAAGGGAGTACAGAGCCCAGCCCCTCCCCTCCCCGGTTACCTTGGTGACGGGCTCCGGCTCCCCGCACAGTTTGCTCGCCTCCTCATCGCTCAGCCCGACCAGCTCCGGAGTCTCCGCCATCTCCGCCATCTTCCCGTCCGCGTCCAGTGACGTCACCGGACCCGCCCACCTTCAGTCACCTGACAATGAGCGGAGCCAACGAGCGATAACACAGGGGGCGGGGCGCGACCGGTAATTGACAGATAGGAGGCGGAGTCACTGAGTGACAGCTGCGGGCGGACAGGAGAGAAGGACACGTGCTGCTCACACCTGCGGCTCTCACTGGAAGGGGGGCGGGGCTACTGGAGACGAGTCACCTGACCTGGCGCTACACAGAAGGCGGCAGTGGGCGGGACTGTCACAGAGAAGAGACCTCCCACTGAATTAATTAATTACACCCCCCCCCCTTGTATACACTTCACTGGCAGCACCGAGGAGCCGCCCTCTCACCCCATCCTCCAATCACCGCTCAGACAGCAACTTCACCAGGAGGAGCTACCAGTACTTACCCCTCCCACCACATAACTAATACCCTCCCACCTACACCCCACTTTACTAATACCCTCCCCCCCATAGAGTGCCAATACCCTCCCCCCACATTATTTATACCACCCCCTCCCCCCCATAGAGTGCCAATACCCTCCCCCTACATTACTAATACCTTCCCCCCACATTATTTATACCACCCCTCCCCCCCCATAGAGTGCCAATACCCCCCTCCCCCCACATTACTAATACCCTCCCCCCATAGAGTGCCAATACCCTCCCCCCACATTATTAATACCCTCCCCCCATTACTAATACCCCCCCTCCCCCACATTATTACCCTCCCCCCATTACTAATACCCCCCCTCCCCCCACATTATTATTACCCTCCCCCCATTACTAATACCCCCCCTCCCCCCACATTATTATTACCCTCCCCCCATTACTAATACCCTCCCTCTCCCTCCATAGAGCAACAATACCCTCCCTCCAATAGAGTACCATTACCCCACTCCCCCCACATTACTAAAACCGTCCCCCTCCATAGAGTACCAATAACCTGCCCTCCCCCCATAAACTACCAATACCCTCCCCCCATAGAGCAACAATACCCTCCCCCCATAGAGCAACAATACCCTCCCCCCATAGAGCAACAATACCCTCCCCCCATAGAGCAACAATACCCTCCCCCCATAGAGCAACAATACCCTCCCCCAATAGAGCAACAATACCCTCCCCCAATAGAGCAACAATACCCTCCCCCAATAGAGCAACAATACCCTCCCCCAATAGAGCAACAATACCCTCCCCCCATAGAGCAACAATACCCTCCCCCAATAGAGCAACAATACCCTCCCCCCATAGAGTACCATTAGCCCACCCCCCACATTACTAATATCACCCCCCTCCCCCCCATAGAGTACCATTACCCCACTCCCCATCACAAAGTACAAGCACCCTGTACCGCATGTGGTCCATAATTTCTTCTTGGGGCTCACAAGCTTATTGAACAGGGAAATCCCGGACCAGCCCCCACCCCCCCCAACATGTAGCCCCACCCCCTCAGGAGCCGCTGCGTATTCTGGGTACCTTGTCCACTACTGAGCCTCAAGCAGAGTGTTCTCCCTGCTGTCACCACCAAGATGATAGAAAGACAACAGAAACTCCAATAACCCCTTGTTACACCCAAGGTATGCAGAATACCATCTCTGAACACACAACACATCCAACCTTGAAGCAGATGGGCTACAGCAGCAGAAGACCACACCGGGTGCCACTCCTGTCAGCTAAGAACAGGAAACTGAGGCTACAATTGGCACAGGATCATTAAAGGTGGACAATAGAAGATTGGAAAAACGTTGCCTGGTCTAATGAGTCTGGATTTCATCTCCGACATTCAGATGGTGGGGTCAGAATTTGGTGCATGGATCCATCCTGCCTTGTATCACCGGTTCAGGCTGGTGGTGGGGGTGTAATGGTGTGGGGGATGGGGTATCACCGGTTCAGGCTGGTGGTGGGGGTGTAATGGTGTGGGGGATGGGGTATCACCGGTTCAGGCTGGTGGTGGGGGTGTAATGGTGTGGGGGATGGGATATCACTGGTTCAGGCTGGTGGTGGGGGTGTAATGGTGTGGGGGATGGGATATCACTGGTTCAGGCTGGTGGTGGGGGTGTAATGGTGTGGGGGGATGGGATATCACCGGTTCAGGCTGGTGGTGGGGGGTGTAATGGTGTGGGGGATGGGGTATCACCGGTTCAGGCTGGTGGTGGGGGGTGTAATGGTGTGGGGGATGGGATATCACCGGTTCAGGTTGGTGGTGGGGGTGTAATGGTGTGGGGGATGGGATATCACCGGTTCAGGCTGGGGGTGGGGTGTAATGGTGTGGGGGATGGGATATCACCGGTTCAGGCTGGGGGTGGGGGTGTAATGGTGTGGGGGATGGGGTATCACCGGTTCAGGCTGGTGGTGGGGGTGTAATGGTGTGGGGGATGGGGTATCACCGGTTCAGGCTGGTGGTGGGGGGTGTAATGGTGTGGGGGATGGGGTATCACCGGTTCAGGCTGGTGGTGGGGGTGTAATGGTGTGGGGGATGGGATATCACCGGTTCAGGCTGGTGGTGGGGGTGTAATGGTGTGGGGGATGGGATATCACCGGTTCAGGCTGGTGGTGGGGGTGTAATGGTGTGGGGGATGGGGTATCACCGGTTCAGGCTGGTGGTGGGGGTGTAATTGTGTGGGGGATGGGGTATCACTGGTTCAGGCTGGTGGTGGGGTGTAATGGTGTGGGGGATGGGGTATCACCGGTTCAGGCTGGTGGTGGGGGTGTAATGGTGTGGGGGATGGGATATCACCGGTTCAGGCTGGTGGTGGGGGTGTAATGGTGTGGGGGATGGGATATCACCGGTTCAGGCTGGTGGTGGGGTGTAATGGTGTGGGGGATGGGGTATCACCGGTTCAGGCTGGTGGTTGGGGTGTAATGGTGTGGGGGATGGGATATCACCGGTTCAGGCTGGTGGTTGGGGTGTAATGGTGTGGGGGATGGGGTATCACCGGTTCAGGCTGGTGGTGGGGGTGTAATGATGTGGGGGATGGAATATCACCGGTTCAGGCTGGTGGTGGGGGTGTAATGGTGGGGGGGATGGGATATCACCGGTTCAGGCTGGTGGTGGGGTGTAATGGTGTTGGGGATGGGGTATCACCGGTTCAGGCTGGTGGTGGGGTGTAATGGTGTGGGGGATGGGATATCACCGGTTCAGGCTGGTGGTGGGGGTGTAATGGTGTGGGGGATGGGGTATCACCGGTTCAGGCTGGTAGTGGGGGTGTAATGGTGTGGGGGATGGGGTATCACCGGTTCAGGCTGGTGGTGGGGGTGTAATGGTGTGGGGGATGGGGTATCACCGGTTCAGGCTGGTGGTGGGGGTGTAATGGTGTGGGGGATGGGATATCACCGGTTCAGGCTGGTGGTGGGGGGTGTAATGGTGTGGGGGATGGGATATCACCGGTTCAGGCTGGTGGTGGGGGTGTAATGGTGTGGGGGATGGGATATCACCGGTTCAGGCTGGTGGTGGGGGTGTAATGGTGTGGGGGATGGGATATCACCAGTTCAGGCTGGTGGTGGGGGTGTAATGGTGTGGGGGATGGGATATCACCGGTTCAGGCTGGTGGTGTGGGGGATGAAATATCACCGGTTCAGGCTGGTGGTGGGGGTGTAATGGTGTGGGGGATGGGATATCACCGGTTCAGGCTGGTGGTGGGGGTGTAATGGTGTGGGGGATGGGATATCACCGGTTCAGGCTGGGGGTGGGGTGTAATGGTGTGGGGGATGGGATATCACCGGTTCAGGCTGGGGGTGGGGGTGTAATGGTGTGGGGGATGGGATATCACCGGTTCAGGCTGGTGGTGGGGGTGTATGGGTGTGGGGGATGGGGTATCACCGGTTCAGGCTGGTGGTGGGGGGTGTAATGGTGTGGGGGATGGGATATCACCGGTTCAGGCTGGTGGTGGGGGTGTAATGGTGTGGGGGATGGGATATCACCGGTTCAGGCTGGTGGTGGGGGTGTAATGGTGTGGGGGATGGGGTATCACCGGTTCAGGCTGGTGGTGGGGGTGTAATTGTGTGGGGGATGGGGTATCACTGGTTCAGGCTGGTGGTGGGGGGTGTAATGGTGTGGGGGATGGGATATCACCGGTTCAGGCTGGTGGTGGGGGTGTAATGGTGTGGGGGATGGGGTATCACCGGTTCAGGCTGGTGGTTGGGGTGTAATGGTGTGGGGGATGGGATATCACCGGTTCAGGCTGGTGGTTGGGGTGTAATGGTGTGGGGGATGGGGTATCACCGGTTCAGGCTGGTGGTGGGGGTGTAATGATGTGGGGGATGGGATATCACCGGTTCAGGCTGGTGGTGGGGGTGTAATGGTGTGGGGGATGGGATATCACTGGTTCAGGCTGGTGGTGGGGGTGTAATGGTGTGGGGGATGGGATATCACCGGCTCAGGCTGGTGGTGGGGGGTGTAATGGTGTGGGGGATGGGATATCACCGGTTCAGGCTGGTGGTGGGGGTGTAATGGTGTGGGGGATGGGGTATCACCGGTTCAGGCTGGTGGTGGGGGGTGTAATGGTGTGGGGGATGGGGTATCACCGGTTCAGGCTGGTGGTGGGGGTGTAATGGTGTGGGGGATGGGATATCACCGGTTCAGGCTGGTGGTGGGGTGTAATGGTGTGGGGGATGGGATATCACCGGTTCAGGCTGGTGGTGGGGGTGTAATGGTGTGGGGGATGGGGTATCTCCGGCTCAGGCTGGTGGTGGAGGTGTAATGGTGTTGGGGGATGAGATATCACCGGTTCAGGCTGGTGGTGGGGGTGTAATGGTGTGGGGGATGGGATATCACTGGTTCAGGCTGGTGGTGGGGGTGTAATGGTGTGGGGGATGGGATATCACTGGTTCAGGCTGGTGGTGGGGTGTAATGGTGTGGGGGATGGGATATCACCGGTTCAGGCTGGGGGTGGGGTGTAATGGTGTGGGGGATGGGATATCACCGGTTCAGGCTGGGGGTGGGGTGTAATGGTGTGGGGGATGGGATATCACTGGTTCAGGCTGGTGGTGGGGGTGTAATGGTGTGGGGGATGGGGTATCACCGGTTCAGGCTGGTGGTGGGGGTGTAATGGTGTGGGGGATGGGATATCACCGGTTCAGGCTGGTGGTGGGGGTGTAATGGTGTGGGGGATGGGATATCACCGGTTCAGGCTGGTGGTGGGGGTGTAATGGTGTGGGGGATGGGATATCACCGGTTCAGGCTGGTGGTGGGGGTGTAATGGTGTGGGGGATGGGATATCACTGGTTCAGGCTGGTGGTGGGGATGTAATGGTGTGGGGGATGGGGTATCACCGGTTCAGGCTGGTGATGGGGGGGTGTAATGGTGTGGGGGATGGGATATCACCGGTTCAGGCTGGTGGTGGGGTGTAATGGTGTGGGGGATGGGGTATCACCGGTTCAGGCTGGTGGTGGGGGTGTAATGGTGAGGGGGATGGGATATCACCGGTTCAGGCTGGTGGTGGGGGTGTAATGGTGTGGGGGATGGGGTATCACCGGTTCAGGCTGGTGGTGGGGGGTGTAATGGTGTGGGGGATGGGGTATCACCGGTTCAGGCTGGTGGTGGGGTGTAATGGTGTGGGGGATGGGATATCACCGGTTCAGGCTGGTGGTTGGGGTGTAATGGTGTGGGGGATGGGGTATCACCGGTTCAGGCTGGTGGTGGGGTGTAATGGTGTGGGGGATGGGATATCACCGGTTCAGGCTGGTGGTGGGGGTGTAATGGTGTGGGGGATGGGATATCACCGGTTCAGGCTGGTGGTGGGGGGTGTAATGGTGTGGGGGATGGGATATCACCGGTTCAGGCTGGTGGTGGGGGTGTAATGGTGTGGGGGATGGGGTATCACCGGTTCAGGCTGGTGGTGGGGGTGTAATGGTGTGGGGGGATGGGGTATCACCGGTTCAGGCTGGTGGTGGGGGTGTAATGGTGTGGGGGATGGGGTATCACCGGTTCAGGCTGGTGGTGGGGGTGTAATGATGTGGGGGATGGGATATCACCGGTTCAGGCTGGTGGTGGGGGTGTAATGGTGTGGGGGATGGGATATCACTGGTTCAGGCTGGTGGTGGGGGTGTAATGGTGTGGGGGATGGGGTATCACCGGTTCAGGCTGGTGGTGGGGGTGTAATGGTGTGGGGGATGGGATATCACCGGTTCAGGCTGGTGGTGGGGGTGTAATGGTGTGGGGGATGGGATATCACCGGTTCAGGCTGGTGGTGGGGATGTAATGGTGTGGGGGATGGGATATTACCGGTTCAGGCTGGTGGTGGGGGTGTAATGGTGTGGGGGATGGGATATCACCGGTTCAGGCTGGTGGTGGGGGTGTAATGGTGTGGGGGATGGGATATCACCGGTTCAGGCTGGTGGTGGGGGTGTATGGGTGTGGGGGATGGGGTATCACCGGTTCAGGCTGGTGGTGGGGGGTGTAATGGTGTGGGGGATGGGATATCACCGGTTCAGGCTGGTGGTGGGGGTGTAATGGTGTGGGGGATGGGATATCACCGGTTCAGGCTACTCACTGGTGGTGGGGTGTAATGGTGTGGGGGATGGGTATCACCGGTTCAGGCTGGTGGTGGGGGTGTAATTGTGTGGGGGATGGGGTATCACTGGTTCAGGGGTGGGGGTGTAATGGTGTGGGGGATGGGGTATCACCGTTCAGGCTGGTGGTTGGGGTGTAATGGTGTGGGGGATGGGATATCACCGGTTCAGGCTGGTGGTTGGGGTGTAATGGTGTGGGGGATGGGGTATCACCGGTTCAGGCTGGTGGTGGGGGTGTAATGATGTGGGGGATGGGATATCACCGGTTCAGGCTGGTGGTGGGGGTGTAATGGTGTGGGGGATGGGATATCACAGGTTCAGGCTGGTGGTGGGGGTGTAATGGTGTGGGGGATGGGATATCACCGGCTCAGGCTGGTGGTGGGGGGTGTAATGGTGTGGGGGATGGGATATCACCGGTTCAGGCTGGTGGTGGGGGTGTAATGGTGTGGGGGATGGGGTATCACCGGTTCAGGCTGGTGGTGGGGGGTGCAATGGTGTGGGGGATGGGGTATCACCGGTTCAGGCTGGTGGTGGGGGTGTAATGGTGTGGGGGATGGGATATCACCGGTTCAGGCTGGTGGTGGGGTGTAATGGTGTGGGGGATGGGATATCACCGGTTCAGGCTGGTGGTGGGGGTGTAATGGTGTGGGGGATGGGGTATCTCCGGCTCAGGCTGGTGGTGGAGGTGTAATGGTGTTGGGGGATGAGATATCACCGGTTCAGGCTGGTGGTGGGGGTGTAATGGTGTGGGGGATGGGATATCACTGGTTCAGGCTGGTGGTGGGGGTGTAATGGTGTGGGGGATGGGATATCACTGGTTCAGGCTGGTGGTGGGGTGTAATGGTGTGGGGGATGGGATATCACCGGTTCAGGCTGGGGGTGGGGTGTAATGGTGTGGGGGATGGGATATCACCGGTTCAGGCTGGGGGTGGGGTGTAATGGTGTGGGGGATGGGATATCACTGGTTCAGGCTGGTGGTGGGGGTGTAATGGTGTGGGGGATGGGGTATCACCGGTTCAGGCTGGTGGTGGGGGTGTAATGGTGTGGGGGATGGGATATCACCGGTTCAGGCTGGTGGTGGGGGTGTAATGGTGTGGGGGATGGGATATCACTGGTTCAGGCTGGTGGTGGGGATGTAATGGTGTGGGGGATGGGGTATCACCGGTTCAGGCTGGTGATGGGGGGTGTAATGGTGTGGGGGATGGGATATCACCGGTTCAGGCTGGTGGTGGGGTGTAATGGTGTGGGGGATGGGGTATCACCGGTTCAGGCTGGTGGTGGGGGTGTAATGGTGAGGGGGATGGGATATCACCGGTTCAGGCTGGTGGTGGGGGTGTAATGGTGTGGGGGATGGGGTATCACCGGTTCAGGCTGGTGGTGGGGGGTGTAATGGTGTGGGGGATGGGGTATCACCGGTTCAGGCTGGTGGTGGGGGTGTAATGGTGTGGGGGATGGGATATCACCGGTTCAGGCTGGTGGTTGGGGTGTAATGGTGTGGGGATGGGGTATCATGGGGTATCACCGGTTCAGGCTGGTGGTGGGGTGTAATGGTGTGGGGGATGGGATATCACCGGTTCAGGCTGGTGGTGGGGGTGTAATGGTGTGGGGGATGGGATATCACCGGTTCAGGCTGGTGGTGGGGGGTGTAATGGTGTGGGGGATGGGATATCACCGGTTCAGGCTGGTGGTGGGGGTGTAATGGTGTGGGGGATGGGGTATCACCGGTTCAGGCTGGTGGTGGGGGGTGTAATGGTGTGGGGGGATGGGGTATCACCGGTTCAGGCTGGTGGTGGGGGTGTAATGGTGTGGGGGATGGGGTATCACCGGTTCAGGCTGGTGGTGGGGGTGTAATTGTGTGGGGGATGGTTCAGGCTGGTGGTGGGGGTGTAATGGTGTGGGGGATGGGGTATCACCGGTTCAGGCTGGTGGTTGGGGTGTAATGGTGTGGGGGATGGGATATCACCGGTTCAGGCTGGTGGTTGGGGTGTAATGGTGTGGGGGATGGGATATCACCGGTTCAGGCTGGTGGTGGGGGTGTAATGGTGTGGGGGATGGGGTATCACCGGTTCAGGCTGGTGGTGGGGGTGTAATGATGTGGGGGATGGGATATCACCGGTTCAGGCTGGTGGTGGGGGTGTAATGGTGTGGGGGATGGGATATCACCGGTTCAGGCTGGTGGTGGGGGTGTAATGGTGTGGGGGGATGGGGTATCACCGGTTCAGGCTGGTGGTGGGGGTGTAATGGTGTGGGGGATGGGGTATCACCGGTTCAGGCTGGTGGTGGGGGTGTAATGATGTGGGGGATGGGATATCACCGGTTCAGGCTGGTGGTGGGGGTGTAATGGTGTGGGGGATGGGATATCACCGGTTCAGGCTGGTGGTGGGGGTGTAATGGTGTGGGGGATGGGGTATCACCGGTTCAGGCTGGTGGTGGGGGTGTAATGGTGTGGGGGATGGGATATCACCGGTTCAGGCTGGTGGTGGGGGGTGTAATGGTGTGGGGGATGGGATATCACCGGTTCAGGCTGGTGGTGGGGGTGTAATGGTGGGGGGGATGGGATATCACCGGTTCAGGCTGGTGGTGGGGGGTGTAATGGTGTGGGGGATGGGATATCACCGGTTCAGGCTGGGGGTGGGGTGTAATGGTGTGGGGGATGGGATATCACCGGTTCAGGCTGGGGGTGGGGTGTAATGGTGTGGGGGATGGGATATCACTGGTTCAGGCTGGTGGTGGGGGTGTAATGGTGTGGGGGATGGGGTATCACCGGTTCAGGCTGGTGGTGGGGGTGTAATGGTGTGGGGGATGGGATATCACCGGTTCAGGCTGGTGGTGGGGGTGTAATGGTGTGGGGGATGGGATATCACCGGTTCAGGCTGGTGGTGGGGGTGTAATGGTGTGGGGGATGGGGTATCACCGGTTCAGGCTGGGGGTGGGGTGTAATGGTGTGGGGGATGGGGTATCACCGGTTCAGGCTGGTGGTGGGGGTGTAATGGTGTGGGGGATGGGCTATCACCGGTTCAGGCTGGTGGTGGAGGTGTAATGGTGTGGGGGATGGGATATCACCGGTTCAGGCTGGTGGTGGGGGTGTAATGGTGTGGGGGGAGGGATATCACCGGTTCAGGCTGGTGGTGGGGGTGTAATGGTGTGGGGGATGGGATATCACCGGTTCAGGCTGGTGGTGGGGGTGTAATGGTGTGGGGGATGGGATATCACCGGTTCAGGCTGGTGGTGGGGGTATAATTGGTGTGGATTATGGATATCACCGGTTCAGGCTGGGGGTGGGGTGTAATGGTGTGGGGGATGGGATATCACCGGTTCAGGCTGGGGGTGGGGTGTAATGGTGTGGGGGATGGGATATCACCGGTTCAGGCTGGTGGTGGGGTGTAATGGTGTGGGGGATGGGATATCACCGGTTCAGGCTGGTGGTGGGGTGTAATGGTGTGGGGGATGGGATATCACTGGTTCAGGCTGGTGGTGGGGGTGTAATGGTGTGGGGGATGGGGTATCACCGGTTCAGGCTGGTGGTGGGGGTGTAATGGTGTGGGGGATGGGATATCACCGGTTCAGGCTGGTGGTGGGGGTGTAATGGTGTGGGGGATGGGATATCACCGGTTCAGGCTGGTGGTGGGGGTGTAATGGTGTGGGGGATGGGGTATCACCGGTTCAGGCTGGTGGTGGGGTGTAATGGTGTGGGGGATGGGATATCACCGGTTCAGGCTGGTGGTGGGGTGTAATGGTGTGGGGGATGGGATATCACCGGTTCAGGCTGGTGGTGGGGGTGTAATGGTGTGGGGGATGGGGTATCACCGGTTCAGGCTGGTGGTGTGGGGGATGAAATATCACCGGTTCAGGCTGGTGGTGGGGGTGTAATGGTGTGGGGGATGGGGTATCACCGGTTCAGGCTGGTGGTGGGGGGTGTAATGGTGTGGGGGATGGGATATCACCGGTTCAGGCTGGTGGTGGGGGTGTAATGGTGTGGGGGATGGGGTATCACCGGTTCAGGCTGGTGGTGGGGGTGTAATGGTGTGGGGGGAGGGATATCACCGGTTCAGGCTGGTGGTGGGGGTGTAATGGTGTGGGGGATGGGATATCACCGGTTCAGGCTGGTGGTGGGGGTGTAATGGTGTGGGGGATGGGATATCACCGGTTCAGGCTGGGGGTGGGGTGTAATGGTGTGGGGGATGGGATATCACCGGTTCAGGCTGGGGGTGGGGTGTAATGGTGTGGGGATGGGATATCACTGGTTCAGGCTGGTGGTGGGGGTGTAATGGTGTGGGGGATGGGGTATCACCGGTTCAGTCTGGTTTTGGGGGTGTAATGGTGTGGGGGATGGGATATCACCGGTTCAGGCTGGTGGTGTGGGGGATGAAATATCACCGGTTCAGGCTGGTGGTGGAGGTGTAATGGTGTGGGGGATGGGATATCACCGGTTCAGGCTGGTGGTGGGGGTGTAATGGTGTGGGGGATGGGGTATCACTGGTTCAGGCTGGTGGTGGGGGTGTAATGGTGTGGGGGATGGGATATCACCGGTTCAGGCTGGTGGTGTGGGGGATTAAATATCACCGGTTCAGGCTGGTGGTGGGGGTGTAATGGTGTGGGGGATGGGGTATCACCGGTTCAGGCTGGTGGTGTGGGTGTAATGGTGTGGGGGATGGGATATCACCGGTTCAGGCTGGTGGTGGGGGTGTAATGGTGTGGGGGGAGGGATATCACCGGTTCAGGCTGGTGGTGGGGGTGTAATGGTGTGGGGGGAGGGATATCACCGGTTCAGGCTGGTGGTGGGGGGTGTAATGGTGTGGGGGATGGGATATCACCGGTTCAGGCTGGTGGTGGGGGGTGTAATGGTGTGGGGGGAGGGATATCACCGGTTCAGGCTGGTGGTGGGGGTGTAATGGTGTGGGGGATGGGATATCACCGGTTCAGGCTGGTGGTGGGGGTGTAATGGTGTGGGGGATGGGGTATCACCGGTTCAGGCTGGTGGTGGGGGTGTAATGGTGTGGGGGATGGGATATCACCGGTTCAGGCTGGTGGTGTGGGGGATGAAATATCACCGGTTCAGGCTGGTGGTGGGGGTGTAATGGTGTGGGGGATGAAATATCACCGGTTCAGGCTGGTGGTGGGGGTGTAATGGTGTGGGGGGGAGGGATATCACCGGTTCAGGCTGGTGGTGGGGGTGTAATGGTGTGGGGGATGGGATATCACTGGTTCAGGCTGGTGGTGGGGGTGTAATGGTGTGGGGGATGGGATATCACCGGTTCAGGCTGATGGTGGGGGGTGTAATGGTGTGGGGGATGGGATATCACTGGTTCAGGCTGGTGGTGGGGGTGTAATGGTGTGGGGGATGGGATATCACCAGTTCAGGCTGGTGGTGGTGGTGTAATGGTGTGGAGGGATGGGGTATCACCGGTTCAGGCTGGTGGTGGGGGTGTAATGGTATGGGGGATGGGATATCACCGGTTCAGGCTGGTGGTGGGGGTGTAATGGTGTGGGGGATGGGATATCACCGGTTCAGGCTGGTGGTGGGGGTGTAATGGTGTGGGGGATGAGATATCACCGGTTCAGGCTGGTGGTGGGGGTGTAATGGTGTGGGGGATGGGATATCACCGGTTCAGGCTGGTGGTGGGGGGTGTAATGGTGTGGGGGATGGGATATCACCGGTTCAGGCTGGTGGTGGGGGGTGTAATGGTGTGGGGGATGGGATATCACCGGTTCAGGCTGGTGGTGGGGGTGTAATGGTGTGGGGGATGGGATATCACCGGTTCAGGCTGGTGGTGGGGGTGTAATGGTGTGGGGGATGGGATATCACCGGTTCAGGCTGGGGGTGGGGTGTAATGGTGTGGGGGATGGGATATCACCAGTTCAGGCTGGTGGTGGGGGTGTAATGGTGTGGGGGATGGGATATCACTGGTTCAGGCTGGTGGTGGGGGTGTAATGGTGTGGGGGATGGGATATCACCGGTTCAGGCTGGTGGTGGGGGTGTAATGGTATGGGGGATGGGGTATCACTGGTTAAGGCTGGTGGTGGGGGTGTAATGGTGTGGGGGATGGGATATCACCGGTTCAGGCTGGTGGTGGGGGTGTAATGGTGTGGGGGATGGGGTATCACCGGTTCAGGCTGGTGGTGGGGGTGTAATGGTGTGGGGGATGGGATATCACCGGTTCAGGCTGGTGGTGGGGGTGTAATGGTGTGGGGGATGGGATATCACCGGTTCAGGCTGGGGGTGGGGTGTAATGGTGTGGGGGATGGGATATCACCGGTTCAGGCTGGTGGTGGGGGTGTAATGGTGTGGGGGATGGGGTATCACCGGTTCAGGCTGGTGGTGGGGGTGTAATGGTGTGGGGGATGGGATATCACCGGTTCAGGCTGGTGGTGGGGGTGTAATGGTGTGGGGGATGGGATATCACCGGTTCAGGCTGGTGGTGGGGGTGTAATGGTGTGGGGGATGGGGTATCACCGGTTCAGGCTGGTGGTGGGGTGTAATGGTGTGGGGGATGGGATATCACCGGTTCGGGCTGGGGGTGGGGTGTAATGGTGTGGGGGATGGGATATCACCGGTTCAGGCTGGGGGTGGGGTGTAATGGTGTGGGGGATGGGATATCACTGGTTCAGGCTGGTGGTGGGGGTGTAATGGTGTGGGGGATGGGGTATCACCGGTTCAGGCTGGTGGTGGGGGTGTAATGGTGTGGGGGATGGGATATCACCGGTTCAGGCTGGTGGTGGGGGTGTAATGGTGTGGGGGATGGGATATCACCGGTTCAGGCTGGTGGTGGGGGTGTAATGGTGTGGGGGATGGGGTATCACCGGTTCAGGCTGGTGGTGGGGTGTAATGGTGTGGGGGATGGGATATCACTGGTTCAGGCTGGTGGTGGGGGTATAATGGTGTGGGGGATGGGATATCACCGGTTCAGGCTGGGGTGGGGTGTAATGGTGTGGGGGATGGGATATCAACGGTTCAGGCTGGGGGTGGGGGTGTAATGGTGTGGGGGATGGGATTTCACCGGTTCAGGCTGGTGGTGGGGGTGTAATGGTGTGGGGGATGGGATATCACTGGTTCAGGCTGGTGGTGGGGGTGTAATGGTGTGGGGGATGGGGTATCACCGGTTCAGGCTGGTGGTGGGGGTGTAGTGGTGTGGGGGATGGGATATCACCGGTTCAGGCTGGTGGTGGGGGTGTAATGGTGTGGGGGATGGGATATCACCGGTTCAGGCTGGTGGTGGAGGTGTAATGGTGTGGGGGATGGGGTATCACCGGTTCAGGCTGGTGGTGTGGGGGATGAAATATCACCGGTTCAGGCTGGTGGTGGGGGTGTAATGGTGTGGGGGATGGGATATCACCGGTTCAGGCTGGTGGTGGGGGTGTAATGGTGTGGGGGATGGGATATCACCGGTTCAGGCTGGTGGTGGAGGTGTAATGGTGTGGGGGATGGGGTATCACCGGTTCAGGCTGGTGGTGTGGGGGATGAAATATCACCGGTTCAGGCTGGTGGTGAGGGTGTAATGGTGTGGGGGATGGGGTATCACCGGTTCAGGCTGGTGGTGTGGGGGATGAAATATTACCGGTTCAGGCTGGTGGTGGGGGTGTAATGGTGTTGGGGATGGGATATCACCGGTTCAGGCTGGTGGTGGGGGTGTAATGGTGTGGGGGATGGGATATCACCGGTTCAGGCTGGTGATGGGGGTGTAATGGTGTGGGGGATGGGATATCACCGCTTCAGGCTGGTGGTGGGGGTGTAATGGTGTGGGGGATGGGGTATCACCGGTTCAGGCTGGTGGTGGGGGTGTAATGGTGTGGGGGATGGGATATCACCGGTTCAGGCTGGTGGTGGGGGTGTAATGGTGTGGGGGATGGGGTATCACCGGTTCAGGCTGGTGGTGGAGGTGTAATGGTGTGGGGGATGGGGTATCACCGGTTCAGGCTGGTGGTGGGGGTGTAATGGTGTGGGGGATGGGGTATCACCGGTTCAGGCTGGTGGTGGTGGTGTAATGGTGTGGGGGATGGGATATCACCGGCTCAGGCTGGTGGTGGGGGGTGTAATGGTGTGGGGGATGGGGTATCACCGGTTCAGGCTGGTGGTGGGGGTGTAATGGTGTGGGGGATGGGATATCACCGGTTCAGGCTGGTGGTGGGGGTGTAATGGTGTGGGGGATGGGATATCACCGGTTCAGGCTGGTGGTGGGGGTGTAATGGTGTGGGGGATGGGATATCACCGGTTCAGGCTGGGGGTGGGGTGTAATGGTGTGGGGGGATGGGGTATCACCGGTTCAGGCTGGTGGTGGGGGTGTAATGGTGTGGGGGATGGGATATCACCGGTTCAGGCTGGTGGTGGGGGGGTGTAATGGTGTGGGGGATGGGATATCACCGGTTCAGGCTGGTGGTGGGGGTGTAATGGTGTGGGGGATGGGATATCACCGGTTCAGGCTGGTGGTGGGGGTGTAATGGTGTGGGGGATGGGATATTACCGGTTCAGGCTGGTGGTGGGGGTGTAATGGTCAGGGGGATGGGATATCACCGGTTCAGGCTGGTGGTGGGGGTGTAATGGTGTGGGGGATGGGATATCACCGGTTCAGGCTGGTGGTGGGGGTGTAATGGTGTGGGGGATGGGATATCACCGGTTCAGGCTGGTGGTGGGGGTGTTATGGTGTGGGGGATGGGATATCACCGGTTCAGGCTGGTGGTGTGGGGGATGGAATATCACCGGTTCAGGCTGGTGGTGGGGGGTGTAATGGTGTGGGGGATGGGGTATCACCGGTTCAGGCTGGTGGTGGGGGGTGTAATGGTGTGGGGGATGGGGTATCACCGGTTCAGGCTGGTGGTGGTGGTGTAATGGTGTGGGGGATGGGATATCACTGGTTCAGGCTGGTGGTGGTGGTGTAATGGTGTGGGGGATGGGATATCACTGGTTCAGGCTGGTGGTGGGGGTGTAATGGTGTGGGGGATGGGATATCACCGGTTCAGGCTGGTGGTGGGGGTGTAATGGTGTGGGGGATGGGTATCACCGGTTCAGGCTGGTGGTGGGGGTGTAATGGTGTGGGGGATGGGATATCACTGGTTCAGGCTGGTGGTGGGGGTGTAATGGTGTGGGGGATGGGGTATCACCGGTTCAGGCTGGTGGTGGGGGTGTAATGGTGTGGGGGATGGGATATCACTGGTTCAGGCTGGTGGTGGAGGTGTAATGGTGTGGGGGATGGGATATCACCGGTTCAGGCTGGTGGTGGGGGTGTAATGGTGTGGGGGATGGGATATCACCGGTTCGGGCTGGGGGTGGGGTGTAATGGTGTGGGGGATGGGATATCACCGGTTCAGGCTGGGGGTGGGGTGTAATGGTGTGGGGGATGGGATATCACTGGTTCAGGCTGGTGGTGGGGGTGTAATGGTGTGGGGGATGGGGTATCACCGGTTCAGGCTGGTGGTGGGGGTGTAATGGTGTGGGGGATGGGATATCACCGGTTCAGGCTGGTGGTGGGGGTGTAATGGTGTGGGGGATGGGATATCACCGGTTCAGGCTGGTGGTGGGGGTGTAATGGTGTGGGGGATGGGGTATCACCGGTTCAGGCTGGTGGTGGAGGTGTAATGGTGTGGGGGATGGGATATCACCGGTTCAGGCTGGTGGTGGGGGTGTAATGGTGTGGGGGATGGGATATCACTGGTTCAGGCTGGTGGTGGAGGTGTAATGGTGTGGGGGATGGGATATCACCGGTTCAGGCTGGTGGTGGGGGTGTAATGGTGTGGGGGATGGGATATCACCGGTTCAGGCTGGTGGTGGGGGTGTAATGGTGTGGGGGATGGGATATCACCGGTTCAGGCTGGGGGTGGGGTGTAATGGTGTGGGGGATGGGATATCACCGGTTCAGGCTGGTGGTGGGGGTGTAATGGTGTGGGGGATGGGATATCACCGGTTCAGGCTGGTGGTGGGGGTGTAATGGTGTGGGGGATGGGATATCACTGGTTCAGGCTGGTGGTGGGGGTGTAATGGTGTGGGGGATGGGGTATCACCGGTTCAGGCTGGTGGTGGGGGTGTAATGGTGTGGGGGATGGGATATCACCGGTTCAGGCTGGTGGTGGGGGTGTAATGGTGTGGGGGATGGGATATCACCCGTTCAGGCTGGTGGTGGAGGTGTAATGGTGTGGGGGATGGGGTATCACCGGTTCAGGCTGGTGGTGTGGGGGATGAAATATCACCGGTTCAGGCTGGTGGTGGGGGTGTAATGGTGTGGGGGATGGGGTATCACCGGTTCAGGCTGGTGGTGGAGGTGTAATGGTGTGGGGGATGGGGTATCACCGGTTCAGGCTGGTGGTGGGGGTGTAATGGTGTGGGGGATGGGATATCACCGGTTCAGGCTGGTGGTGGGGGTGTTATGGTGTGGGGGATGGGGTATCACCGGTTCAGGCTGGTGGTGGGGGTGTAATGGTGTGGGGGATGAGGTATCACCGGTTCAGGCTGGTGGTGGTGGTGTAATGGTGTGGGGGATGGGATATCACTGGTTCAGGCTGGTGGTGGGGGTGTAATGGTGTGGGGGATGGGATATCACCGGTTCAGGCTGGTGGTGGGGGTGTAATGGTGTGGGGGATGGGATATCACCGGTTCAGGCTGGGGGTGGGGTGTAATGGTGTGGGGGATGGGATATCACCGGTTCAGGCTGGGGGTGGGGGTGTAATGGTGTGGGGGATGGGATATCACCGGTTCAGGCTGGTGGTGGGGGTGTAATGGTGTGGGGGATGGGATATCACTGGTTCAGGCTGGTGGTGGGGGTGTAATGGTGTGGGGGATGGGGTATCACCGGTTCAGGCTGGTGGTGGTGATGTAATGGTGTGGGGGATGGGGTATCACCGGTTCAGGCTGGTGGTGGGGGTGTAATGGTGTGGGGGATGGGATATCACCGGTTCAGGCTGGTGGTGGGGGTGTAATGGTGTGGGGGATTGGATATCACCGGTTCAGGCTGGTGGTGGAGGTGTAATGGTGTGGGGGATGGGGTATCACCGGTTCAGGCTGGTGGTGGAGGTGTAATGGTGTGGGGGATGGGATATCACCGGTTCAGGCTGGTGGTGGGGGTGTAATGGTGTGGGGGATGAAATATTACCGGTTCAGGCTGGTGGTGGGGGTGTAATGGTGTGGGGGATGGGATATCACCGGTTCAGGCTGGTGGTGGTGGTGTAATGGTGTGGGGGATGGGATATCACCGGCTCAGGCTGGTGGTGGGGGGTGTAATGGTGTGGGGGATGGGGTATCACCGGTTCAGGCTGGTGGTGGGGGTGTAATGGTGTGGGGGATGGGGTATCACCGGTTCAGGCTGGTGGTGGGGGTGTAATGGTGTGGGGGATGGGATATCACTGGTTCAGGCTGGTGGTGGGGGTGTAATGGTGTGGGGGATGGGGTATCACCGGTTCAGGCTGGTGGTGGGGGTGTAATGGTGTGGGGGATGGGATATCACTGGTTCAGGCTGGTGGTGGGGGTGTAATGGTGTGGGGGATGGGATATCACCGGTTCAGGCTGGTGGTGGGGGTGTAATGGTGTGGGGGATGGGATATCACCGGTTCAGGCTGGTGGTGGGGGTGTAATGGTGTGGGGGATGGGATATCACCGGTTCAGGCTGGTGGTGGAGGTGTAATGGTGTGGGGGATGGGATATCACCGGTTCAGGCTGGGGGTGGGGTGTAATGGTGTGGGGGATGGGATATCACTGGTTCAGGCTGGTGGTGGGGGTGTAATGGTGTGGGGGATGGGGTATCACCGGTTCAGGCTGGTGGTGGGGGTGTAATGGTGTGGGGGATGGGATATCACCGGTTCAGGCTGGTGGTGGGGGTGTAATGGTGTGGGGGATGGGATATCACCGGTTCAGGCTGGTGGTGGGGGTGTAATGGTGTGGGGGATGGGGTATCACCGGTTCAGGCTGGTGGTGGGGGGTGTAATGGTGTGGGGGATGGGATATCACCGGTTCAGGCTGGTGGTGGGGGTGTAATGGTGTGGGGGATGGGATATCACCGGTTCAGGCTGGTGGTGGGGGATGGGGTATCACCGGTTCAGGCTGGTGGTGGGGGTGTAATGGTGTGGGGGATGGGGTATCACCGGTTCAGGCTGGTGGTGGGGGTGTAATGGTGTGGGGGATGGGATATCACCGGTTCAGGCTGGGGTGGGGGTGTAATGGTGTGGGGGATGGGATATCACCGGTTCAGGCTGGTGGTGGGGGTGTAATGGTGTGGGGGATGGGATATCACCGGTTCAGGCTGGGGGTGGGGGTGTAATGGTGTGGGGGGATGGGGTATCACTGGTTCAGGCTGGTGGTGGGGGTGTAATGGTGTGGGGGATGGGATATCACCGGTTCAGGCTGGTGGTGGGGGGGTGTAATGGTGTGGGGGATGGGATATCACCGGTTCAGGCTGGTGGTGGGGGTGTAATGGTGTGGGGGATGGGATATCACCGGTTCAGGCTGGTGGTGGGGGTGTAATGGTGTGGGGGATGGGATATTACCGGTTCAGGCTGGTGGTGGGGGTGTAATGGTCAGGGGGATGGGATATCACCGGTTCAGGCTGGTGGTGGGGGTGTAATGGTGTGGGGGATGGGATATCACCGGTTCAGGCTGGTGGTGGGGGTGTAATGGTGTGGGGGATGGGATATCACCGGTTCAGGCTGGTGGTGGGGGTGTTATGGTGTAAGGGATGGGATATCACCGGTTCAGGCTGGTGGTGGGGGTGTAATGGTGTGGGGGATGGGATATCACCGGTTCAGGCTGGTGGTGGGGGTGTAATGGTGTGGGGGATGGGATATCACCGGTTCAGGCTGGTGGTGGGGGTGTAATGGTGTGGGGGATGGGATATCACCGGTTCAGGCTGGTGGTGGGGGTGTAATGGTGTGGGGGATGGGATATCACCGGGTTCAGGCTGGGGGTGGGGTGTAATGGTGTGGAGGGATGGGGTATCACTGGTTCAGGCTGGTGGTGGGGGTGTAATGGTGTGGGGGATGGGATATCACCGGTTCAGGCTGGTGGTGGGGGGGTGTAATGGTGTGGGGGATGGGATATCACCGGTTCAGGCTGGTGGTGGGGGTGTAATGGTGTGGGGGATGGGATATCACCGGTTCAGGCTGGTGGTGGGGGGTGTAATGGTGTGGGGGATGGGATATTACCGGTTCAGGCTGGTGGTGGGGGTGTAATGGTCAGGGGGATGGGATATCACCGGTTCAGGCTGGTGGTGGGGGTGTAATGGTGTGGGGGATGGGATATCACCGGTTCAGGCTGGTGGTGGGGGTGTAATGGTGTGGGGGATGGGATATCACCGGTTCAGGCTGGTGGTGGGGGTGTTATGGTGTGGGGGATGGGATATCACCGGTTCAGGCTGGTGGTGGAGGTGTAATGGTGTGGGGGATGGGATATCACCGGTTCAGGCTGGTGGTGGGGGTGTAATGGTGTGGAGGATGGGGTATCACCGGTTCAGGCTGGTGGTGGGGGGTGTAATGGTGTGGGGGATGGGGTATCACCGGTTCAGGCTGGTGGTGGGGGTGTAATGGTGTGGGGGATGGGATATCACTGGTTCAGGCTGGTGGTGGTGGTGTAATGGTGTGGGGGATGGGATATCACTGGTTCAGGCTGGTGGTGGGGGTGTAATGGTGTGGGGGATGGGATATCACAGGTTCAGGCTGGTGGTGGTGGTGTAATGGTGTGGGGGATGGGATATCACTGGTTCAGGCTGGTGGTGGGGGTGTAATGGTGTGGGGGATGGGATATCACCGGTTCAGGCTGGTGGTGGGGGTGTAATGGTGTGGGGGATGGGGTATCACCGGTTCAGGCTGGTGGTGGGGGTGTAATGGTGTGGGGGATGGGATATCACTGGTTCAGGCTGGTGGTGGGGGTGTAATGGTGTGGGGGATGGGATATCACCGGTTCAGGCTGGTGTTGGGGGTGTAATGGTGTGGGGGATGGGATATCACTGGTTCAGGCTGGTGGTGGGGGTGTAATGGTGTGGGGGATGGGGTATCACCGGTTCAGGCTGGTGGTGGTGGTGTAATGGTGTGGGGGATGGGATATCACCGGTTCAGGCTGGTGGTGGGGGTGTAATGGTGTGGGGGATGGGGTATCACCGGTTCAGGCTGGTGGTGGGGGTGTAAAGGTGTGGGGGATGGGGTATCACCGGTTCAGGCTGGTGATGGGGGTGTAATGGTGTGGGGGATGGGGTATCACCGGTTCAGGCTGGTGGTGGGGGTGTAATGGTGTGGGGGATGGGATATCACCGGCTCAGGCTGGTGGTGGGGGGTGTAATGGTGTGGGGGATGGGGTATCACCGGTTCAGGCTGGTGGTGGGGGTGTAATGGTGTGGGGGATGGGATATCACCGGTTCAGGCTGGTGGTGGTGGTGTAATGGTGTGGGGGATGGGATATCACCGGCTCAGGCTGGTGGTGGGGGGTGTAATGGTGTGGGGGATGGGGTATCACCGGTTCAGGCTGGTGGTGGGGGTGTAATGGTGTGGGGGATGGGATATCACCGGTTCAGGCTGGTGGTGGGGGTGTAATGGTGTGGGGGATGGGATAACACCGGTTCAGGCTGGTGGTGGGGGTGTAATGGTGTGGGGGATGGGATATCACCGGCTCAGGCTGGTGGTGGGGGGTGTAATGGTGTGGGGGATGGGATATCACCGGTTCAGGCTGGTGGTGGGGGTGTAATGGTGTGGGGGATGGGATATCACCGGTTCAGGCTGGTGGTGGGAGTGTAATTGTGTGGGGGATGGGATATCACCGGTTCAGGCTGGTGGTGGGGGTGTAATGGTGTGGGGGATGGGATATTACCGGTTCAGGCTGGTGGTGGGGGTGTAATGGTGTGGGGGATGGGATATCACCGGTTCAGGCTGGGGGTGGGGTGTAATGGTGTGGGGGGATAGGATATCACCGGTTCAGGCTGGTGGTGGGGGTGTAATGGTGTGGGGGATGGGATATCATCGGTTCAGGCTGGTGGTGGGGGTGTAATGGTGTGGGGGATGGGATATCACCGGTTCAGGCTGGTGGTGGAGGTGTAATGGTGTGGGGGATGGGATATCACCGGTTCAGGCTGGTGGTGGGGGTGTAATGGTCAGGGGGATGGGATATCACCGGTTCAGGCTGGTGGTGGGGGTGTAATGGTGTGGGGGATGGGATATCACCGGTTCAGGCTGGTGGTGGGGGTGTAATGGTGTGGGGGATGGGATATCACCGGTTCAGGCTGGTGGTGGGGGTGTAATGGTGTGGGGGATGGGATATCACCGGTTCAGGCTGGTGGTGGGGGTGTTATGGTGTGGGGGATGGGATATCACCGGTTCAGGCTGGGGGTGTGGGGGATGAAATATCACCGCTTCAGGCTGGTGGTGGGGGTGTAATGGTGTGGGGGATGGGATATCACCGGTTCAGGCTGGTGGTGGGGGTGTAATGGTGTGGGGGATGGGATATCACAGGTTCAGGTTGGTGGTGGGGGTGTAATGGTGTGGGGGATGGGATATCACCGGTTCAGGCTGGGGGTGGGGTGTAATGGTGTGGGGGATGGGATATCACCGGTTCAGGCTGGTGGTGGGGGTGTAATAGTGTGGGGGATGGGGTATCACCGGTTCAGGCTGGTGGTGGGGGTGTAATGGTGTGGGGGATGGGGTATCACCGGTTCAGGCTGGTGGTGGGGGTGTAATGGTGTGGGGGATAGGATATCACCGGTTCAGGCTGGTGGTGGGGGTGTAATAGTGTGGGGGATGGGGTATCACCGGTTCAGGCTGGTGGTGGGGGTGTAATGGTGTGGGGGATGGGGTATCACCGGTTCAGGCTGGTGGTGGGGGTGTAATGGTGTGGGGGATAGGATATCACCGGTTCAGGCTGGTGGTGGAGTGTAATGGTGTGGGGGATGGGGTATCACCGGTTCAGGCTGGTGGTGGGGGTGTAATGGTGTGGGGGATGGGGTATCACTGGTTCAGGCTGGTGGTGGGGGTGTAATGGTGTGGGGGATGGGATATCACCGGTTCAGGCTGGTGGTGGTGTAATGGTGTGGGGGATGGGGTATCACCGGTTCAGGCTGGTGGTGGTGTAATGGTGTGGGGGATGGGGTATCACCGGTTCAGGCTGGTGGTGTAATGGTGTGGGGGATGGGGTATCACCGGTTCAGGCTGGTGGTGGGGGTGTAATGGTGTGGGGGATGGGGTATCACCGGTTCAGGCTGGTGGTGGGGGTGTAATGGTGTGGGGGATGGGATATCACCGGTTCAGGCTGGTGGTGGGGGTGTAATGGTGTGGGGGATGGGATATCACCGGTTCAGGCTGGTGGGGGTGTAATGGTGTGGGGGATGGGGTATCACCGGTTCAGGCTGGTGGTGGAGGTGTAATGGTGTGGGGGATGGGATATCACCAGTTCAGGCTGGTGGTGGGGGTGTAATGGTGTGGGGGATGGGATATCACAGGTTCAGGTTGGTGGTGGGGGTGTAATGGTGTGGGGGATGGGATATCACCGGTTCAGGCTGGGGGTGGGGTGTAATGGTGTGGGGGATGGGATATCACCGGTTCAGGCTGGTGGTGGGGGTGTAATGGTGTGGGGGATGGGATATCACAGGTTCAGGTTGGTGGTGGGGGTGTAATGGTGTGGGGGATGGGATATCACCGGTTCAGGCTGGTGGTGGGGGTGTAATGGTGTGGGGGATGGGATATCACCGGTTCAGGCTGGTGGTGGGGGTGTAATGGTGTGGGGGATGGGGTATCACCGGTTCAGGCTGGTGGTGGGGGTGTAATGGTGTGGGGGATGGGATATCACCGGTTCAGGCTGGTGGTGGGGGTGTAATGGTGTGGGGGATGGGGTATCACCGGTTCAGGCTGGTGGTGGGGGTGTAATAGTGTGGGGGAGGGGATATCACCGGTTCAGGCTGGTGGTGGGGGTGTAATGGTGTGGGGGATGGGGTATCACCAGTTCAGGCTGGTGGTGGGGGTGTAATAGTGTGGGGGATGGGGTATCACCGGTTCAGGCTGGTGGTGGGGGTGTAATGGTGTGGGGGATGGGATATCACCGGTTCAGGCTGGTGGTGGAGGTGTAATGGTGTGGGGGATGGGATATCACCGGTTCAGGCTGGTGGTGGGGGTGTAATGGTGTGGGGGATGGGATATCACCGGTTCAGGCTGGTGGTGGAGGTGTAATGGTGTGGGGGATGGGATATCACCGGTTCAGGCTGGTGGTGGGGGTGTAATGGTGTGGGGGATGGGATATCACCGGTTCAGGCTGGTGGTGGGGGTGTAGTGGTGTGGGGGATGGGATATCACCGGTTCAGGCTGGTGGTGGGGGTGTAATGGTGTGGGGGATGGGATATCACTGGTTCAGGCTGGTGGTGGGGGTGTAATGGTGTGGGGGATGGGATATCACTGGTTCAGGCTGGTGGTGGGGGTGTAATGGTGTGGGGGATGGGATATCACCGGTTCAGGCTGGTGGTGGGGGTGTAATGGTGTGGGGGATGGGGTATCACCGGTTCAGGCTGGTGGTGGTGGGGTGTAATGGTGTGGGGGATGGGGTATCACCGGTTCAGGCTGGTGGTGGGGGGGTGTAATGCTGTGGGGGATGGGGTATCACCGGTTCAGGCTGGTGGTGGGGGGTGTAATGGTGTGGGGGATGGGATATCACCGGTTCAGGCTGGTGGTGGGGGTGTAATGGTGTGGGGGATGGGATATCACCGGTTCAGGCTGGTGGTGGGGGTGTAATGGTGTGGGGGATGGGGTACCTGAGTATTGTTGCTGACCATGTCCATCCCTTTATGAATACAGTGTCCCCAACTTCTAATGGCTCCTTCCAGCAGGATAATGCACCATGTCACAAAGCTCCAATCATCTCACCACTGGACAATGAGGTCCCTGTACTCCAATGGTCTCCACAGTCACCACATCTCATCCAATAGAGCACCTTTGGGATGTGGTGGAACGGGAGATTGGCATCATGGATGTGCAGCCGACAAATCTGCAGCAACTGTGTGATGTTATCATGTCAGTATGGAGCAAAATCTCTGAGGAACGTTTCCAACACCTTGTTGTATCTATGCCACCAAGAATGAAGGCCAAAAGGGGGTCCAACCCGCTACTAGTAAGGTGTACCTAATAAAGTGGCATTGTTGGACACACCACCAATCTTTCTCCGCCATTCACTGTTCACTGAATATCAAGCAAAAAGTGACAGTTCCCTGTGTAGATGATGTAGAATCTTCTTCAGATGTCTTTTTAAAAGCTTCCACAAGATGGCGCTCCAACAAAGCTAATGAGCCGCTCACACTCTCCAGTATTGGCATTCATTGAATATCTATCAGGAGATCAATAATGTGATTAGATGTGTAATGAACGCTCCGCTCTGTTCTGGTAAAGTTATAATAAAGACGCGTTTAACCCCTTAATGACGAAGCAAATTATAACACCTGAGCCCAGTGTTGCACATTGTCATGTGTTGGTAAAGCTGATTGGCTGTCCCAGTGGTCACATGATGCTACTGACCGTTAGTGAGGAATGATTTTACTAAATGAAAACTTGCTTGTCCCTCAATGAACAATGTTTGCGTTACTTTGTTGTCTTAAGAATGGATAAAGTTATCGGACGATGATCAGGCCCATAGCAGAAATGTAAAAATTGCACAAGGGGTATACAGGTACAAGACACCCGTATACTGTATGTATGTATCACTTTTCTGGCGCCATCATGGCAGCGTACATGTGCTAGTGTGCTGCCATGGATTGGCACCAGGAAACAAAACAGTAAAGCCTCATACACACGATACGACTTTGTACAAACTTTTCCGTGGATTTTTGTACAAAGGGCGTTGGCCTTTAACTAATTAAGAATACACACGGCAGGACTTTTTCATCCAACTTTCACCAAATCACGTGGTTTTTCAGCTCTTTACTGGCACTCCTTGGTCAACTTCTGTACCGGCGAGATTTGACACCTGCGAGCCCCGTCGCGGGGGCCAGCGCCGAGCTGGCTCGCTCATCAGGAAAGGAAAAATGTGTTTTTACCTTTCGCGATGAGCGACAAGCATTGCCGACAGGTGTGTGGTATGAATCATGAGGGGGAACTCCACGCCAAATTTTAACCACTTCAATACCGGGCACTTAGACACCTTCCCGCCCAGACCAATTTTCAGCTTTCAGCGGTGTCACAGTTTGAATGACAATTACGCGGTCATGTAACACTGTACCCAAACTAAATGTTTATCATTTTGTTCCCACAAATAGAGCTTTCTTTTGGTGATATTTGATCACCTCCGTGGTTTTTATTTTTTACTAAACAAATAAAAACAGACCGAAAATTTAAAAAAAAATAAAAGTTTTGCTTTTGTTTCTGTTAAAAAATTTTGTAAATAAGTAAGTTTTCTCTTTCACTGATGGGCACTGGTAGGCAGCACTGATGGGTGGCACCGATATGCAACACTGATGGACATTGATAGGCGGCACTGATGGTCACTCATGAGTGGCACTGATGGGCAATGTAAGGCTGCAAAGATGGGTTCTTATGGGTGACACTGATGAGCACTGATAGGCAGCACTGATGGGCACTGATACGCAGGACTGATAGGCATTCTTGGTGGCACTGGCAGTGGTAGGCATTGTGAGTGGGCACTGATTGGCAGCTGCCTGGGCATTGATTGGCAGCTGCCCGGGCACAGATTGGTATTTCCCTGGGGGTCTAGGGGGCATACCTGGTGGTCCAGTGTGGATGGCTTCCCTGGTGGTCCTGGGCGGCTTCCCTGGTGGTCCTGGGCGGGATCCGAGGGGGGGCTGTGCTGATAATCAATCAGCACAGACCCCCCCCTGTCAGGAGAACAGCCGATCGGCTCTCATCTACTCGCGTCTGTCAGACGCGAGTGAGGAAAAGCAGATCACCGGCTCTTCCTATTTACATCGTGATCAGCCGTGATTGGGCACGGCTGATCACGTGGTAAAGAGTCTCCGTCAGAGAATCTTTACCTAGATCGGTGTTGCTGGGTGACAGACTGACACACCGCAACAACCATGGCCGCGATGCGCGCCCCCGGGGGGCGCGCAGCGGCTCAATATCCTGCGGATGTCATATGATGCCCAGTCAGGTTATTGAAACCACTTTGCTGCCGTCATTCTGCTTTATGGCGGGCGGCAAGTGGTTAAATAAAAAACCAGCATGGGTTCCCCTCCAGGAGCATACCAGGCCCTTAGGTCTGGTATAGATTTTAAGGGAACCCCCCCACCCCGAAAAAAACGGTGTGGGGGTCCCCACCCCATGATCCATACCAGACCCTTATCCGAGCACGTAGCCCGGCTGGTTAGGAAAGGGGGTGGGAACGAGCGAGCGCCCCCCCCCCCCCGAACTGTACCAGACCGCATGCCCTCAACATGGGGGTGGGCGCTTTGGGGCAGGGGGCGCCCTGCAGCCCCCCCACCCTAAAGCACCTTGTCCCCATGTTGATGAGGACAAGGGCCTCTTCCCGACCACTCTGGCCATTGGTTGTCGGGATCTGCGGGCGGAGGGCTTCTCGGAATCCAGGAGCCCCCTTTAATAAGGGGGCCCCCAGATCCCGGCCCCCCACCCTATGTAAATGAGTATGGGGTACATCGTACCCCTACCCATTCACCTGGGGGGGGGGGAAATGTCAATAAAAAAACACACTAGACAGGTTTCTAAAGTAATTTATTAGGCAGCTCCGGGGTCTTCTTCCAACTTCTCCGCTCTCTCCGGTTCTTCTCCCGCTCTCCGGTTCTTCTGCCGGGCTCCTCCGCTATCTTCTGCTCTTTTGCCGCTCTTTTGCTAGCGGTGGCCCGGTATTCCCTGTCGTCTTGTTCCTTCTTCTCTTCTTCCGATGTGTGCGTGGTGCGCGACGACTTATATAGGCATGGGGCGTGGCCACCGGGTGATGTCACCCAGTGACCCCGCCCACTTATGATGTCAGAGTCCCATCATGTCATATTGGGGCGGGGTCACCGGGTGACATCACCCGGTGACCACGCCCCATGCCTATATACGTCGTCGCGCACCACGCACACGGCATTACAGCGGGAGAGACGTCATGTCAACATCGGGAGAAGAGAAGAAGGAACAAGACGACGGAGAATACCGGGCCACCGCTAGCAAAAGAGCGGCAAAAGAGCAGAAGATAGCGAAGGAGCCCAGAAGAAGAACCGGAGAGCGGGAGAAGAACCGGACACTGGGAGAAGAGGCCGGAGAGAGCGGAGAAGTTGGAAGAAGACCCCCGAAGTCAGAAGAAGACGGAGCTGCCTAATTACTTTAAAAACCTGTGTAGTGTGCTTTTTTATTGACACTTTTTTCCCCCAGGTGAATGGGTAGGGGTACGATGTACCCCATACTCATTCCCATTGGGTGGGGGCTCGGGATCTGGGGGCCCCCTTATTAAAGGGGGCTCCCGGATTCCGATAAGCCCTCTGCCCGCAGGATTCGAAACCAACGGCTAGGGTTGTCGGGAAGAGGCCCTTGTCCTCATCAACATGGGGACAAGGTGCTTTGGGGTGGGGGGGGCCGCAGGGCGCCCCCCTGCCCCAAAGCGCCCCCCCCATGTTGAGGGCATGCGGCCTGGTACGGTTCAGGAGGGGGGGCGTTCGCCCCTTTCCTGACCGGCCAGGCTGCGTGCTCGGATAAGGGTCTGGTATGGATTTTGGGGGGGACCTCCACGCTGTTTTTTCGGCGTAGGGGGTTCCCCTTAAAATCCATTCCAGACCTAAGGGCCTGGTATGTTCCCAGAGGGGAATTCCCTCTCGTGCTCGCTGCAATAAGAAAATGTGTTTTTCCTATTGCAGCCAGCACGAGATGTACAGTACCCTGTCACCGAGAACCAGCGCGATGGGATCGTGCTGGAAACCTTCTCGCGGGCGGGTACTGTAGTTTGCACAAAAGTCCGATGACTGTGTTGTGTACACACGATCGGACTTTGCTCCATCGGACTTTTGTTGCCAGAAAAGTTTGTCCGTTCGCACAGCCAACAAAAGTCCGATGAAAACCAAAAAAGTTTGTCCGATGGAGCGTACACACGATTGGATGTTGCCCCAAAACAGCTAATTTGCATGTTTGTTGTCAAAAAGTCTGATTGTGTGCACGGGCCTTAAGTATTTGATACAATTTTTTGTTATAATTCCTCCACTACCTTTCTTCACTAGATGGCGCTATGGATTCACAGAAAAAGTTATTCTAACTTTTTACTTTACTCATTTAACTACTTCCAGTCCTTACCATCTCTGACCATTGGCGGCTGGTGCTCAATTTTTTTGGGGGGGCAGCAAACAAACCACCCGCCAGCCCCCCCCCCCCCCACCGTCACTTGCTCGTCCGCCCACCAGCCCCGCACTTACCCCATCTAGGTTGCTTGCATCTTTGGCTCCTTCCTGCATCTCCTTCTCCTTGGTGGCTTCACCCTGCGTCTCCTCCTCCTCGGCAGCTTCACCCTGCGTCTTCTCCTCGGCGGCTTCACCCTGCGTCTCCCCCTCCTCAGCAGCTTCATGGTGGCTTCACCCTGCGTCTCCTCCTCCTCTGTGACTTCACCCTGTGTATCCTCCTCCTCGGCAGCTTCATGGCAGCTTCACCCAGTGTCTCCTCCTCAGCGGCTTTCCCCTGCATCTCCTCCTCCTCAGCGGCTTCACCCTGCGTCTCCTCCCCGGCGGCTTCACCCTGTGTCTCCTCCTTCTCGGCAGCTTCATGGCGGCTTCACCCTGCATCTCCTCAGCAGCGGCTTCACCCTGCGTCTTCTCCTCGGCAGCTTCACCCTGCGTCTCCCCCTCCTCGGCGGCTTCACCCTGCGTCTCCCCCTCCTCGGCAGCTTCATGGTGGCTTCACCCTGTGTCTCCTCTTCAGCGGCTTCACCTTGCATCTCCTCCTCCTCAGCAGCTTCATGATGGCTTCACCCTGCGTCTCCTTCTCAGGGGCTTCACCTTGCATCTCCTCCTCCTCAGCAGCTTCCTGGCGGCTTCACCCTGCGTCTCCTCCTCCTCGGTGACTTCACCCTGCGTATCCTCCTTCTCGGCGGCTTCATGGCAGCTTCACCCTGCGTCTCCTCCTCCTCGGCAGCTTCATGGCGGCTTCACCCTGCATCTCCCCCTCCTTGGTGGCTTCACTCTGCGTCTCCTCCTCTTTAGCGAATTCATAGCGGCTGCACCCTGCATCTTCTCCTTGGCGGCGTCACCCTGCGTCTCCTCCTTACTCGGTCGCTTCATGGCGGCTTCACCCTGCGTCTCCTTCTCAGAGGCCTCATGGCAACTTCACCCTGCATCTCCTCCTCCTTAGTGGCTTTACCCTGCATCTCCTCCGCAGCAGCAGCTTCATGGCGGCTTCACCCTGCGTCTCCTCCTCCTCAGCGGCTTCACCCTGCATCTCCTCCTCCTCCACGGCTTCACCCTGCGTCTCCTCCTCCTCAGCGGCTTCACCCTGCATCTCCTCCTCCTCCACGGCTTCACCCTGCATCTCCTCCTCCTCAGCAGCTTCATGGCGGCTTCACCCTGCATCTCCTTCTCAGCGGCTTCACCCTGCGTCTCCTCCTCCTCTGCAGCTTCATGACAGCTTCACCCTGCGTCTCCTCCTCCACAGCGGCTTCACCCTGCGTCTCCTCCTCAGCGGCTTCACCTTGCATCTCCTCCTCCTCAGCAGCTTCATGACGGCTTCACCCTGCGTCTCCTTCTCAGGGGCTTCACCCTGCATCTCCTCCTCCTCAGCAGCTTCATGGCGGCTTCACCCTGTGTCTCCTCCTCAGCGGCTTCATCCTGCGTCTCCTCCTCATTGGTGGCTTCACCCTGTGTCTCCTCCTCCTTGGCGGCTTCACCCTGCGTCTCCTCCTCCTTGGCGGCTTCACCCTGTGTCTCCTCCTCGGCAACTTCACCCTGCATCTCCTCCTCCTTGGCGGCTTCACCCTGCGTCTCCTCCTCCTTGGCGGCTTCACTCTGCGTCTCCTCCTCCTCGACGGCTTCCTCCTTGGTTGCCAATACAGTCGCTTTTCCTCTCTGCCAATCGGGTCTTAAGACCGGCTTCCTGACTGGCCGGGAGGAAAAGGAGACTGTATTGGCCACCGAGGAGACGAATATTACTAGGCTATTGTCACGCAACTGGGTGGGCTCAGGAGGCAGTGCTCTGCGCCCCAAGCCCACCCTTTTTTGAAGCCAAATAGAGCCTCAGACACTAATCATGTGCTTTAAAAAAATAAAAACTCCGTTGAAATCCATACGCCCTGCATGTAGTTTAGGGGCTGGGCACATGTATTAGGGGGCGGCGAGCCTTCGCCCCTTAGGACACTTTCACACTGAGCCGCTGGCCGCGTTAGCAGTAAAGCGCCGCTAGTTTTAGCGGCGCTTTTCGGCCGCTAGCGGGGAGCTTTAAACCCCTGCTAGCAGCCAAAAAAGGGTTAAAAGTGCCCGCAAAGCGCCGCTGCCGAATCGCTTTGCAGGCGATTCTGCAGCCCTGATCAGCCACGGATTTCAATGGGCAGGGGTGGTTCAGGAGCACTAAATACAGCGCTCCCGCACCGCCCCAAAGATGCTGCTTGCAGGACTTTTTTTCCCGCCCCGCAAGTGCACCGCCCTGGTGTGAAAGCACTCGGTCTTTCACACCGGGGCTGCAGAAGAGGCCGTTTAAAGGCGCTATTTTTAGCGCAAAAGTGCCTGTATAACGCCTCAGTGTGGAAGTGGCCTTATGGACGGGCCGCCACTGATTCTGACATCCCTCTCCTACATGTAAGAAACATCATTTTTTTTGCTAGGAAATTACTTAGAACCCCCCCAGACAATTTATATTTTTTAAGCAGAGGCCCTAGAGAATGAAATGGTGGGTGTTGCATATATTGTTATGTCACACAATATTTGCGCAGCGTTTTTTTTTTCTTTTTAAATACACTTTAATGAATGTAAATGCACAAAAACACAATGTAATACCTATTTTTAGTAAAATATAAAAGATGATGTAAATCAATACCAAACATGGTGTGCCTTAAAATTGCGTACACCCGTGGAGTGGCGTCATAGTACAGTACCTTAAAATCTCCATAGTTGGCGTTGTACAAACCGTTACCAGCTTAGAGTTACAGAGATTATTTATTATTAATATTAATTATTGCTCTTGCTCTGACGTTCGCAGTAATACCTCACATGTGGGGTGCGATCGTCATTTACATACGAACGTGGGACGATATGTGCACGGGGGGAAAGGTGCACTCTACATTTTTTTTATTATTATTATTTTATTATTTATGAAAAGTTTTTACACTTTTTTTACTTTTTTTATATTTTTTTATTATTATTTTATTGCTATCACAAGGGATGAACAACATCCCTTGTGATAACATGGACCGTGACAGGTCCTCTTTATGGAGAGATCTGGGGTCTAATAGACCCCAGATTTCATTTATTATTATTCGTATAATAATAATAAATAAAGTAAAAAATAAATAAAATAATATTTAATAACCCTAACCCCAACTCCTATTTCTAACCCTGACCTAAACTGAACTCGAACACCTTACCCTAACGAAAAAAACATTATAATAGATGAATAATAATAAAAGAAGAAATAAAAGCTAATGGAGAATCTAAAAAAAGCTAAAATGCCTAGCAACAAATGATGGAACAGATAATAGTTTTCTCTATTGGCTAATAAAAAAACGCCAAACCTCAAAAACGCTGCATACAAATGCGCCAGAAAAGCGCCCAAAGACGCAACGCTCAGGTGTGAATGCAGCCTTAGAGCCGGCGGGCGACAGATGCTACATCCACCTATGTAAGTATAATTCGGGGGGAGGGGGGAGTCCATTCTTCTCTTTTAAATAATTTTTTATTTAATAAATTAAAAAAAGTTACTTTTACCTTCTTTTCTTTTTTTATAATTTATTTACATACTTTCATTTTTTTTTTCCACGTTGATTGCTGTTACAATGATGATCACTGTAACAGCAATGTTTTGAACTGTCATTAATGTGTTACATTCATAACAGCTGTGAATAATAGTGATCTGTGATTGACTACAGCTAATCACATGGTACAGGGTGCTGTGATTGGCCCAGGTACCATGTGATGGCTGTGGGCCAATCACAGCATCACTGTATAGGAAGCACAGCTGGTACGAATGACATTCATACCAGCTTTGCTGACATTGTGATCATGTGATTGGCCCACAGCTATCACATGGTACCTGGGCAAATCCAATGCACACAGTGATCACACCCCCCAGGCTGCATAGTGTACATGAACATGATCCAGCCTGCCCATGTCGGCCACCTGCAGTAACTGTACTGTGGGCGGTTGGCTAGTGGTTAATATATATATACTGTATACAATCTGGTCCCAGTTTTTTAGTGTTGCTATGCAGAATTGGCCATCCCTGCCGCTGATTCCTGACACCAAGAATGGAACTTCATGCTGCCGCTGATTACCAGATAGATCCCATACAGATCAGCCAGCTAAATGTGTGGCTGGGTCTATTTAAGCCCTGATTAGAGATGTGCAGTTCGCTTCGTTCTAAATTGAAATTCTGACAATTTTTTTGTTATTCGGAAATTCAGATGTATCCGAATTTTCGAATTTCAGTAGTAACAAATGTAAAGGAATCCGAAATAATGAATCAAAATTTCGGACGAAACTCGAATTCGAATAATTTTCAAATCAGATTTGAATATTTTTTTAATCGAATTTGAATTCAAATTGTTTTCGTATCGAATTAGAATTTCTGAAGAGAATAAAATAGAATAGAAAATAAAGGAGTAGAATCGAAAAGAATATAATAGCATAGAAAAGAATAGAATAGAAAACAAAAGAATAGAATAGAGTAAAACTGAACAGAGTAGAAAATAAAAGAATAGAAAAAAGGGATAGAACTGAAAATAAAAGAATAGTGTAAAACAGAACAAAATAGAACAGAAAATAAAAGAACAGAATAAAA
Organism: Lithobates clamitans; assembly: GCA_037952925.1. NCBI lineage: Eukaryota > Metazoa > Chordata > Amphibia > Anura > Ranidae > Lithobates > Lithobates clamitans. Next base: position 47,802 of record JBBGZY010002141.1, on the reverse strand, counting down.
TAGAATAGAAAATAAAGGAAAGGAATAGAATAAAATAAAATGGAAAGAATATAACTATCTTCTGAAATTCAAATTTCTAATAGAATACATTTATAAGACAGAATACAGTAATAAAAATTAATAAAGGACAAAAAATGTCCTGATTCAATCATCTTAAAACAAGAACAGAATTTTACAGGATCAACTGTAACTGCTCCTTACCCCGAAATTAATTTCAGGTCAGTATGTGAACACACCAGGGCCTCTGGACCTCCAGATATTGAGGGGCTGAGTCATAGATTATGAGTTATTGAGGTTTCAATCGGTGGTGGCCATACATTGTGGGCGCATGGGCGCCGCCCCCCCCCCCCATATCCATGCGCCCGGCCCCTTTCAGGACGCCGGACGCATGGACTCCTATGGCGAGGGAGGGAGAGGGTGTTTTTTTTTTTTAAGCACCTTATTAGAGCAGGAGGCTCTAATAGGCTTCAAAATTGGGTGGGCTCTCTGCACCCCAAGCCCACCCAATTGTGTGACGACAGTGAATTCATTTTCGCTATTTTCACACTATTGTTCCTCCCTGCCAATTAGGAGGCAGGGTGTCAGACCTGTTTCCCGACTGGCCAAAAGCACCAGGCGTTCCTATTGGATGCCTGGCGGTTAAGAAGAGGAGCAGAGGAAACACGCGCTGGACTGGAGGAAGGATACCTCTGCCTCCGCTGCTGCTCTGGTGGAGACACAGGAGCACTTGGAGAGGATACCCACAGCCTGGCGGTAAGTGCCTGTCATCAGTGCCCACAGCCCAAAGCCGCAAGTCCTGTGGGGGGGTACTGTCATCAGAGCCGCGAGTCACACGAGTGGGGGGGTTCGAGGGTGCTGTCTGACCTGGGGATCCTGTACTGAGCTGTATAGCCTGATCTGTGAGACTAAGCTGTATATCCTGATCTATACACCCTGCTCTGTATACCTTGAGCTGTATATCCTGATCTGTATACACTGCTCTGTATACCCTGACCTGTGATGCTGAGCTGTATATCCTGATCTGTATACCCTGCTCTCTATACCCTGATCTGTGAGGCAGAGCTGTACACCCTGTGCTGTATACCCTGAGCTGTATACTCTGAGTTGTATACCTTGATCTGTCAGGCTAAGCTGTATGCCTTGATCTGTATACCCTGATCTGTGATGCAGAGCTATATACCCTGAGCTATATACCCTGATCTGTGAGGCTAAGCTGTATACCCTGAGCTGTATACCCTGATCTGTGATGCTGAGCTGTTTACCCTGATCTGTGATGCTGAGCTGTATACCCTGATCTGTATACCCTGATATGTGATGCTGAGCTGTATACCCTGAGCTATATACCCTGATCTGTGAGACTAAGCTGTATACCCTGAGCTGTGAGGCTAAGCTGTATACCCTAAGCTGTATACCCTGATCTGTGATGCTGAGCTGTATACCCTGATCTGTATAACCTGGTCTGTGATGCTGAGCTGTATACCCTGAGCTATATACCCTGATCTGTGAGGCTAAGCTGTATACCCGGAGCAGTATACCCTAATCTGTGATGCTGAGCTGTATACTCTGAGTTGTATACCTTGATCTGTCAGGCTAAGCTGTATGCCTTGATCTGTATACCCTTATCTGTGATGCTGAGCTGTATACCCTGAGCTATATACCCTGATCTGTGAGGCTAAGCTGTATACCCTGATCTGTGATGCTGAGCTGTTTACCCTGATCTGTGATGCTGAGCTGTATACCCTGATCTGTATACCCTGATATGTGATGCTGAACTGTATACCCTGAGCTATATACCCTGATCTGTGAGGCTAAGCTGTATACCCTGAGCAATATACCCTAATCTGTGATGCTGAGCTGTATACTCTGAGTTGTATACCTTGATCTGTCAGGCTAAGCTGTATGCCTTGATCTGTATACCCTGATCTGTGATGCTGAGCTGTATACCCTGAGCTATATACCCTGATCTGTGAGGCTAAGCTGTATACCCTGATCTGTGATGCTGAGCTGTTTACCCTGATCTGTGATGCTGAGCTGTATACCCTGAGCTATATACCCTGATCTGTGAGACTAAGCTGTATACCCTGAGCTGTGAGGCTAAGCTGTATACCCTAAGCTGTATACCCTGATCTGTGATGCTGAGCTGTATACCCTGATCTGTATACCCTGATCTGTGATGCTGAGCTGTATACCCTGAGCTATATACCCTGATCTGTGATGCTGAGCTGTATACCCTGATCTGTGATGCTGAGCTGTATACCCTGATCTGTGAGGCTAAGCTGTATACTCTGAGCTGTATACGCTGAGCTATATACCCTGATCTGTGATGCTGAGCTGTATACCCTGATCTGTGATGCTGAGCTGTATACCCTGAGCTGTATAACCTGAGCTGTATACCCTGATCTTTGAGGCTGAGCTGTATACCCTGAGCTATATATCCTGATCTGTGTGAGGCTGAACTGTATACCCTGAGCTATATACCCTGATCTGTGAGGCTGAGCTATATACTTTGTCCTGTGATTCTGGGGCTGTATGCTCTGTCCTGTGATGCTGAACTGTATACTCCTAACACTATGGGTGGAAGCAAGTGGAATACAGGGAATAAAGTGGGTTGATTCTATAAGGGGTGGGGCTTATGCGAAGAGGGAGGGATCAAAAATGAAGGGTTGCCGCCACTGGTTTCAATATAAGGTTTTTCCTCTCCTTGTTATACTTACAGCTTCTCTGTTTTTTTCAACGTATTGGCTCCCTCTGGTGGTTGCTTAAAGAAATTACAGCATACAAATCTGCTAAATCAGCTTTGTATGTGTTATAGGTGATTATTGCTCAAGAAAAGGGTTATATAGGCAGTTTTTAGTGGTGGATCTTACTGTTTTTTGTGGTTTTTTTTGGCATATAGCTATTGATACATGTCACAACTTATATTTTAGAGAATTTTTAGATCCGTAGATGGGTATCTTGATATCCTCAATATCTGGCGGTCCAGAGGCCCTGGTGTGATCGCATGCTGACCTGAAATTTCTTTCGGGGTAAGAAGCAGTTCCAGTTGATCCTGTAAAATTCTGTTCTTGTTTTAAGATGATTGAATCAGGACATTTTTTGTCCTTTATTATTTTCTATCACTGTATTCTGTCTTATAAATTTCTTTATGTATTGCAGTGAATACGCTGTACACAGACAATTAAGAATCTCCTGAAGAAGCTATATATTCTTTAGTGAAACATGGGGAGAAATACGTTTTTGTACAGTAGATATACTATTGTTTTGGTCTGATCACATTATTTTATCAAGAAGATTGTTATATCTTTTTTAACAAAAGTATTTAATAAAATTTGTCACTTTATATTACACATGAAATAGTTTTCATCTTTTTAGGCACCTTTAAAGTTCCCTGTTCCATTTTCCAAATTTAATAGAATATAATAGAAAGGAATAGAAAATAAAAGAATAGGATATAAAAAAACAATAGCATAGAATTTTGTTTTCCGAAATTTGAATTTGGAATAGAATTAATTTGAATAGAAAAGAATAAAATATTATAGAAAAGAATAGAATAGAAAATAAAAACAATAGAATAGAAAATAAAAGAATAGAATAGAAAAAAACAATAGTATAGAATATAATAAACAATAGAAAAGAATAGAATAGAGTAGAAAGAATATACCAATAGAACTGTTTTAGGGAATTCGAATTTGAAATAGAATAAATTTGAATTTGAATAGAATAGAAAATAATAGAATTGAAAATAAAAGCATAGAATAGAATGGAATAGAAAGAATATAACCATCTTCCGAAATTCAAATTCCGAATTGAAAAAATTTGATTTTGAATGATATTCGATTGGAATGCAATTAGAATGGAATTCAGAAAATTCGAATCAATTTGAATTTGAATAAACAAAACAAATTTTGAAAATGATTTAAACGAATTTAACTAAATTAATTTATGCAAATAACGTATCGAAACGAAAACACATTTTTTTCCTTCTGCACGTGTCTGGCCCTGATGAAGGGAGGGGGCGTGTTTTCGCCCCCCCGAAACATGTTGGCTGTTTGATGTGATCTCGCTTTGAACCATGAATATGATTTGGACTCTTTCACTATCATTCGGTTTGGCATCCTGTTGCTTGGAGGAAGATATTTGGTCTGAAGTGCAGATCTGACGGAAGGTTATCTGTAGCCAGGACGCCATGTCTGTGCTGACTCGGAGAGTCCCGAGCGCCGTCACAGGGCGCGCTCCGTATAATGTGACGCTTTGTAACTGCCGGAGAAAAGATAATAGAGAAGCACTTAGCAACTTCATCATTTTCCAACACAATAGGAAAGGACAGATTGCGACGACCCGCCGCGCGGCGAGGCCGATCGACTTGGCTGCCCTTCAACTTTCCGGCAATATTTCCATCAGAGCGGAGCTGAGAAAATGACAGATCTGACTATTTATGCGTCTTGTAAGAGCGAGCGCGCCGGATACTTAGTGATTGAATTAGCGCTCGTGTCACACGCATCTCGCAGCTTTTTAAAGTCTAATTGAGGGAAAGTGAATGGAAAATATGACGGATTTATTTCCTGAAGACGGGAGAACATCAGAGGGACAAATACCAAGAGGAATGACTTACCGATCTCCATAAAGACAGAGGAGGAGAGAGATCGTTATCAGAGGGAAGGATGGAGGGAAGGGGAAGGGAAGGGAGGAAAGAAAGGAAAAGAGTGGAAACAAAGATGGAAGGAAAGAGGATGAAGGGGAGGGGATGACAAGAATAGGAAGGATAAAGGGAAAGGAAGGATGGAGGGGAAGGAAAGAAAGAAAGGCAAGAGAAGAAACAAAGAAGACAGGAAAGAGGGAGAAGAGGAGAAGGATGAAGAGAATAGGAAGAAAGGGAGAGAAAGATGGGAACATAGGAAACAAACATGGCAGGAAAGAGGAGGAAGGGGAGAAGGATTCAAGAAAAAAGAAGGATAAAGGGAAGGATGAAGAGAAAGGGAAAGGAGGCAAGAAGGAAAAGGAGAAAGAAAAGGAAGAAAGGAAACAAACATGGCAGGAAAAAAACAGGAGGAAGGAGAGAAGGATGAAGAGAAAAGGAAGGATAAATGGAAGGGAGGGAAGGGAAGGATGGAGGGGAAGGGAAAGGAGGGATGGAAGGGAAGGGAAGTGAACGATGGAGGGTAAGGGAAGGATGGAAGGGAAGGATGGAGGGGAAGGGAAGGATGGAGGGGAAGGGAAGGAAAGGATGGAGGGGAAGGGAAGAAAGAAAGGCAAGAGAGGCAACAAAGAAGACTGGAAAGAGGGAGAAGAGGAGAAGGGAAGGATGGAGGGGAAGGGAAAGGAGGGATGGAAGGGAAGGGAAGTTAACGATGGAGGGTAAGGGAAGGATGAATGGGAAGGGAAGAATGGAGGGGAAGGGAAAGGAGGGATGGAAGGGGAGGAAGGAGGGGAAGGGAAGGATGGAAGGGAAGGGAAGGGATGGATGGAGGGGGAGGAAAGGGAAAAAAAGAAAGGCAAGAGAGGCAACAAAGAAGACGGGAAAGAGGGAGAAGAGGAGAAGGATAAAGAGAATAGGAAGAAGGGGAGGAAAGGATGGGAACAGAGGAAACAAACATGGCGGGGAAGAGGAGGAAGGGGAGAAGGGTGAAGAGAATATATTAGGAAAAATAAAAGGAAGAAGGGGAGGGAAGGATGGAGGGAACAGGAAGGAAGGGAAGAGAAGAGAGGAAAAAAAGATTTTGGGAAGGAGGAGGAAGGAGAGAAAGATAAAGAAAAAGGAAGAAAGAAAGGGAAGAGAGGAAATAAAGATGGTGGGAAAGAGGGAGAAAGGGAGAAGGATGAAGAAAATAGGAAGAAAGGGAGGAAAGTATGGGAACAGAGGAAACAAACATGGCGGGAAAGAGGAGGAAGGGGAGAATGAATCAAGGAAAAGTAAGGATAAAGGGAAGGATGAAGAGAATGGGAAAGGAGGCAAGAAGAAAAAGGAAGAAAGAAAGGGAAGAAAGGAAACAAACATGGCAGGAAAAAAAAGAGAAGGAAGGGGTGAAGGATGAAAAGAATACGAAGGATAAAAGGAAGGAAGGGAGGGAAGGATGGCGGGAAAGAGAAGGAAGGGAAGAGAGGAAAGAAAAATGGTGGGAAAGATGAGGAAGGGGAGGAGGATGAAAAAAAAGGAAAAGAGAAAGGAAGAAAAAAAAAAGGGAAGAGAAGAAACCAACATGGTGGGAAAGAGGAGGAAATGGGAGAAGGATGAAGAGAATATATTGGGAAGGATTAGAGGAAGGAGGGGAGGGAAGGATGGAGGGAACAGGAAGGAAGGGAAGAGAGGAAAAAAAAAAGATTTTGGGAAGGAGGAGATAGGGGAGAAAGATAAAGAAAAAGGAAGGAAGAAAGAAAGGGAAGAGAGGAAATAAAGATGGCAGGAGAGAGGGGGAGAAGGATGAAGAGGATGGAAGGAAGGGGTGAAAGATGAAGATTAAAGCAAAGGAGGCAAGTAGGAAAGGAAGGAAGAAAAGAAAGAGAGGAAACAAAGATGGTGGGAAAGAGGAAGAAGGATAAAGAGAATTAGGAAAGATAAAGAGAAGGAGGGGAGGGAGGGATGAAGGAAAAGGGAAGGGAGGGAAGAAGGAAGGTAAGAGAGGAAAGAAAGATTTTGGAAAAGCTGAGGAAAGTGAGAAGGATGAAGAAAAAAAAGGAAGAAGGAAAGGGAAGAGAGGAAACAAACATGGTGGGAAAAAAGAGGAATGAGAGGAGAAGGGTGAAGGAAAAGGAAAGAAAGAAGAATGGAAGGAAAAGGAAGGGAGGGGAGAATGGTGAAAAGAAAGGGAAAGGAGACAAGAAGAAGGATGGAGTGAAAGGAAACGGAGGGGACAAGGATGAAGAGAAAGTGAGGGGTGGGACGAAGGATAGAGGAAAGGCAAATGGATTGAGGAAGGAAGAATGAAGGGAGGGAAGGATGGATAGAAAGCGAAGGGAGGGAAGGAGGAATGGAAAAAGAGGAAAGAAAGATTTTGGGAAAGATGAGGAAAGTGAGAAGGATGAAGAAAGAAGGAAAGGGAAGAGAGGAAACAAACATGGCGGGAAAGAGGAGGAATTAGAAAAGAAGGAGAAGGATGAAGGAAAAGGAAAGGAAGAAGAATGGAAGGAAAAGGGAGGGAGGGGAGAATGGTGAAAAGGAATGTAAAGGAGAAAAGAAGGAAAAGAGAGAAAGAGAGAAAGAGAGAAAGAGAGAAAGAGAGAAAGAGAGAAAGAAAGAAAGAAAGAAAGAAAGAAAGAAAGAAAGAAAGAAAGAAAGAAAGAAAGAAAGAAAGAAAGAAAGATAGATGGCGGGAATGAGGAGGAAGGGGAGAAGGATGAAGGGAATAGGAAGGAGGGGAGGGAAGGTAGGAAAGAAAGAAGGGATGGAAGGATGGATGGGAAGGGAAGGGAGGGAAGGAGGAATGGAAAAAAGAGGAAAGAAAGATTTTGGGAAAGATGAGGAAGGGGAGAAGGATCAAGGAAAAAAAGAAAGAAGGAAAGGGAAGAGAGGAAACAAACATGGCGGGAAAGAGGAGGAATTAGAAAAGAAGGAGAAGGATGAAGGAAAAGGAAAGGAAGAAGAATGGAAGGAAAAGGGAGGGAGAGAAGAATGGTGAAAAGGAATGTAAAGGAAAAAAGAAGGAAAAGAGAGAAAGAGAAAGAGAGAAAGAAAGAAAGAAAGATGGCGGGAATGAGGAGGAAGGGGAGAAGGATGAAGGGAATAGGAAGGAGGGGAGGGAAGGTAGGAAAGAAAGAAGGGAGGGAAGGATGGATGGGAAGGGAAGGGAGGGAAGGAGGAATGGAAAAAAGAGGAAAGAAAGATTTTGGGAAAGATGAGGAAGGGGAGAAGGATCAAGGAAAAAAAGGAAGAAGGATGGAGGGAAAGGAAACGGAGGGGAGAAGGATGAAGAGAAAGTGAGGGGTGGGACGAAGGAAAGAGGAAAGGCAAATGGATTGAGGAAGGGAGGGAGGGAACGGGAAGAATGGAAGGAAAGGAACAGAAGGGAAGAAGGATAAAGGGAAAGGGAAGGTAGGGAAGGGAGGATGGAGAGAAAGGAAAGAGAGGTATGAAAGAATGAGGAGAAGGGAAGGATGGAAGAATATAAGGGGAGGGAAGAAAGAGTCTGGGAAATGGGAAAGGAAGGACTGAGGGAAAGGAACAGGAGGGAAGAAGGATGGAAGGAAAGGGAAGGTAGGGAGGAATGAAGGGAGAGAGGGAAGAAAGATGGCGTGCAGGTAGAAAAGAAGGAAGGCAGGGAGTGATGGAGAGAAAAGGAAAAGGGAAGGGAAAGAAGAGACGAAGGATAGAGGGAAATGAAAGGAATGGAGGAAGAAAGGGAATGAGGGAATAGAAAAAGGAAGATGGGGTAAAGGATTGAGCAGAATGAAGGAGGGGGGGGTGAAAGCAATAGGAAAGGGAGGAGGTGAGAGATGAAAAGGGAAGGATGGAGGAAAAGGGAGAAGTGGAGAAGAATGATGGAGGGAAAAGGTTAGGAGACAAGAAGGATGGAGGGAAAGGATGGAGGGAAAGGATGAAGAGAGGGAGCGAGAAAGAAAGAAGGTAGAACGATAGAAACTAATGTGGGAGACAGAAGGGAAGTGAGGAGGGGGAAGGAATTAATACCGGGAGAAGGAAGCCCAGCATATATCTGTATGAAGTGAGAAGACAAGTCCTCTGCCGTCACATGAAGAGAAGAGATATCTCCAGCTGACAAGAGGACAGATGCAGGAAAAATGCTGATAACACATTTTCAGATATCATCTGTCTATGAGAAAAATGCCGTCAGACAAAGTTTAATCCAATAAACTTCTTGGGATCGGCAGATACATTTTGATTCCATCCCAGACAGCCAGAGAAATACTTCCCCCCCACCACCAATTACTCCACAATGAAGTCTTCACCAAAAACCAACGTTCCCGCAGTCTGTGGCCTGAGCCCCTCGTGTAGTCAGAGAAGGATCACCGGATGATGTCTGCGGGGAAATCTCACTTCTTCCTTCTTCTGCTCCCTGTGTGAAGAGTTAGAACTGATACATGTCGCCATACCGGGAGGAACGTCAGACATTCTGATCCCAGACAGTTTCATATTATATGTGTGTTTACTTTGGAGATTATTTAATGGATAAGTTCACTTCTGCAGGAAAACTTCTGACTTGCTGGAGTCCACATGGATTTCACTCGCCTCCACGGTCCATCCAAGGTCACATGACCAGCCTCAGCGCTGTAATAATAGAAGAACTGCTCATCCAATCACATCAGCAGGAGCTGCATTCACAATGTCCCCGTACAAAGAAGACACCGTCCATGTATTTGTTATCAGAAGTGGAATGACCCTTTAAGGGGAACTCCGGGATAAGTAAATATAGTCTATGAATCACTTTGTCTAACTGATAGGGGTGCAGGTAGTGGCCATTGGGCACCACAAGCCCAGGAGAAAGTCACATCAATAGAGTATTAAAAGGAGTTGGGCCTTCGAGGTGCCAATAATTGTACACCACATTATTTATCACATACAAAACATTTTGGCCTTTATTGCAACTTCAGACAAAAAGAATCCATTAAAACCGGACACTCTCCAATAATCATCAGACAACAAAATGTTATTTGAATACACAAAAGACATGTCATTGCTGATTACCCCATAGCCACTTACACTATATTACCAAAAGTATTGGGACGCCTGCCTCTACACGCACATGAACTTTAATGACATCCCAGTCTTAGTCCGTAGGGTTCAATATTGAGTTGGCTCCGCCCTTTGCAGCTATAACAGCTTCAACTCTTCTGGGAAGGCTGCCCACAAGGTTTAGGAGTGTGTCTATGGGAAGGTTTGACCATTCTTCCAGAAGTGCATTTGTAAGGTCAGGCGCTGATGTTGGACGAGAAGGCCTGGCTCACAGTCTCCACTCTAATTCATCCCAAAGGTGCTCTATCAGGTTGAGGTCAGGACTCTGTGCAGGACAGTCAAGTTCCTCCACTCCAAACTCGCTCATCCATGTCTTTATGGATCTTGCTTTGTGCACTGGTCCAAATCATTTGGGGGAGGGGGGATTATGGTGTGGAGGATGTTTTTCAGGGGTTGGGCTTGGCCCCTTAGTTCCAGTGAAGGGAACTCTTAAGGCGTCAGTAGACATGTGCACTGCCAAAGAATGTGTTCGTTTTTGTTTCATTCGTTTTTTGTTTTTTGTTTTTCGGGTCATTCGTTATGATCGCAATTACTAATTTCGTACATTCACAAATTTGTACATTCGTACATTCGTAAATTAGAATATTCGTAAATTTGGAAATTCGAAAATCCAAAAACCCGAAAATTAGAAAATCTGAAATAATAACTATTAAATGATAGGTATTGGAATTTCCTTTCAAATTTGTCTGTTAGTGAACGTAACGAATACAAATTTATCCGAAGTTACGAATTATTCGAACAAATGATGCCGCATCTAAACAAATGGAACGTAACAAATTATTAATAAATAATAATAATAAAATGTTATTTTGTTATTTTTATTATTAATTCATTACGTTCCTTTCGCTTGGATACGGCATTCGTTCTTTTGGATAAATTCGTATTTGTTACGTTCACTAACAGCCAAATTTGAAAGGAAATTACAATACCTATAATTTAATAGTTAATAGTTAAGTTGTTATTAGTTAATTATTTTTTAAGATTTCCAAATTTCTGATTTTACAGATTTACTGATTTACGAATGTGCGAATGTACGAATTTTCGAATATTCAAAATTATGAATATTCGGAAAAATTCGTCAAGCGGGTTTTCGTTAATTCGGATATTTCCGAATTAACAAATTTGTTGAAATTCGTTAAAAAACAAATTCGGAACTAAACGAATTGCACATGTCTAGGCGTCAGCATGCCAAGACATTTTGGACAATTTCATGCTCCCAACTTTGTGGGAACAGTTTGGGGATGTCCCCTTCCTGTTCCAACATGACTGCCCACCAGTGCACAAAGCAAGATCCATAAAGACATGGATGAGCGAGTTTGGGGTGGAGGAACTTGACTGGCCTGCACAGAGTCCTGACCTCAACCCGATAGAACACCTTTGGGATGAATTCGAGCGGAGACTGCGAGCCAGGCCTTCTCGTCCAACATCAGTGCCTGACCTCACAAATGTGCTTCTGGAAGAATGGTCAAACATTCCCATAGACACCCTCCTAAACCTTGTGGACGGCCTTCCCAGAAGAGTTGAAGCTGTAATAGCTGCAAAGGGCGGAGCCAACCCAATATTGAACCCTACGGACTAAGACTGGGATGCCATTAAAGTTCATGTGCGTGTAAAGGCAGGCGTCCCAATACTTTTGGTAATATAGTGTAGCATAACAATGTAGTATAGATGGTTGTACTACCTCCTCAGGGGCCTCTGGATTTTGGGTCCCCATTTGTCTGCACGGCCAGGCAACACACATTTTCAGCAGGCACACATAGTCAGAAAACCAGTCCAAAGGGCTTTGTTTTGTTTTTATTTTTTGTTCTTTTTTGGGGTAAATAATTCGGGTAGGGTTGGGGTGGTTATGGGATGCCCAGAACTTGGCCCAATGTTGAACTTTGAGGACAGCTTGAGTGATCACAGACTTCCAGCAAAGATTCCAGGCTGTACTCCCTCCGGAATATTTATACATCCTGGCTAGCCACAAGTCCCAACATGATTTCAGGTACTTTAGCCTTCCCTGCAAAAATGCCAGGGCACCTGGCTCCAGCTGAGATATCCCCAGGCAAGGGTGGAGGATAACAGCATACTGTCCCTCTGAGAACCAGCTGAATAATGTACTCACCTGCAATCTCCACTGTAGGCCTTGGGTGGTGAAAAGTGTAGAGGTTGCTCACTCAGCCCCCTTTAATCTTGGAGAACTTCTGTCCAGGCCTCCTGCTGTTCAGGTCCCACCAGGTTGCCCGGGTGTCACAACAAGCCAGGATGAGACTGAAGGGGGTGAAGGTCCCTCTCTGGTTTCTTCTCCTCTCTACTCCTCTCTGTCCACAGCCATCGCACACCTTCTGCCTGGAGGCAGGGCCCCCCCACAGCACAGGGGTCCCCTCCAAGCCTCTGGATCCTCCACAGGGGTCTATTTTGTAACTTGTATTGCTCTTTCTAGATTGATCTTCCCAATTTTGTATAACTGTATGAGAAATCTTTATCGGCAGTCCTGATGAAGCCAAAGTCCTGCAAAACGCGTTGCCCGATACACTTCTCTGAGTGCCACGCTTTCTTCAGTTCTACAATTTGCCAATCCTATTATCCCATACTCAGTTTTAAAACGGGCTCTTTGGATGTATACTTTTTAACTTTTAGATTTGTAATAAAATGTAAAACTCCGTAAAAGCCCCACGCGTTGGATAGTATTTTCCTCAATTTGGGTTAACCCCCCTTCCTGCCCACAATCTGCTTATTAACATTCCTAAGCGTGATGCCGGGGATACAATAAAGAAATTCCCCAGGCAGGGGATACCATAATAAATGTTCTTCTCTGCAAGAGCCAGCAGACAAGACTTTGCACAGCTACTGGCTCTCAATCCCAGCTGGTACTGACCAAAGAGGAGGGTCCCTGATCATGTGATCACCGTCGGCTCTGACTTAGTAGATACCTGCAGATCTCAGGACACCACCTGTAACAGAGGCGCTCATAACGCACAGGCCGGGCACTTCCATCTGTATCCGGCATGGCTGTGCTTAGATAGTTTTTTCCTCGATTTGGGTTAACCCCTTCCCGCCCACAACCTGCTTATTAACATTCCTAAGCACAATGCCGGGGATACAATAATAAATATTCTCCTCCTCAAAAGCCATCAGACAACACTTTGCACAGCTGCTTGATCTCAATCTTAGCGGTCTGTGCATTACCACATGAGCGCCTCTGTTGCTGATCATGTGATCACCATCAGCTCTGACTTTGTAATCGCATGCAGGTGTCAGGACACCACCCAGAACAGAGGCGCTCATGTGGTAATGCACAGACCAGGCCCATAGGTGTGCACCCCAATGCTCAAACACATAGCGTAGGCGCGTGTATGTGTATATATACTGAAGGTGTCAGTAGAGCAGTGGATGGTGTCAGTAGGGCAGTGGACGGTGTCAGTAGAGCAGTGGACGGTGTCAGTAGGGCAGTGGACGTGCCAGTAGGGCAGTGGACGGTGTCAGTAGAGCAGAGGACGGTGTCAGTAGAGCAGTGGATGATGTCAGTAGGGCAGTGGATAGTGTCAGTAGAGCAGTGGATAGTGTCAGTAGAGCAGTGGACGGTGTCAGTAGAGCAGTGGACGGTGTCAGTAGAGCAGTGGACGGTGTCAGTAGGGCAGTGGACGGTGTCAGTAGAGCAGTGGATGGTGTCAGTAGGGCAGTGGACGGTGTCAGTAGGGCAGTGGACGGTGTCAATAGAGCAGAGGACGGTGTCAGTAGAGCAGAGGACGGTGTCAGTAGAGCAGTGGATGATGTCAGTAGGGCAGTGGACGGTGTCAGTAGGGCAGTGGACGGTGTCAATAGAGCAGAGGACGGTGTCAGTAGAGCAGAGGACGGTGTCAGTAGAGCAGTGGATGGTGTCAGTAGAGCAGTGGACGGTGTCAGTAGAGCAGAGGACGGTGTCAGTAGAGCAGAGGGCGGTGTCAGCAGAGCAGTGGATGGTGTCAGTAGAGCAGTGGACGGTGTCAGTAGAGCAGAGGACGGTGTCAGTAGAGCAGTGGGCGGTGTCAGTAGAGCAGAGGACGGTGTCAGTAGAGCAGAGGACGGTGTTAGTAGAGCAGTGGATGGTGTCAGTAGAGCAGTGGACGGTGTCAGTAGAGCAGAGGACGGTGTCAGTAGAGCAGTGGACGGTGTCAGTAGAGCAGTGGGCGGTGTCAGTAGAGCAGAGGACGGTGTCAGAGTAGTGGACGGTGTCATAGGGCAGAGATTGGTGTCAGTAGTTTTCATTTTTATTATCTTATATATCAAGGGCCTAAACGTGGGGTATATGCACCACATAGGGTGATTGCGGTTTGCCCAAGAACACCTCACACACCCTGTGCACACGCCTATGGGCCAGGCACTTCCTTCATGGGTGCGTTTGGATAGTTTTTTCTCCTTAAGCCCTTGATAATGTACCTTTGAACGAAACTAGTCGGGAGGAGCTTTAGCGGTGACTTCATCACACCCGCTGGGCTGTCTGCATGTGATTGTTTTATGTGCAATTTTACTCCCGCATTCTTGTAAGTAGTTCTAACCTTCATTAAAAAGCCTGGATTTTTGTATTACTACACTATGGGGGTTATTTACTAAAGGCAAATCCACTTTGCACTGAAAGTGCACTTGGAAGTGCAGTGCAGTCGCTCTAAATGTGAGGGGTAGATCTGAAATGAGGTGAAGCTCTGCTGATTTTATCATCCAATCATGTGCAAGCTAAAATGCTGTTTTTTTTATTTTCCTTGCATGTCCCCCTCGGATCTACAGTGATTTCACTTCCAAGTGCACTTGCAGTGCAAAGTGGATTTGCCTTTAGTAAATAACCCCCTAGGAGTTTCTCCTTTTGTCTCTCCCTTTTGCTGAGCCCACTGTTGAACATCCTGGTCCGATGGAAACCCATCCTGGAACCTTGGCTCCTGATATCCATCCATCCCAGAGGGATACTGGGAAAAAGTGCAGCCAGACCCCCATATTGGGGTCAGAATAGCTGGTAAGCAGCTTGAGAGTTGGGTGGGCACTTTTGGGTGTGAAGAATTTGCTCTCCACACTGAAATATGGATTTTTGTTGATACAAAAGTATGAAAGAACTTTTTTTGCACAAGAGCACTTCTCTTCTTCTCTTTTCTGATGGACTTTACTGGATTATTTACGATTTTTTTTAGTTTTTGATATACCGTATATACTCGAGTATAAGTCGAGGCCCTAATTTACCACAAAAAAAAAAATGGGAAAAACTTATCGACCCGAGTATAAGACGAGGGTGAGAAATGCACAGCTACTGTAAGTGGAAAAGAGGGTCAACAATGCCCATTTGCAGCCTCACTGTGCCCATTTGCAGCCATAGGTCCCCTGAACTTCAAACTCGGTAGTTAGGGGTTCCTAGATGCCCCCTAGCTGCAGCCAAAATTTGGGGTCTCTGAACCCAAAGGGTCCCGAAATGACATTGCTGCAGATGGACACAGTTGACCGAATTTGGGGCCCCGTATCTCAGGGCCACTTAGTGCTAAGAACCCCAAATTTGGTGTGCAAACCCAGTGGAACTAGCACCATAAAATTTCCAAAGCTGGGGTTTCTAGCACCAAGTGGCCCCGAGATACAGGGCCCCAAAAATCAGTTCCGAAAATGTCAAGCACTTTTCTGCAGCAGGGAATGACATTTTCCGAACCGGTTTTGGGCCACTTGGTGCTAGGAACCCCAGCTTTGGGTATGTTATGGTACCAGTCCCACTGGGTTTACACACCGAATTTGGGGTTCCTAGCACCAAGTGGCCCTGAGATATGGGGCCCCAAAGTCGGTTCAGAAAATGTCAAGCACTTTTCTGCAGCAGAGAATGACATTTTCCGAACCGATTTTGGGGCCCCGTATCTCGGGGCCACTTAGTGCTAGGAAGTTCAGCTTTGGATATGTTATGGTTCCTAGCCCCAAGTGGCCCTGAGATACAGGGCCCCAAATTCGGTTTGGAAAATGAATTTTTTTGCAGCAGAAAAGTGCTTGACTCGAGTTTATACGGTATATTGACATGGACATTCACTGTATTGTTCATTTAAGCACAAGAGGCTCCATTTTTTTTCTCTAACCTTCACCTCACACACAGACACATCTTCTGCTAGAAGCTCTCTACTCCCCCCTCCCTTCTCAAGGTTTTACTTTTGCAATTGTTCTATTCGCTAGCTTTTAATAATGTATTTCTATTTGTTAGTTTTTAATAACATCTCACACCACCCCTTTATTATCTATTGTAATATTGGGGTGTTTAGCTCGGTGGTAGATGCCTCTTCACGTAGTGAGTCCAGGGCAGTCAGTTGTCAGATTTGAGGGCATGGCAGCCCATTTTTATTAACAAGAACAAAATAAAAGTTTATACACAGGATTTCCCACACAGGGGTTCTTCTCAAATAAATTCCTATAACAGAAAATGCCAAGCCTCCTGGCTCCTAGGCTTACTTTGCCTTGCAGTTCCCTGCTGAACCGGCCTACTCCCGGCCTCAACAGGACTCTCCAGACCCCTTGGGTTTACTTACTATCCCCCAGACTTCAGGACTTCCTTCAGCCCCCCTTGGGCTTGCTAGTCGCCTCGGCTCCCCCAGCCTCCCAGACCCTTCTCTGGTCTCACAGGCCCTTGTAGCCGTCCCAACCTTCCCAGTCCTTCAGACACCAAGTCCCCTCTTACCAGGGATGTCGTCTCACACAGGGCGGACAGCTTTCCAGACACAGGTCTGTCTTGATATAGCAGCAGTAACAAGCTGCACACACTTCCACCTTCCTCCACTCTCTGATCTCACCAGCCCCTCGTTATATGGGCTGTGTGCACCTGGGCACACACCCTGCTGGCTGTCCATAAGACCTGGACACAGGGTTGGAGATTTCCATCCCACCCAAGACTCTGAGGAATCTCCAAACTGCAGAGCCCCATCTAAAGATCGTAAAATCCGGAGAAAGCTGCCAGAGTAGATTTCTCCTCTCAAAATAATTGCTCTGTAGCCTTGCAGTCACCTGACATGCAAACTCTGTGTCCATTTTCCATCCCTTCTCACAGTGACAGGGACTCTCACTATTACACTATGTATAAAATAACATGTAATAATACATTTTTGGCACTGAACGGACATTTTAAACACAGTGATTGCGCCCTGTGAATCTGTTCCTGCAGCTGCAGTTTTAACTTCTGTTTTTAGAGTCCCAATCAGAAATAATTCCATAACAGTTTTGGCGAGCCAGACAGGAGTTTGGCAGAGTCTCCAGAAGGAGGAACTGCGCTTTCATCGGGATCATCGGGAACGCAGACCTCTAAATGCCGGCTAGGTAAGCTGTCCTTAAAGTGGTGTTCCACCCTAAAAAAAAAAAAGTCATGATTGTGCCTAAAAAAAAATAAAAAAAAACATTTGGATTTTTTTTTTTTTTACTTACCTCTAAATGCCTGTTGCTAGGTGGTCCCTCGTAGTCTGCCTCTTCCAGTGCCTGGGCTGGTGACATCACTTCCCCCTCGGCACAGGAAGGGCTCAGCTCTGCTCCCTCCCTCCTGTCAATCATCTGGGACCCATTACAGGTCCCAGGTGACTGAGCGGCCAATCACGGCGGGCGGCGCCGCTCGCGCATGCGCAGTGACTGCCAGGCTGTAAAGCCACAGCCCACCGCCCACAGTTGCAATGCCGGCGCCACTGAACGGAGGGGGAGACGAGCGGGGCTTCGATCCCCCGCATCGCTGGACCCAGGGACAGGTAAGTGTCAAATTAAAAGTCAGCAGCTGCAGTATTTGTAGCTGCTGACTTTTAATTTTTTTTTTTTTTTGACTGGCCCTCCTCTTTAAGCTTGTTATATTTCTGCCTTTCCTATGTATCCTATCTGTCGGTTCTCAAGGAAACCAGACCACTCTCGGACCTTTCTGGTTGGGTAACGTGTGTGTGTGAATGTGTTTGTGTCCCCCTTCACGGGCTGGACTGTGTGTGGATAGGGAGAATCTTCTGCAGTTCCCTGCGTTGACTCCTTGTGGGCGACCTGGGTCAGAGGCGCATGGAAGGGTCAGATAAAACCCACATAGAAGAGAAGAGACGAGGAGGGTCTCTTAATGAGTGTTTTGTCTACTGTCATAAACCCCTTCTGTCCACGTAGATAAGTGGAGACTATTCTTGTAAATCTGCAGATTTGCTGTACTATTTGTTTTAGAGGCCAGAGGGTATATGTACAAGTAGAGAAGACTGGCCAGTCATTATGTGCAGTAAATTAAATAAGGGAATGAAGGGCAAGAGGCCTTCAGAAAATGCCCAGTGCAAGATGAGTGCAAGAGAATATATGAACCGAAGGTACGGTTCAGCCTATACTGAGCTCCTAGATCTGGGTTCCTCAACCAGGGTTCCATGGATCCTTAGGGTTCCTCCAGAGGTTGCTTAGGGGTTCCTTGAGCAATGAGCAATTTCTGCCTCTCAGATAAGTTCCCAGTGACACCATTGCCCTTTTTAGCTATCTGTAAGGGGGCAATTCGTCCCAGTGACCACAAGTGTGAGGAGCATTCCCCCCCATTGACCATCACACTAAAGTATCATGAGTTGTAGATATAGTCATATTTTTTTAGTAGGGGTTCCCTGAGACTGGAAAGTAATTTTGAAGGGTTCCTCTGTGTTAAAAGGTTGAGAAAGGCAGAGGAACCCTTCCAAATAACTTTCCAGTCTCGGGGAACCCCTACTAAAAAAATGACTATATCTACAACTCATGATACTTTAGTGTGATGGTCAATGGGGGGGGGGGGGGGGGGGAATGCTCCTTACACTTGTGGTCACTGGGACGAATTGCCCCCTTACAGATAGCTAAAAAGGGCAATGGTGTCAGTGGGAACTTATCTGAGAGGCAGAAATTGCTCATTGCTCAAGGAACCCCTAAGCAACCTCTGGAGGAACCCTAAGGATCCATGGAACCCTGGTTGAGGAACCCAGATCTAGGGGCTCAGTATAGGCGGAACCGTACCTTCGGTTCATATATTCTCTAGCGCTCGTCTTGCGCTGGGCGTTTTCTGAAGGCCTCTTGCCCTTCATTCCCTTATTTAATTGAATGCCCATAATGACCGGCCAGTCTTCTCTACTTGTGCCATGGGTAGAATGGACTAAGGGAACAGCAAAACCTTTAAAATCTGAAGGGACTTTTGGTTTACAAGTCTGGCAAACTTTTCTGCACGATTATGGCCCACGACTGTGCAGTGAAGGAACGTGGAGAAGAGCACATGGGAGACAGAAGCTGAAGGAGCAAATCAAACTGGCTTGACGGAGATGTTCAAGAAAAGTACTGCCCAAATTTACTACGTTTGACCAGAAGACTCTGTAGAGGAGGAACCCCCCACCTTATGTGGCTGCCGTCTTAACTTCTGTTTTTAAGAGTCCCAATCAGAAATAATTCCGTAATAATATGAATTTCTTACTTGATTGAATGTATGCGTCCTATGTTGATTGATAGCACAACACGTTTTTCATTAATATCAATATACTTAATCGATTGATTGCACAGAGATCCCTTTCCTTTGATAAGTTAGTGGGGGGGGGGGTTACCCTAATCCCACTCACATATATACGGTATAGCTTTAGCTGTAACCAGGCCGGAGTTGCCCTTTAATTTCACCACCTGGAATGTGTTGGTATTCAGGCCATGAAAAATTCCGGGATGACAAAGTGTCGGGTGTTGTGACTGGTAACATCCGATGTAATTACATTCCTATGAAATCTGCCCTTTTCTAAGCTTATTAAATTTTACAAGTGATGTAATCAGAAAGGACAAGCCGTTCGTTTTTTTTCCTCCACATCGCCTGAATTTTACTAATGGCTCCATAATGGGCAGGAGCCAAATCGGCGGCGGGCAGCGCTGCTCTGCGGGGGGATAGTCTGGGAGATATCACCACCATCAGACATCATTACCTGTCCTAATATTTACTGTGCAGAGTCCGGGATCATTACAGGGATCATTACCGGGATCGTTCCCGGAATTCCAATAATACAGAGCTGAGGGGGAACTCCGGAAAAAATAGGGCTGAACTCCCATCCCCCCCCCCACCCCACATCCACAAGCCAACACAGGACAGGATATGGGAAGAGGCCCCTGTGACTCGAGCTCCCCCCCCCGCAAGGAAATCCCCCCCCCAGTATTGATATGCATGTGACCTTGTATAGTAGACATGTGCAATTCGTTTAGTTCAGAATGAGTTTTTTTAACAAATTTCGACAAACTTGATCATTCGGAAATAACTGAAATTTTCGAAAACCAGTTTAACAAACTTTTCCGAATATTCGTAGATTCGAATATATTGGAAATTTCGTAAATCCGCAAAAAATTCGGAGATTTGAAAAAAAATCTGAAATTCGGAAATCTAAAAAAAAAAAAAATCGTAAATACGAAAAAAAAATCTGAAATTCAGGAATTCGAAAAAAATTTGAAATTCGGAAAATCAAAAATTCGAAAAAAAATCATCCGAAATTCGAAAAAAATCTGAAATTCGGAAATCCAAAAAAATCTATAAATACGAAAAAAATCTGAAATTCGAAAAAAATCTGAAATTCGGAAATCTAAAAAAAAAAAATCGTAAATACAAAAAAAAAATCTGAAATTCAGGAATTCGAAAAAAAATCTGAAATTCGGAAAATCAAAAATTCGAAAAAAAAATCATCCGAAATTCGAAAAAATCAGAAATTCGGAAATCCAAAAAAATCTATAAATACGAAAAAAAATCTGAAAATCTGAAATTCAAAAAAAATCTGAAATTCGAAAAAATTATCGGAAATTCGAAAAAAAAAAATCTGAAATTCGGAAATACCCCTCCAAAAAATTTGTAAATACGAAAAAAATCTGAAATTCAGAAATTCAAAAAAAAACGGAAATTTAAAAAAAATATATGAAATTCTAAAAAAACCATTGGAAATTCGAAAAACATCAGGAATTTGAAAAACGGAAAATTCGAAAATCTGAAATAATAACTAACTAATAAAAACTTAGCAAATTTGTCTGTTAGTGAACTTAATGAATAAGAATTTATCCGAAGTTCCGAATGATCTGAAATAATGAATGCCGTATCTAAATGAATGGAACGTAATGAATTAATAATAATAAATTACAATAATAATAATAAAAACGTTTTATTATTATTATTTGTTATTAATTAGTTCCATTCCATTTGTTTAGATGCAGAATTCGTTATTTCGGATAATTCGGAACTTCGGATAAATTCGTATGCATTACGTTTACTAACCGCCAAATTTGAAATTAAAATCCAATACCTATAATTTAATAGCCAGTAATAGGTAAGTTATTATTAGTTAGATATTATTTCAGATTTTCAAATTTTCGGGTTTTCGAATTTCCAAACTTCTGATTTTTTTTCGAACTTCCGAATTTCTGATTTTTTTTTAAATTTCTGAATTTCCCATTTTTTTTTCGAATTTCCAAACTTCCGATTTCTTTTTCGAATTTCCGTTTTTTTCTGAATTTCTGATTTTTTTAAGTTTTTTCGAATTTCCCATTTTTTTTCGAATTTCCACATTTCAGCTTTTTTTCAAATTTCCAAATTTCTGATTTTTCTTTCGAATTTCCAAATTTCTGATTTTTTTTTTCGAATTTCCAAATTTCTGATTTTTTTTCGAATTTCCAAATTTCTGATTTTTTTTCGAATTTCCAAATTTCTGATTTTTCTTTCGAATTTCCAAATTTCTGATTTTATTTTTTCCGAATTTTCAAATTTCTGATTTTTTTTCGAATTCCTGAATTTCTCATTTTTTTTTTTTGAATTTCCGAACTTCCGACTCTTTTTTGAACTTCCCTTTTTTTTCCAAATTTGAGATTTTTTTTTGAATTCTTTCTAATTTCCCATTTTTTTGTTCGAATTTACGAATTGCGATCATAATAATTGACCTGGCGAAAAGAAATAATAAAAAACGAATTAATTTTTCAGCAGTGCACATGTCTATTGTATAGTGTTGGAAAGGGGGGGGGGGTCGCTGTCCTCACTTCCTTTCCGCGGTATCCACGTTGCATGAATAGAGGGGGGACCGCGCACTTTTTAATAAAAAAGGAGCCCCAGCCAATGCTAAAATAAAAAAAAAACAGGGGCTCTAACTGTAATATTGACCTGCTCCGTGGGGTTGTCTCCTGCAGTACCTCTTCTCCACCATAAGGTGTCCTCGGTCTTCTGGTTTGAATGATGGCCAGCCTCATTCAACCCACACAAAAAAAACTACCCACTCAGAGGGCGCACTCTATTCAAAAATCAATGGCCTATTAAAGTATAAAATGTAAAAAAAAACAAACAAAGAAACAAACAACTTGCCGTCAATCCAGAGGTTTCAGCTGCATTAATTCTTTTCTGCCACTAGATGTCCTCAGTCTTCCAAGTTGAATGATGCCAGTGTCAACTAACCCACTTCCTCTGAGCCCAGGCTGTGGTGGACCCATCAGCAGATTTCCTCACTTTGGAGGGATTTCCTCCCACTTCCTGTTTTTGACTGTGGGACAGGAAGTAAAGGGAAATCTCCTCAATAGGACACGGATGGCAAAAAAGAAAAAAACTGACGGGAATTATAACCTTCCTTTACTTTAGCCAAAGGAAAAAAAAAAGGTTTTCCCTTAGTTCTACTTTATTGCAGGAAAAATTATGAAAAAATGGCTGTTCCTTCACTATCCAATCAGCAGACTGGGGGTGTGTCCTTCACTGTGTTGTTCTGCTGCTTCTGTGAAGGACCCGGCTGCTCTGCCTGGCAGGGTTGTCTAGATGTCCCTCCTGTCACCCACACAGACGTCTTAAGTGGCACAACATACAATTGCTGTATTGTTTGTAATATAATTATCCCCCTATGATTGTCAGCTCCATCTAGTGTCCATAAAGAGGTATTTTCCTGAAATACCTCAATCAAGAAAAAAAAATATTATGGCCACTAGATGGAGCTGCAGGAGATAATTATGTTTCAAATGATACAGTACAGGGATCAAACGTGGTAACGAGGTGAATGCTTAAGGTGTGATTTTTTTTTTTATATACATAGCCCTTTGTGTTTATTTTCCTCCTCGCCGTCCTCAGATGCCATGTTCCGGGTTCTATGTAGGAAAAGGTGTAGTGTTCCTTTAAGTGAGAATGTGTCTGCGCATATTGCATGCTGATATTCCCAGAGTTCCATGCTGAGCGTCTTGTCCTTTTATTGGGTTTTATTCCTCCATAAGCAGAACGAAGTCCCCAATCAATCCGAGGCGATCCGGAGCCTCGCGCTTCATCAAAGTGAACGGCGGGATTTATCATTCCGTATAAATGAAAACAAATAAAGGCAACTTCAGGAAATGAGAACATTGAATTTCCTTTCTGTCAAATTTCTCACACAGAATTGTACGGGTGATAATCAGCATGGAGGAGATTGTACAATCAGATTGTGAAACCAAAACCCCTATTCTTACCATCCCCCGACCGCCAACATAAACAAAGCCTAAGAGCAGTAAAAATGGTAACAATGTGAGATATTGTGCGATGATTGTACCGTGTGGATGGAAATTTGCTGCATGTTTCCATTCAACATTTACAACATTTGCTGTATATTAATCAGTGGTGGTGGTGGTGGTGGGGGGGGGGGGGGGGTTGGGGCAGGGGGAGGGGATCTAATCCATTGGGGGGCCCACATAGCCTAAAAGAAAAACAACCAATCAGTGATGTCATTCCTCAGCACCCACCGCACCCCCCCCCCCCCCCCCAAACAGGGGGATCCGTCCAGTTTCAGGAAATTAATCCTTTACAGATTATCAGGTAATGAGGGTTGGCTGTTCCCGGTGTCCTGTCTGTGCTCTGCGCTCCTCTCTACACTAAAATACAAAAAAAACTAAAATGGTATTTTAGTCAAAAGACTAAACTAAATCAAAATTTGACTTCAAGTTATCAAGGGCCCCTTGTATACTCTGTGGCCCCCTCTATGTATGTCCCCATCCTCCGTCCTCTTCATCCTCTCTCCTCTTCATCCTCTGTCCTCTCCATCCTCTGTCCTCTCTCCATCCTCTGTCTTCTTCATGCTCTGTCTCTCTCCCCATCCTCTGTCCTCTTCATCCTCTGTCCTCTCTTCATCCTCTGTCTTCTTCATGCTCTGTCCTCTCTCCATCCTCTGTCTTCTTCATGCTCTGTCCTCTCTCCATCCTCTCTTCTCTCCATCCTCTGTCCTCTTCATCCTCTGTCTTCTTCATGCTCTGTCCTCTCTCCATCCTCCTGTCCTCTCCCCATCCCTCTGTCCTCTCTCCATCCTCTCTTCTCTCCATCCTCTGTCCTCTACATCCTCTCTTCTCTCCCTCCTCTGCCCTCTCTCCATCCTCTGTCCTCTCCATCCTCTGTCCTCTCCATCCTCTGTCCTCTCCATCCTCTGTCCTCATCATCCTCTGTCCTCATCATCCTCTGTCCTCTCCATCCTCTGTCCTCATCATCCTCTGTCCTCTCCATCCTCTGTCCTCATCATCCTCTGTCCTCTCCATCCTCTGTCCTCTTCATCCTCTGTCCTCTCCATCCTCTCTTTCTCTCCATCCTCTGCCCTCTCTCCATCCTCTGTCCTCTCCATCCTCTCTTCTCTCCATCCTCTCTTCTCTCCATCCTCTGTCCTCTCCATCCTCTCTTCTCTCCATCCTCTCTTTCTCTCCATCCTCTGTCCCTCTCCATCCTCTGTCCTCTCCATCCTCTGTCCTCATCATCCTCTGTCCTCTCCATCCTCTGTCCTCATCATCCTCTGTCCTCTCCATCCTCTGTCCTCTTCATCCTCTGTCCTCTCCATCCTCTCTTCTCTCCATCCTCTGCCCTCTCTCCATCCTCTGTCCTCTCCATCCTCTCTTCTCTCCATCCTCTCTTCTCTCCATCCTCTGTCCTCTCCATCCTCTCTTCTCTCCATCCTCCTCTTCTCTCCATCCTCTGTCCCCTCTCCATCCTCTGCCCTCTCTCCATCCTCTGTCCTCTCTCCATCCTCTGTCCTCTCCCATCCTCTGTCCTCTCTCCATCCTCTGTCCTCTTCATCCTCTGTTCTCTCTTCATCCTCTGTCTTCTCCATCCTCTGTCCTCTCTCCATCCTCTGTCCTCTCCCCATCCTCTGTCCTCTCTACATCCTCTCTTCTCTCCATCCTCTGCCCTCTCTCCATCCTCTGTCCTCTTCATCCTCTCCATCCTCTGTCTTCCTCTCCATCCTCTATCCTCTCTCCATATCATCCTCTGTCCTCTCCATCCTCTGTCCTCTTTATCCTCTCTTCTCTCCATCCTCTGTCCTCTTCATCCTCTCTTCTCTCCATCCTCTGCCCTCTCTCCATCCTCTGCCCTCTCTCCATCCTCTGTCCTCTCCATCCTCTGTCCTCTCCATCCTCTGTCCTCATCATCCTCTGTCCTCTCCATCCCTCTGTCCTCTTCATCCTCTGTCCAGTCCATCCTCTCTTCTCTCCATCCTCTGCCCTCTCTCCATCCTCTGTCCTCTCCATCCTCTGTCCTCTCCATCCTCTCTTATCTCCATCCTCTCTTCTCTCCATCCTCTCTTCTCTCCATCCTCGCCCTCTTCATCCTCTCCATTCCTCTGTCTTCTCTCCATCCTCTATCCTCTCTCCATATCATCCTCTGTCCTCTCCATCCTCTGTCCTCTTTATCCTCTCTTCTCTCCATCCTCTGTCCTCTTCATCCTCTCTTCTCTCCATCCTCTGCCCTCTCTCCATCCTCTGCCCTCTCTCCATCCTCTGTCCTCTCCATCCTCTGTCCTCTCCATCCTCTGTCCTCATCATACTCTGTCCTCTCCATCCTCTGTCCTCTCCATCCTCTGTCCTCTTCATCCTCTGTCCAGTCCATCCTCTCTTCTCTCCATCCTCTGCCCTCTCTCCATCCTCTGTCCTCTCCATCCTCTGTCCTCTCCATCCTCTCTTCTCTCCATCCTCTCTTCTCTCCATCCTCTGCCCTCTCCATCCTCTGTCCTCTCTCCATCCCCTGTCCTCTCTCCATCCTCTGTCCTCTCTCCATCCTCTGTGCTCCCCATCCTCTGTCCTCTCCCCATCCTCTGTCCTCTCTCCATCCTCTGCCCTCTCTCCATCCTCTGTCCTCTCCATCCTCTGTCCTCTCCATCCTCTCTTCTCTCCATCCTCTCTTCTCTCCATCCTCTGTCCTCTCTCCATCCTCTGTCCTCTCTCCATCCTCTGTCCTCTCTCCATCCTCTGTCCTCCCCATCCTCTGTCCTCTCCCCATCCTCTGTCCTCTCTCCATCCTCTGTCCTCTCTCCATCCTCTCTTCTCTCCATCCTCTGTCCCTCTCCATCCTCTGTTCTCTCTCCATCCTCTGTCCTCTCTCCATCCTCTGTCCTCTCTCCATCCTCTGTCCTCTCTCCATCCTCTGTACTCTCCATCCTCTGTCCTCTCTCCATCCTCTCTTCTCTCCATCCTCTGTCCTCTCCATCCTCTGTTCTCTCTCCATCCTCTGTCCTCTCCATCCTCTGTCCTCTCTCCATCCTCTGTCCTCTCTCCATCCTCTGTCCTCTCTCCATCCTCTGTACTCTCCATCCTCTGTACTCTCCATCCTCTGTCTTCTCCATCCTCTGTACTCTCCATCCTCTGTCTTCTCCATCCTCTGTCCTCTCCATCCTCTGTCCAGTCCATCCTCTCTTCTCTCCATCCTCTGCCCTCTCTCCATCCTCTGTCCCCTCTCCATCCCTCTGTCCTCTCTTCATCCTCTGTCCTCTCTCCATCCTCTGCCGTCTCCATCCTCTGTCCTCTCTCCATCCTCCTGTCCTCTCTCCATCCTCTCTTCTCTCCATCCTCTGTTCTCTCTCCATCCTCTGTCCTCCCCATCCTCTGTCCTCTCCCCATCCTCTGTTCCTCTCTCCATCCTCTGTCCTCCCCATCCTCTGTCCTCTCCCCATCCTCTGTCCTCTCTCCATCCTCTGTCCTCTCTCCATCCTCTGTCCTCTCTCCATCCTCTGTACTCTCTCCATCCTCTGTACTCTCCATCCTCTGTACTCTCCATCCTCTGTCTTCTCCATCCTCTGTACTCTCCATCCTCTGTCTTCTCCATCCTCTGTCTTCTCCATCCTCTGTCCTCTCCATCCTATGCTCTTCTGCATATAACTCCGATCAGCTCAGACTGACATCGCCTGTATGTTGCAGAGAAATCCGCTTGCAGAGCTCAGTTCATCCACAAGGTGGCGCACACAGTACACCGCCCAGCACTGGGGAAGACCCAGGAATCCTGAATCCTCCTTTCAGTACTTTCAGAAAAGCTGAGAGGCAGCAAAGTGTCTGCTATTCCGGAGGAGGCAGGAGGACATTGCATGGTGTCTGAGGGACCCTGGAGGGATCTGAGGACCATCTGATGGTTGGAGGAGCCCCATCTTCCTCTTCATCTTATCTCAGGAGACTCCAGCTGTGACCAGGAGGACCAGGAGCAGGTTGGTGGAGGATCAGGAGGACCAGGAGCAGGTTGGTGGAGGATCAGGAGGACCAGGAGCAGGTTGGTGGAGGACCAGGAGCAGGTTGGTGGAGGATCAAGAGGACCAGTCCAGGATCAGGTTGGTGGAGGATGGCCAGTCTGGGGCTCCAGGGTGGTCTCTTCTGGTTCCTCCTGTTGGGTTTAGTGGACATCTGCAGGTCTATGGAGAGGCTCCAATCTGCTTCAATCTCCTCCACCCGACCCTTCCAGGGTCTCCGGGAGCCCAGTTTCACCAGGCTGAAAAGGAAGAACCTGGCTGTGGACTTTGTCCTCCCTGCAGCCTTCAGGAACTCCTTGAGGGACCTTTTGGGTCTCTTCCCTGCAGGGACTGCCAGCAGCACCAACTTCCAGGCGAGCTCCAGCCTAGTTCTGGACTGCGGACCTCTGCTGGAGTCCCTGATCCCTGAGCGATCTTCTGCTGGTGGTCCTCATCCCTATGGACCGGGGAAGAAGGAGCCGCTGTGGTCCCAGTCGGCGCCGCTCTCCAAGGTGCTGAAAGCTGGGACTCTGAAGACTCTCCGCAGGTCCAAGCAGCTGCTGGTGGAGGTTGGGGACTATCTGGTCAGGGAAGGCTGTGGTGTGGACTGGGAGAGCCTGAGGAGCAATGAGGGGGAACAACGTGTGGAGCTACCAAACTTCTGTCCTGAAGAGGAGGCTGGAGTTCAACCTGACCGAGCTGTTCAGCTGGTGGCTGGAGACCAAGGAGGGGAGGCTGAGGATCAGACTGATGCCACAGAGGTCTTCCGCTTATCCTGGAATGGAAGATACCTTGTCAGCTGCCCTGGGAGCGTCCCAGCCAAGACTAATGTTTCAGATCCTGAGGAAGGGTGAGTGCCATGACTTACCTCCATATAATGCTTGGACTTACCTCTAAACAATGTCTTGAATTACCTCCATGTAATACTATTACTTACTTCCATACATAGTCCCTCTTCCATACAATGCCTCCCCCTCATTACAATTCCTCCCCCATACAATGTCCCATTCCATACAATGCCCCCCTCCATACAATTCCTCCCCTCCGTACAATTCTCCCCACCATACAATGCCCCCCGTCCATACAATGCCCCCCCCCATAGAATAACACCCTTCCATATATTGTCCCCCCCTATACAATATCCCCTTCCATACAATGCTCCCCTTCCAAACAATGTGCCCACCCATGTGATGCCCCCCTCCATACCATGGCCCCCCACAGAATGACACCCTTTCCATACAATGTCCCTTTCCATATAATGCTGGCCAATAGAATGTCCCCCTTCCATACAGTGCCCCCCCCCCCCCCCCCCCATACAATGTCTCTCCTCCATATAGTGTCCTCCACTGTACGATATCCCCCCTCCATACAATGTCCCATTCCATATTATGCTGCCCCATATAATGTCCCTTTCCATAAAATTCCCCTCTCCATACAATATCCCCATCTATACAATGTCCCCCAATAGAATGGCACCCCCTCCATACAATGTTTCTTTCCATATAATGCTGCCCCATACAAAGTCCCCCCTCCATACAGTGCCCCCTCTGTACAATATCCCCCTTCCACACAATGTCCCACCTTCCATGCAATACTGCCCCTCCATTCAAAGCCCCCTCCATACAATGCCCCCCCTCCATAGAATATCCCTCCTCCATACAATGTCCCCCTTCTATGCAAAGCCACCTTCATATAGTGCCCCCTCCATACAATGCTCCCCTCCATAGAATACCCCCCTCCATACAATATTCCCCTTCTATGCAATGCCCCCTTCCGTACAGTGCCCCTCTCCATACAATGTCCCCCTTCTGTGCAAAGCCCCCTTCCTTACAGTGCCCCCCTCCATTCAGTGTCCCCCTTTTATGTAATGCCCCCTTCCATACAATGTCCC
Organism: Lithobates clamitans; assembly: GCA_037952925.1. Lineage (NCBI taxonomy): Eukaryota > Metazoa > Chordata > Amphibia > Anura > Ranidae > Lithobates > Lithobates clamitans. Next base: position 18,845 of record JBBGZY010002141.1, on the reverse strand, counting down.
CCTCCATACAATGCCCCCCCTCTGTACAATATCCCCCTCCATACAATGCCCCCCTCGATACAATGTCCCCCTTCTATGCAAAGCCCCCTCCATAGAATATCCCCTCTCCATACAATGTCCCCCCTACATACAATGCCCCCCTCTCTGTACAATACCCCCCTCCATACAATGTCCCCCCTACATACAACGCCTCCCTCTCTGTACAATACCCCCCTCCATACAATGCCCCCCTCTACACAATGTCCCCTTTTATGCAAAGCCTCCTCCATACACTACCCCCCTACATACAATGCACCCCCCCCTATACAATATCCCCCTCTATACAATGCCCCCCTATGTTCCATCCCCCCCCTCTATACAATGTCCTACCTTCCATGCAGTGTCCCCTGTCTTTTCAAAGTCCCCTACAATACCCCCCCTACATACAATATCCCCCCTCTGTACAGTGTCCCCCTCGATACAATGTCCCCCTTCTATGCAAAGCCCCCTCCAAAGAATATCCCCTCTCCATACAATGTCCCCCTTCTATGCAAAGCCCCCTTCCAGACAGTGCCCCCCTCCATACAATGTCCCCCCTACATACAATGCCCCCCTCTCTGTACAATACCCCCCTCCATACAATGGCCCCTCTACATACAATGCCCCCCTCTCTGTACAATACCTCCCCTCCATACAATGCCCCCTCTACACAATGTCCCCCTTTTATGCAAAGCCCCCTCCATACACTACCCCCCTACATACAATGCCCCCCTTGTACAATATCACCCTCTATACAATGCCCCTTATGTTCCATACCCCCCCTATACAATGTCCTACCTTCTATGCAGTGTCCCCTGTCTTTTCAAAGTCCCCTACAATATCCCCCCCTGCATACAATATCCCCCCCCTGTACAGTGTCTCCCTCTATACAATGTCCCACCTTCCGTGCAGTGCCCCCCCCAGATAATGTCCCGGCCATACAACATCCCCCCCCAGATAATGTCCCGGCCATACAACGTCCCCCCCAGATAATGTCCCGGCCATACAACATCCCCCCCCAATAATGTCCCGGCCATACAACGTCCCCCCCCAGATAATGTCCCAGCCATACAACGTCCCCCCCCAGATAATGTCCCGGCCATACAACGTCCCCCCCAAATAATGTCCCGGCCATACAACGTCCCCCCCCAGATAATGTCCTGGCCATACAACGTCCCCCCCCAGATAATGTCCCGGCCATACAACATCTCCCCCCCAGATAATGTCCCAGCCATACAACGCCCCCCCCCCAGATAATGTCCCGGCCATACAACGTCCCCCCCAGATAATGTCCCGGCCATACAACGTCCCCCCCCAGATAATGTCCCGACCATACAACGTCCCCCCCAGATAATGTCCTGGCCATACAATGTCGCCCCCAGATAATGTCCCAGCCATACAACGTCCCCCCCCCCAGATAATGTCCCGGCCATACAATGTCCCCCCCCCCAGATAATGTCCCGGCCATACAACGTCCCCTCCCCCCAGATAATGTCCCGGCCATACAACGTTCCCCCCAGATAATGTCCTGGCCATACAAGGTCCCCCCCCAGATAATGTCCCGGCCATACAACGTTCCCCCCCCAGATAATGTCCCGGCCATACAACGTCCCCCCCAGATAATGTCCCGGCCATACAACGTCCGTCCCCCCCACCTTTATACTTGGGGACTGATTTACAAATTCTGTGTACTGCAAAAGAACGAAATATTCTGAGTTCAGTGCAGAAGAAACAAACCTTCGTGTGAAGCAGCCAGGACTGCAGTGTGCAGATCTCTCTTCTATCAGTGGGATGGATGACATGCAGACTGCACTGTCCCGGTTGCTATGGGCGACGACCCTTTGTATCTTTATAGATCCAGAATATTATCCTCCATCCGTGTCTGAGATGATGATGAGTTCAGTGGAATGAATGACATGTGATGGGAGCTCTCACGGCTCACGGTTGCTATGGGTGATGACACTTCATAGATGAGAATATTATCTATAACAGCTATGGAGAGTTCTGAAAGGGTCTCCATACACAGTACAATCTGATCATACAATCTCTGTACAATCAGCTTCAGATTTACCAAAACTATGTAATAAGATGACCTATCTAATCTATCCAATCAATGTTTGTCCAATCAGACGGGGGCCCCTATACTACATACTTGTTGGTAGATCTAAAGAAGATTGTACAATCAGATTGTAATGTGTGTGGAGGGGGGGGGGGGGTGCTTGTTTTAGGTCAGTGACTCAAAGTTTGGAATCCATAAGCAGCCAGGTTTTAGAGGGCGGTCTTTGTGTTTGTTTGTTTGTTTTTCTCAGGGTACTTTTAGGCTGGCAATGAGAGTTCCTGGGATCTGTCCAATCCTGGGTCAGGATGAATGATAAAGAAGTAATATGGGAGTAATACTACTGGAGTAACGATATTAAATACTGGAATAAGAATAATAATAATAATATTGGAGTGATGATAATAATGGAGCAAATTGTACAACCAGATTGTATAGTGTATGGTAATCATGGAGCCGACAGTATAGTGCAGTGGTCTTCAAACTGTGGCCCGAGGGCCAGATGGGACCCTTTGTTTGCCTTTAAGTGGCCCTTGGGACACTATTCATCCCACTGACACCAATAATGGGGCATAATTCCTGCTACTGACATCAACAATGGGGCACTATTCCTCCCACTGACACCAATGATGGGGCACTATTCCTCCCACTGATACCAATGATGGGGCACTATTCCTCCCACTGATACTAATGATGGGGCACTATTCCTCCCGCTGACACCAATTATGGGGCACTATTCCTCCTACTGATACCAATGATGGGGCACTATTCCTCCCACTGACACCAATGATGGGACACTATTCCTCCCACTGACACCAATGATGGGGCACTATTCCTTCCACTGATACCAATGATGGGGCACTATTCCTCCTACTGATACCAATGATGGGGCACTATTCCTCCTAATGATACCAATGATGGGACACTATTCCTCCCACTGACACCAATGATGGGGCACTATTCCTCCCACTGATACCAATGATGGGGCATTATTCCTTCCACTGATACCAATGATGGGGCACTATTCCTTCCACTGATACCAATGATGGGGCACTATTCCCCCCACTGATACCAATGATGGGGCACTATTCCTCCCACTGACACCAATGATGGGGCACTATTCCTCCCACTGATACCAATGATGGGGCACTATTCCTCCCACTGATACCAATGATGGGACACTATTTCTCCCACTGATACCAATGATGGGGCACTATTCCTCCCACTGATACCAATGATGGGGCACTATTCCTCCCACTGACACCAATGATGGGGCACTATTCCTTCCACTGATACCAATGATGGGGCACTATTCCTCCTAATGATACCAATGATGGGGCACTATTCCTCCCACTGACACCAATGATGGGACACTATTCCTCCCACTGACACCAATGATGGGGCACTATTCCTCCCACTGATACCAATGATGGGGCATTATTCCTTCCACTGATACCAATGATGGGGCACTATTCCTCCCACTGATACCAATGATGGGGCACTATTCCTCCCACTGACACCAATGATGGGGCACTATTCCTCCCACTGACACCAATGATGGGACACTATTTCTCCCACTGATACCAATGATGGGGGACTAGACCTAGATCAAACATTAATCTAGGTATTTTTTATTTTATTTTTTATTATTATTTATTATTTTTTATTATTATTTTTTTTTTACACACACCTTTTTTCTCTCTCTGCTGGGGAAACACAGGGGGGGCCGGCTTCACAGTGACTGACCACTGAGGCTTCCCCAGCGATCAGGTGACCTGGAATTGGAAGATCCGGGTACGGATCGTAAGTATGGGGCCCGGGGCTCTCGGGGAGACCCCAATCTCTGTGCTGGGAGTGTGCTGTGTGTCGGGCTCCCAGCACAAAGATAGATACGAAGATATATCCGACCCCACAGAAAAAAGGCCCAGTCCAGTGACTGTCCTCGAAAATCTTCAGATTTCATGTTTTGTGTTTCAGTTTATTTCATGTGATTGTAATGTGAATGGTGGATCGATGGAGACATTCTGGGCGCCGCCGCCGATAATCCTTTTTAGACGATAAATCTCTCAGATATTCTGAAAAATCGGTATGGAGGGAATTTTTATTGAGGCTGCTATTGATAAACTCTAAAAATGCTCTTTGCCTGGCTGTTCCTGACCTCTGTGTTCTTTAAGTGATTAATGCAGCATAGTCAGAACTCGGGTCTGTCTTCCTGTTCTGGGTCAGTGACTCCGGATCTTCCTGTTCTGGGTCAGTGACTCCGGATCTTCCTGTTCTGGGTCAGCGTCTCCGGATCTTCCTGTTCTGGGTCAGGGTCTCCAGATCTTCCTGTTCTGGGTCGGGGACTCTGGATCTGTCTTCTTGTTCTGGGTCGAAGACTCCAGATCTTCCTGTTGTGGGTCAGTGACTCCGGATCTTCCTGTTCTGGGTCAGTGACTCCGGATCTTCCTGTTCTGGGTCAGTGACTCCGGATCTTCCTGTTCTGGGTCGAAGACTCCAGATCTTCCTGTTGTGGGTCGGGGTCTCTGTATAGGGTTGCCACCTGTGCATGATCCACCCCGACAGATCGGGTTTGGAATCATGTGTCCGGGTTTCAGACTGCCTGACACATTATTCAGACCGGACTATGGCTTCCCAGCAGGGTTGAAGGCTGCAGTTGTCTAAGCTGAGAGTGTCTGTTACATTCTCTTTCACACTGCCCAGTACCAACACTAACAACCCCCCCCTCCCCCCCCACACACACACAGACGGGAGAGGAGAGAGGGCTCGATCTGCACGTCTTCCTCATACCCCTCTGTGTCTGCCCACACTCCAATCCCCGGGGCTGTGCCTCAGAAAAGGAACGTGGGGGCCGGAAATTTGAAGTCCAACATCCTCAGATACATCTGGATGGGAAGTGCTGGCTGCCAAGGGGTGAGTGAGCTCACCATCCATCCCTGTCTGTGACTGAAGTCTCCCCCCCCTTCTCTCTCCTGCCTCTGAGTGAGTACACTAAGGCAAATCAGGGTTCTCAGAGCACCCCTTACATCAGAGTTCCCCTTTACACCAGAGGCCACAGTGTTCCCCCTTACATCAGAGTCCTCACTGTACATCAGAGTTCTCAGTGTTCCCCCATAAATCAGGGTTCCCAGAGCATCCCTTATGTCAGAGTCCCCAGAGTTCTCCCTTACATCAGACTCTGCAGAGCCCCCCCCCCCCCTTACAGTGAAAGGGAACTCTGGATTCTAATGTAAAGGGGAACTCTTGTGATTAACTTCAAATGACTAGAAATTTTATTTAATTGCAAAATATATGTATAGTTTAAACTATAAAACAAAATAGCTGTGCGCCGCTAAAGTGTTCAGGTTTGACTTGAAGAAAAGGTCCAGTCCAGCAGGGGGGCCCAGCCAGTAAGGTAAATCAGCTATGGGCAGGGAGGGTGATCGGTGCGGCGGGGGGCAATTATTTGAACTGCTCCCTTGTATGTCTCTTTTTCCAGCAGCTGAAAACTGGCTTCTTCTTCTCTCCCTCTTTCAGCTGCTGTAGAGAGTCATAACAGGTAACAGTTCCAGCTATTGCCCCCCCCCCCTCCCCCGCTGCACTGATCACCCTCCCTGTGCACCATATGTTTCCCCCTGCTGCCCACACCTCCATGTGTGCCCCCCCCCCAGTATCCCAGGAGTGCTGCCAGCTTCCCTCCTCACCTTCTTGCCGGCAGCTGCAACCACACAACAGGATCTACACATGTGCAGAACGGAAAAATGTGTTATGTTTCCATTTGTTATTTGCATAAATCTGTTTAGTTCATTTAATTTATGAGAAGGTTATATTCTTTCTATTTTTATTATTCTATTCTTTTCTATTATTTCATTTTCTATTCTTTTCCATTCTATTTTATTCATTTCTATTCTAATCTATTCTTTTCTATTCTATTCAAATTCACATTTATCCTATTTGAAATTTGAATTTCGGAAGAAGGTTATATTCTTTCTATTTTATTCTATTCTATTCTATTTTTTCCAGTCTATTATTTTCTATTATTTCATGTTCTTTTCTTTTCTTTTCTATTCGATTTTCATCTATTCTTTTCTATCCTATTCGAAATTTGAATTTCTGAAGAAGGTTATATTCTTTCTATTTTATTCCGTTCTATTACTACTACTACTGTTCTATTATTTCATTTTCTATTCTATTCAAATTTGAATGTATTCTATCCTTTTCTATTGTCTATTCTATTCTATACTTTTCTTTACTGTTCTATTTGAAATTCGAATTTCGGAAGGCTATATTCTTTCTATTTTTTTCTATTCTATTGTTTTTTTTTCTATTGTATTCTCTTCTATTATTTCATTTTCAATTCTATTATTTTCTATTTTATTCTGTTTCTCTCTTCTAATTTTTTTTTCTTCTTTTGCTTTCTATTCTGTTTTATTCTCTTCTGAAATTTTGAATTTGATCTGAAAACTATCTGAATTCCATTCAAAATTTTTTTTTCAATATTTCAGATTCATTTCAATTCATTACTATTGTATTTCGGAAATCCGGATACATTCGAATTCCAGAATAACCCAAATTTCATCCAAATTTTGATTCAGAACGAAACGAACTGCACATGTCTAATAGGATCCTTCAGGATAGAGAGTGGGGGAAGGGTCCAGTAAATATGTCATATTTACCATCCCTTCCTTTCCTGAAGGAACACAATGAGTGATCGGTACCAATCACTCACTGTGTTCATTTATAGCTGAAGCATAGTAAACTGTTTTTATTTGGGGAGGGGCTGTCAGGTTGGTTGTATGGGGCCCTGTGGTTTCTAACATCAGCCCTGCCTACACCCCCAAGACATGCTGGTACGTTAATTGGCCCCAGTGTAAGATAGGGACCTTGGATTGTAAGCTCCTTGGGTGCAAGGACTAATGTCAGTTGTCAGCTCTATCTTAATCTTAGTAATCAGGGCCGGTGCTACCACTAGGCAAACTAGGCAGCCACCTAAGGCGCACTGCTGCCTAGGGCACCCGGCCACCGGTGTTCCTACTCTCTTCTCTCTGCAGCAAGCAACTAAGTCTCAGCATCAGCAGGCAGCTGCCGCTCCGTTCACACATAGTGTCAGAGGCGCAGCGGCGGCGGAGGTCTGTGTCTGTGTCCCGACTCCCGAATGAATGGAAGCAAGCAAACATTCATTGATGGGCACTTGTAGGCTGCATTAATGGGCGCTGGTGAGGCTGCATTTGATGGGCTCTGGTGAGGCTGCATTGATGGGTGCTGGTGAGGCTGCAGTTGATGGGCGCTGGTGAGGCTGCATTTGATGGGCGCTGCTGAGGCTGCATTGATGGGCGCTGGTGAGGCTGCAGTTGATGGGCGCTGGTGAGGCTGCATTTGATGGGCGCTGCTGAGGCTGCATTGATGGGCGCTGGTGAGGCTGCAGTTGATGGGCGCTGCTGAGGCTGCAGTTGATGGGCGCTGGTGAGGCTGCATTGATGGGCGCTGGTGAGGCTGCAGTTGATGGGCGCTGGTGAGGTTGCAATAATTGGTGCTGGTGAGGCTGCATTTAATGGGCGCATCAGTGAAAAAGGTGGGGTATCCATAGGCAGGGCAAAGGGGTGGAGTCATGGGTGGAGCCACGGGGGGGGGGGCGGCGGCAAAATGAGGTTTTGCCTAGGGTGTCAAAAATCCTTGCACCAGCGCTGTCAGTAATAAATCAGTCCGGTCTGTCCTCAGTCACTTTGCATTTCCATCTGTTCCCCCGACTTCTCTTTTCCTTGTTTTCAAACCCCCTGCTATCCCCTCCCCCCCCCAGGCTAAGATTCATTTACTGACTCTTCAGGATGTCGCCGTGCGTTCGCTCCCTGAAGTGTTCTAATCGTAGATTGAGAATTATCCTTCCGCGGGACGTCCTCGGTGGCGGAGTGCGGTGTGAATTAGGAAAAGGAAAATGATACAAATGATGCATATGGCGGTCTTTGTTTTTATGAGGACACTTTGTAACATTTTGATCCGGTCAGCAGAAACAGATACATTCGGATGAACGACTAACCATTTGCCATACGGCGGGGGGCTGAATGTCACGTACGGTATAATAATAGCATTACTATTCTCACTTCTCCATAGGGAATCGCAGGCAGAATCCCTATGGCACCCCAAAATGCGATGCGATTCTGCTGCAACAGGTTCGCAGGGCGGTCGCACCTTTCAAAATTGCGTGAAGCTCGTCGCCCGGAAAAGGAGCCAGAAGTGAATGGGACGCGCAAAATCGCGTGCACATCGCTCAACAAAGCCGCAAGCAAAGTACGCTTGTTCCCGGGATTCGAAAGTGCAAATGCGGCCTATGTGACGGCTTCCCGCTATTGATCATCAGAGTGGAATTTCAGTTCCGCTGTTTACAGACTCCGCCCCCCCCCTTCCTCCTGGCTCAGCCATTATTGCACATGCTCTGCGCAGCCTTTCGGGTCTTGACAGTCTGTCAGCACATCTGCGCATGCGCAGTAAGACGTGCATTTAGTTTAGTTCCAAATTCGTTCTTTAACGCATTTCGACAAATTCGATTAATTCGGAAATATCCAAATTAACGAAAATCCGTTTAACGTATTTTTCTGAATATTCGTATAAATTAGAATATTCGAAAACAAACATTTCAAACATTCGAAAATCCGAAACTTCAGAAAATTCGAAAATCCAAAAATCTGAAATAATAAATAACTAATAATAACTATTACTAACTATTAAATTATAGGTATTGGAATTTCCTTTCAAATTTGGCTGCTAGAGATAGTAACGAATACTAATTTATCCGAAGTCACAAATTATTCGACATAACAAATGCCGCATCTAAACGAATAGAGCCTAAGGAATTAATAATAATAAATAACAATAATAATAAAAACTTTTTATTATTATTATAAATTCATTCCATTCCATTTGTTTAGATGCGGCATTTGCTATTTCGGATGATTCGTAACTTCGGATAAGTTCGTATTCGTTACTATCTCTAGCAGCCAAATTTGAAAGGAAATTCCAATACCTATAATTTAATAGTTATTATTAGTTAGTTATTTAAAATTTTCAGTTTTTCGGATTTTCGGATTATCGGATTTTCGGATTTTCCAATTTACGAATTTTCTAGTTTACAAATTTTAACAAATGACTCACAAAACGAAAACGAAAAAAAACAAAAACTAATGAAACGAAAACAAACAAATTTTTCGGCAGTGCACATGTCTAATGCGCAGGGTATGTTCCACGCATGCACAAAGACAGGGGAGGTTTCAGGCTTCCCTGGTAGCAGTCCTTGTGCAAGCGTGGGAAACCCCATGCATGTGCAGATGGCTGCGGGGGGGGCCCAGTTCATGTACAGATGTACCACCGGGCTCTCTGGGGACCCAAGACCTATGGCACATCTGTGCACGCGCAGGGGGTGAAGGAACAACTTGCCTACATGGGAAAGGCAGAAATACAAATAAAGTTAATTGTATAAAAAAAACTGGAGGGGGAGGAGGAGGCAGGACAGGATGACATTTGGGGTAGAAGTCCACTTTAAGGATGCAGGTGGGTGCAACGCCTTCACCAGCTCCATTGACTTGTAGGGTCAAGCAAAGCATCAGGGTGGTGATGACATCACTGACCAAACCTGGCCATGTTTGTATTTGGTCAGTGATGTCACCACATCCCCGCCCCCCCCTTGTATATAAACATAATGACAGCTCCAGAGAACTGTCATTGGCTTTGCAGGAAGACCTGGGCTCAGGGAAGTGGGTTGAATCATTCTGTATGCCAGACTGAGGACATCTAGTGGTGGAATGACAGCCCCAGAGAGCTGACGTTAGTGGTGGGGGTATGGCTTGAGTGGCCGGGTCGCCGCATCGATTGGTTTTTAGTTTTGACGAGCAGCGAATGTTCATCCTGGATTTTACAACACTGCATTTTGTGTTTATTTTTATTTATTTTTTTAACAAAAGACTTGTGTTTATTTACAAAATAATTTTTCATTCACATGGGACAACAGATAATTGGGGGGGTCCCCTAAGGGGGCTTTTACATTTTGATAAATCCCCCCCCTGCACCCTCACAACCACCAAGCCTGGGTTGTGGGGAAGAGGACCCTGTCCTCATCCACAAGAGGGCCCCTCAGGGGGGGGATGGGGCCTGGTACGGCTGAGGAGTGGGGGGGGGGCAACCTGCCTGCTTGGATTAAAGATCTGGTTTGTATTGGGGGGGCATTTTTTTAATTGCCTTAAAATGCATACCGGATCTGAAGGGTCTGATATGGGTTTTAAAGCAGTAGTAATGACGTCAGAGCGTGCTGACGAAACGCGTTGGGTATGGTCGAGCATGATACGTCACTTCCACCCTTAGTGGAGCGGCGTCCCCCGATTTCATTCTGATCCATTGCATGCTAGCTTTTACATTGCGATGGAATTTTTTATCTTTTTGTATAAAATCGTGACGAACTTCACTATGGGAGCCGGTTTTCTTCCTATCATCACTCCACGGATGTCTGGAAATCTGATGGTGTGATTTGAGTCCAGGTAGTAAACCGCAATTGATTAAAAAAAAGTTTTTTAAGCACGTGCGGGAGTGACGTCATCGCGCCCCCCAGCCACTCATTTTAGTACTAGCACATTATGAGAGGCTTATCTTAGAATGAAGCCCTCCAGCGCTGCTCTGTCACCGAAGGGTGCGAGAGCTGATATCTTCCCCCCGGTCTTCCTTCCGGGTTCACGGCCTCCAGCTACATGAGTGGCCGGCGGCGCGATGACGTCACTACCGCACATGCGCGCTGGAGCCATCGTTTACGGCACAGGCTCTGAAGGTCCAACACTGTAAGCTGGACCTTCAGAGCGCATGCGAAGGTGACGTCACCGGCTGCATTCACTCTGAATATCTCCTAAACGGTGCAAGTTTAGGAGATATTCACGGTACCTTCAGGTAAGCCTTATTATACACCTTCTTATAGGCTTACCTGTAGGTATAAGGGATGTAACGGAGTAAAAAATAGTAAAATAGTAAAAATTAGAAAACCCCAAAATTTGAAAATCCAAAATAATAACTAACTAGATAATAATAACTAATAAATTATAGGTATTGGAGTTTCCTTTCAAATTTGGCTGTTAGAGAACGTAATAAATACAAATTTATCCGAAGTCACGAATTTTCCAAAATAACGAATGCCACATCTAAACGAATGGAACGTAACAAATTGATAATAATAAATAATAATAATAATAAAAACGTTTTATTTTTATTATTTATTATTATTAATGTGTTACGTTCCATTTGTTTAGATGCGACATTCGTTATTTCGGATGATTCATAACTTCAGATAAATTCATATTCGTTACGTTCACTAACAGCCAAATGTGAAAGGAAACTCCAATACCTATAATTTATTAGTTATTATTATCTAGTTAGTTAGTTTTTATTTCGGATTTTCGGATTTTCAATTTCTTGGATTTTCATATTTCCGGATTTTCGTTCTTTTGAATTTTCAAATCTTCTTATTTTTTTTTTAATTTTCGGATTTTTAAATTTTCGAATTTCCAAACTTCCGAATTCGAATTTACGGATTTCCAAATTTACGGATTTTCAAATTGTCGGATTTCGGATTTCTGAACTTCAGAATTTTCGAATTTTTTCAAAATATTGAATTTCGATCATAAGGAATGACCCAAAAAATGAAAAAAAAAACCCCAAAAACGAATAAAACGAAAACAATTTTCGGATTTTCGTTCTTTTAAATTTTCAAATCTTCTTATTTTTGTTTTTGTTTTTAATTTTCGGATTTTTAAATTTTCTAATTTCCAAACTTCCGAATAAGGAATGACCCATAAAATGAAAAAAAAAAAAACGAATAAAACGAAAAATTTTTTCGGATTTTTGTTCTTTTAAATTTTCGAATCTTCATATATTTTTTTTTTTTTTAATTTTCGGATTTTTAAATTTTTGAATTTCCAAACTTCCGAATTCGAATTTACGGATTTTCAAATTGTCGGATTTCGGATTTCCGAACTTCAGAATTTTCGAATTTTTTCGAAATATTGAATTTCGATCATAAGGAATGACCCAAAAAATGAAAAAAAAAAAACAAAAACGAATGAAACGAAAACAATTTTCGGATTTTCGTTCTTTTAAATTTTCAAATATTCTTATTTTTGTTTTTGTTTTTAATGTTCGGATTTTTAAATTTTCGAATTTCCAAACTTCCGAATTCGAATTTATGGATTTCCGAATTTATGGATCTCAAACTGTCGGATTTCGGATTTCCGAACTTCAGAATTTTCGAATTTTTCGAAATATTGAATTTCGATCATAAGGAATGACCCACAAAATGAAAAAAAACAAACAAAAACGAATGAAACTAAAACAATTTTCGGATTTTCGTTCTTTTAAATTTTCGAATCTTCTTATTTTTGTTTTTTGTTTTTTTTCGGATTTTTAAATTTTTTAATTTCCAAACTTCCCGAATTCGAATTTACGGATTTCCGAATTTACGGATTTTCAAACTGTCGGATTTCCGAACTTCAGAATTTTCAATTTTTTTCAAAATATTGAATTTCGATAATAAGGAATGACCCAAAAATTTAAAAAAAAAAAAAAAGAATGAAACGAAAACAATTTTCGGATTTTTGTTCTTTTAAATTTTCGAATCTTCTTATTTTTTTATTTTTTTTTTATTTTTTTTTAATTTTCGGATTTTTAAATTTTCGAATTTCCAAACTTCCAAATTTGAAGTTACGGATTTCCGAATTTACGGATTTTCAAACTGTCGGATTTTCGAACTTCAGAATTTTCGAATTTTTTCGAAATATTGAATTTCGATCATAAGGAATGACCCAAAAAATGAAAAAACAAAAAAAACAAAAAACGAATGAAATGAAAACAAACACATAAGAAAATACGAAAACCCCCTAACGGGGCTTTAATGCAGCAAATGAATACAGAGTGAGTGAGTAGTCAAAAATAATTTTATTAGTACAAAAAAATGTATAAAACAGGTGGATTCTGACCTATAAAGTCAGGACATGAACTGGAGTACAATAAAAGATAAAAAAACAACGGACAGTGCCCGTAATCAGGAACAATGTACAATACAATGTATTTTAAACAACAAGATCATAAGTACTAAAATCTTGACGCGTTTCGACCCTAACTGGGTCTTCTTCAGAGGATGGTTGTCAGCTGTGGGGTGCGCAGCCCATTTGTCTGTACTCTTGTGAGTGTCCCTGGTTTGTTACGAAAACAAACACATTTTTAGCAGTGCACATGTCTAGTGTTCTCCCCCAGCAGGGAGAAAATCTCATGAGACAACGATGGTCATATTTCATCTGGACTGGGAGAGGATTGGCGCGTTGCGAGGCGTTCTGATGTGATAAAGCTGGAGATCATATTCGAGGATAACCTCATGTAGGGGGGAAGGGGGATGGGATGGAAGGAGATGGTTGCAGCCTCAGTCCTGCCGGGGCTGAGAGAGCGTGAGATGAAAAGACAGAATTTCACCATCTCCTCGTGTGAGGTGCAGCCAGAGGTGAAGCGCGGAGTGACAGAGGGCGCGTCACGCCGACAGATTGGAGGGGATAGCGGGAAGGCTGGCTGAGAACTACTGCAGTGAAATTGGAAATAATTGGATCTGTCTCAGGTGCTGCTTATTGGACTCCATCGAAAAAAATTGTGTCTACTACACCGAGCGCTCCTGAGTGATGCATATTCAGAGGAGAGCGGCCGGAGGGGGAAGGGAATTGCGGATGAGGAAATGTTCAACAGGAAAACGTTTGCAGCAAATGAACTCCTAAAAAAAACTCAAAAAAACTTTTTTTTTTATATTTTGTTTACTTATACTTTGTGTTTATATTTTGTTTTTTTTTGTTATACTTTGTGTTTATATTTTGTTCTTTTAGGCTTGGTTCATAGTGGCACGGCTTCAAAATCGCGCGACTTTGAAGCGGCACCGCACAGCGCAACTTCATCGCGGCTTGCCTATGGCTTCTTTAACAGAAGTCAATGCCAAGTCGTTCTGAAGTCACCCCCCAAGTAGTGCAGGAACCATTTTTCTAAGTCAGAACCACTTGAGTTGTTCCGATTAGACTAACTCGTCTGACAAGTTGTGCCAGTGTGAACCGAGACTATTGCCGCGAACACACGACCGGTTTTGCCGTCGGAATAAACTCCGAAGGTTTCTCAGACGGAACTCTGATGGAATTCCATTCAAGCGGACTTGCCTACACACGGTCACACCAAAGTCCGACCGTCCAGAACGCGGCGACGTACAACACGTACGACGGGACTAGAAAAAGGAAGTTCAGTAGCCAGTAGCCAATCGCTTTCGTCTCGTACTTGCTTCAGAGCATGCGTCGTTTTTGGTCCGTTGGAACAGCATACAGGCGATCGGCTTTCCCGATAGGAATTGGTTCCGATGGAAATATTTAGAACATGTTCTATTTCTAGGTCCGTCAGAATTTTCGAAAACGAAAGTCCGATGAGGCACGCACACGATCGGAGTAGACGATGAAAAACTTCCATAGGACTTTTTCTGTTGGACATTCCGCTCGTGTGTACGTGGCATTATACTTTGTCTTTTGTTTTTGTTTTTTTTCATACTTTTTTTTCATACTTTTTTTCATACTTTTTTTTTTTCATACTTTTATTCATATTTTCCTTTATTTTATATATATACTTTGTATTTATATTTTTTGTCTTTTATACTTTGTGTTTATATTTAGTTTTTTATACTTTATGTTTATTTATTTTTATTTTTTTTATACTCTGTGGTTAGATTTTGTGGGTTTTTTTATACTTTGTGTTTAGATTTCATTCTTTTATACTTTGTGTTTATATATATATATATATATTATTATATATATTATTATTATTCAGGATTTATATAGCGCAGGCAGTTTACGCAACACTTTACAACATTAGGGCAGTACAATTACAGTACAATTCGATACACAATACTTTGTGTTTTAATTTTGTTTTGTTTTTCTGTATACTTTGAGGTTAGATTTTGTTTTTTATACTTTGTGGTTAGATTTTTTTTTTTTTTTTTTAAACTTTGTGGTTAGATTTTGTTCTTTTATACTTTGTGTTTATATTTTGTTTTTTATACTTTGGGGGTTATTTACGAAAGGCAAATCCTCTTTGCACTACAAGCGCACTTGGAAGTGCAGTCGCTGTAGATCTGAGGGGGACATGCAAGGAAAATAACAACCAGCATTTAAGCTTGCACATGATTGGATGATAAAATCAGGAGAGCTTCTGCATCATTTCAGATCTTCCCCTCAGATCTACAGCGACTGCACTTCCAACTGCACTTGTAGTGCAAAGAGCATTTGCCTTTCGTAAATAACCCCCTTTGTGTTAAATTTTTTTATTTTTTTATGCTTTGTGGTTAGATTTTGTTCTTTTATACGTTGTGTTTTAATTTAATTTATTTTTTTTATACTTTGTGTTTAGATTTTGTTTTTTATACTTTGTGTTTTAATTTTGTTTTTCTGTTTTATACTTGGTTAGATTTTTTTTAATACTTTGTGTCTAGATTTTGCTCTTTTATACTTTGTGTTTTAATTTATTTTTATTTTTTTATACTTTGTGTTTAGATTATTTTTATTTGTTTTTATTTTTTTCATATACACTTTGTGTTTTTATTTTGTTCTTTTATACTTTGTGGTTAGATTTATATATATTGTGTTTAGATTTTGTTCTTTTATATGTTGTATGCTGCTTCTCCTTTCACTGTCCAGTCACAGAATGGGGGATGGGGGGGGGGGGGGGGGCACAAGACCTGTATGTGAAAGTAAAACAACAGCAGAGAAAGATCAGGGCTGTGCTGTGTGGCAGAGCTGTGCACATCTGAGACTGGATGGACAGAAATACAAATCCTTTTGTGGTGTCCCTACAATCCAGACTGGGACTTCAGGTTGTCCTTCACACATCTTCTCCGTCTCTGCCCCTCTCATACTTTTGATTAACGGAAATAAAATGTAAAGTTATTTGGGGGGTGGGGGAGGGGGGCGGCCATACTTTTTTTGAGTGGCGGTTCGATCTTTAGTTCCGTACAGCAGCCATTACTGCCGGGGCCATTAACGGCTGCCCCGTCCCGGGCCTGGAATTCGGAGTCAATAATCAATTATCGCAGGAGAGAGAAAAAAAGAATCTCATCTACAAAATATACAAAATACCGTCACCGGGAGATACCAGATTAATAATAAATGTCCATTTTGGAGGGAAACCTGAAGACCAATCAAGAGCCTGGAACCTTCCTGAAAGTGTGTCTAATTGGAGGAGAACTCCGCGGACTACTTAACCCGTCGGATCACTTAACCACTCGGCCAATTCTGAGACTTCTCACATGCATGTAAAAATCGAAGTTTTTTTTGGTAGAAATTAACTTAGAATCCCCACGATATTGCCAAAAGTATTGGGACACCTGCCTTTACACACACATGACCTTTAATGGCATCCCAGTCTTAGTCCGGAGGGTTCAATATTGAGTTGGCTCCGCCCTTTGCAGCTAAAACCGCTTCAACTCTTCTGGGAAGGCCGTCCACAAGGTTTAGGAGGGTGTCTATGGGAATGTTTGACCATTCTTCCAGAAGAGCATTTGTGAGGTCAGGCACTGATGTTGGATGAGAAGGCCTGGCTGGCAGTCTCCGCTCTAATTCATCCCAAAGGTGTTCTATGGGGTTGAGGTCAGGACTCTGTGCAGGCCAGTCAAGTTCCTCCACCCCAAACTCGCTCATCCATGTCTTTATGGACCTTGCTTTGTGAACTGGTCCAAACCATTTGATCGAGGGAGGATTATGGTGTAGAGTTGTTTTTCAGGGGTTGGGCATCTTAGTTCCAGTGAAGGGAACTCTTAAGGCGTCAGCATACCAAGACATTTTGGACAATTTCCTGCTCCCAACTTTGTGGGAACAGTTTGGGGATGGCCCCTTCCTGTTCCAACATGACTGCCCACCAGTGCACAAAGCAAGGTCCATAAAGACATGGATGAGCGAGTTTGGGGTGGAGGAACTTGACTGGTAGAAACATCCCCAAAAAGACGTGCAGCGAAAAGTGGTTCTACAAAGTATTTATTCACAATTATGAGCCACTTTGTGTTGGTCTATCACATAAAATCCCCAAAAAATACATTTACGTCTTTGGTTGTAACATGACAAAATGTGGACAATTTCAAGGGGTGTGAATACTTTTTCAAGGCACTGTATAATAAAGATATTTATTCGCGGTTTAAATTTGGATATCAGACGCCGGCCCCGTCCTATCATTTCACACACACAGCGCCATGTCTACGTTGTCTTCGCTCTTCGGGGTTGGATGAAGTTCCCTCTCTGAGCTTCCATTCCTGTGCCGGGATTAGGAGGTGAACAGAGGAGTTGTAACGAGTTCATCATCCTGAACACCGACTGACAGCCGCGATCCATCTTCTGCCGTGTCCGGGCTTTACTGCCGTCAGAGGAAGGGCCGGATTAGGCAGATTTTATGAACCCGTATTTCACCGCTCTGGATAGAGAAGTCAGCGGACTCGTGTTTGTTACCAGGAAAGACCCAATCGATATCCCACAAATCACATATATCCTAATATATACCTCCTACAACCCCCCCCCCCCCACATCCCACCAAATCACATATATCCTAATATATACCTCCTACACCCCCCACATCCCACCAAATCACATATATCCTAATATATACCTCCTACACCCCCCACATCCCACCAAATCACATATAGCCTAATATATACCTCCTACACCCCCCACATCCCACCAAATCACATATATCCTAATATATACCTCCTACACCCCCACACACCCCACCAAATCACATATATCCCTAATATATACCACCTACACCCCCTACATCCCACCAAATCACATATATCCTAATATATACCACCTACACCCCCTACATCCCACCAAATCACATATATCCTAATATATACCTCCTACACCCCCCACATCCCACCTAATCACATATATCCTAATATATACCTCCTACACCCCCCACACCCCACCAAATCACATATATCCTAATATATACCTCCTACACCCCCCACATCCCACCAAATCATATATATCCTAATATATACCTCCTACACCCCCCACATCCCACCAAATCACATATATCCTAATATATATACCTCCTACACCCCCCACATCCCACCAAATCACATATATCCTAATATATATACCTCCTACACCCCCCACACCCCACCAAATCATATATATCCTAATATATATACCTCCTACACCCCCCACATCCCTCCAAATCACATATATCCTAATATATACCTCCTACACCCCCACATCCCACCAAATCACATATATCCTAATATATACCTCCTACACCCCCCACATCCCACCAAATCACATATATCCTAATATATACCTCCTACACCCCCCACATCCCACCAAATCACATATATCCTAATATATACCTCCTACACCCCCCACATCCCACCAAATCACATATATCCTAATATATACCTCCTACACCCCCCACATACCACCAAATCACATATATCCTAATATATACCTCCTACACCCCCCACATCCCTCCAAATCACATATATCCTAATATATACCTCCTACACCCCCCACATCCCACCAAATCACATATATCCTAATATATACCTCCTACACCCCCCACATCCCACCAAATCACATATATCCTAATATATACCTCCTACACCCCCCACATACCACCAAATCACATATATCCTAATATATACCTCCTACACCCCACACCCCACCAAATCACATATATCCTAATATATACCTCCTACACCCCCCACCTCCCACCA